>JAQPPZ010003405.1:1800000-2258047 GCA_028583015.1 Wollemia nobilis
GTCAATCACCTTGTATTAGTCACCTTGTGTCAGTCACCTTGTACCAGTCACCTTGTGCTAATCACCATGTGTTAGTTCCCTTGTGCTAGTTGCATTGTGTCAATCACCTTATGTCAGTTGCCTTGTGCCAATCACCTTACACAAATCATCTTGTGTCATTCATGTTCTTCCAGTCGTCTATGTTAGTCACGTTTTATCAGTCATGTTGTGTCAATCGACTGCTTTGTATCATTCGCTATCATAGAAAATTAATGTTTTAATTGGATGAGTGTCGTTGTCAGGGTTATCTATATATAATAGGGTACAAGAGGCGAATTAGGCAAGATAATTTTTTTTAATAATTTTAAGACAAAAATTAGGTGGGAAACCTTATGGTACTGGAGCGAATTTACCCTTAAAAAGTTGCATCCTAAAATTTTTGGACGAATAGGCCGACCTCTAGGGTCCCAAAATTTGCAAAATTAAAACTACAAAAATCTGAATATTCATGCTAAATTGTGAAATTCGCCCCTGTGCATAACCCTGCAGAGCTTCAAATAGTGCCATACCTATGGTTGAATGATGATTGTTATTGCAGGTAAATTCTACCAAGTGTAGGTAATATTTCCATCAGGTATTATGATTCATATAGTACATGTGAAGCATGTCCTCTAAAACTTGATTCACCCTTTCAATTTATCCATCGATTTCTAGGTGATATACAAAACTGATGTTTAACCTAGTGTCAATGGCTCGATGCAAAGCTTGCCAAAACTCTGATGTGAATCTCAAGTCCCTATCTAAAATGATCACTTTTGGAAAACCATAATATCTCCTTGGCAAATCTATTAGCCACAACCACGGCATCATCCTTGGTATTTTTGGGTATAAAATATGTAACTTTGGTCAATTTTTTGACCACAACTAGAATTACATCATGCTAAAACCTGTTCTTTGGCAAACCTATGATAGAATCCATCGAAATCATCTACCATTTATAAGTAGGCACATCATGAGGATACAAAAGTCCTGTAGGATGTCTATATTCTACCTTACTTTCTGGTATTCAAGACATTGGGTGACAAATTCAGCTATGTCCCTCTTCATTCCCGGCCAATAGAAATTTTTCTTCATATTCTCTCTTATCTTTGCCCCTCTTGGGTGGGAAAAATATGGATATCTACATGCTTCATTCATGATCATTTTCTTATATCATCGATCTCAATAATTACTAATCTATTCTTAAAGCACAAGAAACTATCCTTGAAGTTGAAATCCTTACTTTCATTAGGTTTCCTTTCCATCCTTTCCCAAATTTGATTACAAAACACATCCTGATGTTGCTTTTCCCTAACTTATTCCATCAAATCGACATGGATGTAAGTCAAAATAGTTGTGTCTTCTCCTACTCAATGCATCGGTGGCTTTCTTTTCTTTTCCTTTTATGTATTCAATGCCAAAATCATATTCGATGAGAAATTCCATCTACCTTCTCTATCTGGAATTTAACAAAGACTAAGTAAATATATATTTTAGACTTTGATGGTTTATCCTCAACTCAAAGGGTTTCCCTAGCAAGTAGTATCACCAACTTTTGAGAGCAAATACCACTAATGCTAATTCTAGATCATGGTTTTCATAATTAACCTCATGTCATTTTAGCTTCCTTGAACCATAAGCTACAATTGCTTCATCTTGTGAGAGTACTCCACCTAACCCTTCCAATGATGCATCTGTACATACAAAAAAATACCTTGAGGAGGTCTGGTATCTTTAGTACGGGGGTGCAATGAGTTTTTGTTTGAGCAGATTAAAAGCTACTTTACATTTATCCATCCATTTTAACTCTTTTCCTTTCCTCTGTAGGTTAGTTACTGCAGTAGTTATCTTGATGTAGTCCTTCATCTAATGCCTATAGTATCCCATAAAATCCATGAACCTTCACATCCTAGTCACATTTATGGGTGGTCACCAACTCAATATGGCCTCTATATTCTTGGGATCCACAACTATTCCTTTATCTGATATGATATGTCCCAAGTATTGCACTTTCAACTCATAAAAGTCACACTTATATTCTCGTACAACTAATTCTTTCTTAGAAGATCCAATATAATCCTAAGGTGTTTATCGTACTCTGGCTTATCTTGGAAATATATTAAAGTATCATCCAAGAAAACAAGAATGAATCAATCCAAATATTTCCTAAAAATGTTATTCATCAAGTTCATGAATGTTGTTGGAGCATTTGATAAACCAAAGGGAAATACAGTAAACCCATAATGTCCATATTGAGTTTTAAAAGTTGTCTTATGGGTATCCTCCTCGCATATTCTTAGTTGATGATAACTATATTTCAGATCGACCTTTGAGAAGATAGTAGCATTCTTCAACTAATCAAAAATATCTTCAATCCTGGGTAGGGGATATCTATATTTAATAGTTTCCTTGTTTAGCATCATGTAATCTATGCGCAAGTGCAAAAAACCATTATTTTTCTTGATGAACGGCACTGGAGCACCACAAGGTGACACACTCGATCTAATTATCTCTTCTCCACTAATCCTTGCAACTACACTTTCATCTCTTGCATCTCAATCAGATTCATTATGTAAGGAGCTCTATAAATAGGATATGTTCTATGTTGAAGTTCAATTGTGAAATAAAATTCACGTTTAGGTGGTAATCCAAGTAAATCCTCTGGAAATACATCTCTAAACTCATGAAGAATCGAGTGCTTCTCAAACATCTCTTCCTTATTTTCATCTTCTAACTCATTTAACTTCACTACATAAATTGTTCCTCCTCTCTTTATTGCTTTCTTAAGCTGCATTGTAGAGAGGATCTGGGATCAAAAATTCCCTTGTAGGTTGTACACCCTTTGTGCTTTCCTAAAATTTTTGAATATTCAATCCATATGTCCTAGAAATTGATTATAACCTTACGTGATTGCAACCAATCCATTCCTAGGACTACATTGAAAGCATGTAGTGGTGCTACATAAAGGTAACCTACAGTTGTACCACTAGGTAAGATAATTTTAGTCATAGGGTAACACTAATATAAAGAGTAGGTCTATCATGAGCCATACTCAACCTTCCACCCATGTGCCAAGATTCCTGGCCTTTTTTGTATATATTTAACTAAGCTAGTGGAAACAAAACTATCCGTGGCACCACTATCAATAAAAATTTTAACATTTTTGCCAAATATCTTACCTTTTACCAATAGTGGATTGGCTTACCCTTCTAGATTTTGATTTTTTGTTGCTGCATAAATCTTGTGTGTAGGTTCCTTATGTGCAGGATTCTTGAAGGCAGGTTTCTTTCCCTTCGAACTTTACCCTGTTCTATATGGACACTTATTGGTATAGTGTGGTCCATCACAATCAAATCATCCATCCCTAGGTCTTCAATGAGTTTTTTTCTTCTGTCCTTCTTCTACTTTTACTTCCAATGGAGGTTTGGTATGACCTTACAGTGGCGGTTTATTATCCCCATTGTTGCGATTATTAGGATTGTGGTTCTTCCCTTTAAACCTTTTCCTAAACTTCCCTTATTTTTTATCCTATCTAGGGGTACTCTTGTTTGCCTGTTCACTTTACCATTTCATGAATCATGCATTGTTTTTTTTTCTCAGTGCCTCTTTGTCTTGCTCAAATGCCCCTTCATAGTTGAAGTAGGGTTTGAGATAAGTTTTAGCTTCCTAGCTAGATCATATGCCTTTTGAATGGTATTGGATTCTTGCTTGTTCACCTCATGCCCTATTCTTGGATTTGCTCCTAGAATGAACTTATTAATTTTTATCTTCTCATTGTATTCAGGCACATATTTTAATAGCTTGACATTTTTTTGGTAATACACCTCCATCGTCTTATTCCCTTGTCTAATATTGGTGAATTCCTAAAATTTCTTGGTGTAGAAATATTCGATGAGAAATATTTATTTGAATGCTATTACAAATTCTTCCCATTTTAGATCAATTACCATTGCAATTCTTTTTTCCTCATTGAATGTTTCCCACCAATCCAATTCAACACCCTATAGGTGTAGAGTTGAATTAGACGTTCGGGTGCCAGTGGAATAGTTCTTCATGTTACAGAAAGTCTCTATCTCCTTCAACCAAGATTCGACCTTATCACCATATTCCTCTCCATTAAACTTGGAGAATTTTAGGTGTTTCATGTCCCTGCATAATTCTACCTCAAGTTGAATTCTGGCCTATTGTGCCTCTAAATGGGTCTCATTCACTCATTGTACTCTAGGATTTCCAGCTTGTGAATCTCGATTCACTATAATCTCCAACAGTTTTTTGTGTTTCCAGTTGTTCCCTCAGTCAGGAAATTGTGGCAGTAATATCCTCACTCTCATTATTAGGCGCATTTGTACCTATCTCTGTTGTCTCAACCTCTACATTATTTTTCCATGTCTACCTCATCGATGGGACAGAACTCCCTATCCTTCTCTTGGGCGACATTGTCCTTGGCCACACACAAGAAGAATAGTAGGAATTACTTCACAATTTCATCCTTGAATTTTTTCTCCTACTGGCAAATTTAATCCTAGTTACTCTAGCTAGATAATCGAGATCTACTTTTAACAGATACACTATTCTTATAGGTATAGTCTTTTCATGGTGTACATTATGTTATATTCTATCTATTCTTGCACAAGAAAACTTGTTTTCCAATGAACCAAGTGTTAGGGTAGATGTTAGGGTAATTTAATTATTACCATAGTTATATTTGGTTATTACATCATTTTATAACCATGAAGATATTCATTGTTAGAATATCTTATGGTTAGTATTTTATGTGCATTTCAATATTGTTAGACATTTGGTTAGTGGTTAGCGCCATGTCATATTTTTTAGTGATAACCTAGGCGGGGGTTATTTTTACACATCTTAAGGCTATCTTTAGCCTTAACACTTTGTATTTAAATAGCTCCATATTCAATAATATTAGTAATGTTCATGGTTTGATTAATTAGTCTCAATACCTTCATTGGTATCATAGCAGCACTTACCTGTCCCTGTGAGAATGTTTTTCAAGGTAGAGTTTTGCTGAAAAGCTCAACGGGGCACAATTCCCAAGATGGGACCCCCTCCTATCACAGCCTGCATTGCACGCTTCCTGAGGCAATAATTCCTCTAGAATTTCTTGGTGAACTTGATGGGAACAAAATTCAAGGTGATATGTTGGGCTTGGAAATCAAGGCACTCATAGTATTTCTCTGTGCCACTAAATTTTTTATTTCGTTTGGCGGACATTCGTTTGGTGAATGCTAAATTTTTTTACAGATTGCGTGTTTTTTTGTTTGGTTCAGGAACTACCACAGGTCTGACCTAACAACCTGACAGGAACTGAACTTGTCAGTTCGTTGTTAGGCTGACAGCACTGCGATCTGTCAAATCCTCCTGCATGTTGACTACAAAACCCACCATGGTATGTATAACCTACTTCATGCATAACGCTTCTGATCAGGTTGATGCATTATTTTTCAATACTGACCACCTTCATATTACACAGATCCCATCACACAAATTTTGAGGTGGACCTACCAGATCCTAATTGCACCGGATCTAACTTGCACGATATTTGAGGTAAATGAACAACATACTGGACCTGGCATGCACCCTAAGGACTAATTTGGTGGACACATGGTAGATAGAAACTGACACTAAAATGGTATGCATGAGTATCGAGACGAACTAGTGCTGAGTTGGTGGACATGTGGCAAGTGGTGGTCCCCGACTGACGTGGCAATCTTCTATTTGCTACCGACTTGGTGTATTGAATGTAATGTGGTAAATTTTGGTTTATCGATGAACACATACGTTGCAAAGTCTGGTTGGTTTGATTATCCAGCAAAACATTTGTTCTCTAATTTTTTGAAGATAATCATGAGATAAAGGGTGGCATTTGTGTTTTATACAAGTAAAACATGCACATCCTCGTGCATGTGGGACAATAAGTCCCAAAGCCTCTTAAAAGGTTTTCATTTGAAATTGCGCGTGAGGTCGTGTGCTCACCTATGCAAAGGTGATTGCTTTATATTTTCATATGGTAAAGTATTTGAAAAAAAAAAATTTGATTGTTTTTTTAATTAAAGTTTTTTTTTATATTTTTTTAATAATTTAAATATAAATTATGTTTTAAATCAATTTCTTTTAAAAATTTAAATTGATTTTTTAACACATATTTTATTTTTATTATTAATTAAAACTATTTGATTAACTTTTTTTAAAATTTTGCAAATTAAAATCAAATAAAATGAGAAGAATACTAATTTTTTTACAAATTTCAAACAAAAGAGTGCTTTTGTTTTCTCCAAAAGGGGGATGTAACACAAAGAATAGCACTATTTGTTTTGCAAAATTGGGATTTCTTTAAAACTTTCTCAAAATATTACTAAACATTTGTTTTGAGAGTAAGAGTTTTTTCTCATGAAGAATTAAGGGTCCACTAATACCAAGTTGTGTGTTGACTGGTTCTAGATTACCTTTCAAACGCAGGTCGTGTGTCGACTTGACTTGAAAGGTGTGCTACCTTGTTAAATTTGTAAAGCAAATGGGGGACAAGAAATTATGATTCTTTTTTACAAATTTGTAACACAAGGAGGGGGGGCACTTGAATATCAAAACTTCTTGCAAAACCAAAAGCAACTTGTGCATTTTGCTTTCTCAAACCTTGGGATATAACACAAAATATCGCACATTCATATTTTTTGCAAATTGGAGAAGGATCTCATCATATTGAAGATCTAAATTTTCCAAAACCTTGTTTCTTTTGCAAACAAAAGGGGGACATACGTGTATTCTCTTTGCAAAATTATAACACAAGGAAAGGGAAATTTGTGAAAATCAAAGGGTTGAAACATTGAAACTTGTTTATTTTGCAACACAAAAAGGAGGGCAATTGTTTTTGTCAAATTATTTTTAAAATTGTAAGACAAGGAGAGAAATTGAATATCAAAATTTTTTATAAAACAAAAATCATAATTTTGTTGCAAAAATTACTGTAATAAGATGCATTTTCAATAGCATTTGACACCTTTTGTTAAATTGGTATTGTAAAAATAGGTGCATTTTTGATAGAATCCGACACCTAAGTGTTAAAAATTTATGGGCACTTTTGATGGTTTGTTGCATTTAAATTCTTATTTTTGCAATTACCTCTTAAGTTAAAATCAAGCAAGCTTAAGACCCCAAATTTTACACCCATTTGTGTAATTTATTGCATAGGTAAAGCCAATTTTTTTATATTTACTCCATAAAAACCCAAAATTCACTCTTCTTGTTTGGCTTAAATTCCTCAACATGATAATCCTTTTTCAAGGGATTTTAGGCAGGTGCCATTAAATATCAATTTGAGTGAATTCTCTTTTAGTACTTTTTTGGGTATATCGAAAGAAAGACCAATTTTTGGTGAAATAAGGAACCTTCAAAGTAGCAATTGTTTGCACAAAGGGAGGGATAATTCCTTTCTTCCTTCAAAACATATTTTTCCAAAAGGGAGATAAAACTTGTAAAGGCAATCAGAAAAGAAGAAGTCTTGCACAAAGGGAGGGATAATTCCTTTCTTCCTTCAAAACATATTTTGCCAAAAGGGAGATAAAACTTGTAAAGGCAATCAGAAAAGAAGAAGTCATCAAAATTATACCTTTTATTTTAGGCTTCATAATAGCAACTTTTGCTTGAAGTACTTGTAATAAGGAGGGAATTCTTTGGTGAAATTTTTTGATAAATTGCCTAAGAGGCAAAGGTTTGTTCAGAATCTTATGCCCTAAAAGTGAAAAACAAAACATTGTTAAGGCAATCAGAAAGGAAGGAATCATCAAATTGTACCTTTTCTTTTAGACTTCATAATAGAATTTTTTTGCTTGAAGTACTTGCAATAAGGGAGGATTATTTGGTGAACCTTTTTGATAATTTGCCTAGGAGGCAAAGTTTTGTAGAAGTATCTTTTACACTAAATGGAAGACTTCATAAATTGCCTAAGGGAAATCAGTGAGGAATCAAAGGTCATGCTCCTAATTGAAGATGCTTGTTGTGACACGAGTGATCTCCAGCCCATGATGGTGAATGCTTGTAGTGACACAAGTGATCTTCAACCCATGATAGTGAATGCTTGTTGTGACATAAGTGACCTTAAGCCCATTGTAGCCAATGCTTGTTGTGATACAAGTGACCTCATACCTATCATGGTAGATATTAGTTGTAGCATAGGTGATCTCGACACAAAAGCAATTTTTGCTTGCGACACCAGTGATTTAATTACTGAACCTCCTCAAAAAGAGCTCCATAATCTCATCAATTGTGACAAATGCCATATTGTTAAAAGTATTTATGAAGATGAAGAACTTGGGTGTTTTGAAAAACACACCAAAGGCATTGGATCCAAACTCATGAACAAAATAGGATTCAATGGTAAAGGATTAGGTAAACATAGGAAAGCCATTAAAACTCGTATAATGCCAAATGTTAAGCCAAAGAAATAAGGCCTTGGCTATGATGAATAAGCAAGTACCAGTAAAACCATGTTTGTAAAACCTAAATCTCCAATAACTCTTACAAAGCATTATTGCAATCATTGTGGAAGAACAGGACATGTAGAAGCTAGGTGTTGGAAATTACATCCTTGTGATATATGTGGACGTACAAATCACTCCTCTTCAAATTATTAGTACAAAGTGAAAATTACCAACAAGGTTCATATCGATTGTGTATGGATAGATCTCACACAATGGACCAAGATGAAATAAATATTGTATGACTTCTACAAGAAAGCTAAAACCTATGGTAGACATAGTGGCAGATCCAATGACAAAGATCCAAAGATAGACCCAAAGGTACTCATCTAGAGGTACACTTAGAGCCATGTGTCAGAGCAAGAGCCAACATCTTTCATTTATCTCCTTCACTGTATGGGGGAATTATATACATTACCCAAATAATGTATATAATAGAATAAGGGGGGGGTGTTAGAGTAATTATTCCATTACTTGGATAATATCTAGATTCCATTACTTGGATAATATCTAGATTCCTATCTTGGATAATATCTAGATTCCTATCTTGGATAATTACCATTTTCTATTAAGGTAGAATATAAGTTACTACATTCCCACCGACGAACAGGTTGCAAATATATTCACTAAGGCAAGTGCACATGTCAAATTTGAGTTGTTTCGCAACACTCTTTGTATTTCAAAATAATGTAATAAAGGGGGGATGTTAGGGTAATTTAATTATTACCATAGTTATATTTGGTTATTACATCATTTTATAACCATGAAGATATTCATTGTTAGAATATCTTATGGTTAGTATTTTACGCGCATTTCAATATTGTTAGACATTTGGTTAGTGGTTAGCACCATGTCGTATTTGTTAGCGACAACCTAGGTGGGGGTTATTTTTCACATGTCTTAAGGCTATCTTTAGCCTTAGAACTTTGTATTTAAATAGCTCCATATTCAATAATATTAGTAATGTTCATGGTTTGATTAATTAGTCTCAATACCTTCACCGAGGGCTCTGATACCAAATGTAATAACCCAATTTTACCCAACTCAACCACGAGTTATATATATATATATATATATATATATATATATATATATATATATATATATATATATATATATATATATATCCTAAAACCCATGTATATACTTAAACATGGCATGGATTCAACTTAAGTTCTTTGTGCTCTAGACTAAATCACTTAGCCCCTACGTGAATTCATTTATCTTCCTTTGAAAACGTCATTAGTATTACCCATCCCTACAACTTACGTATATCATTTAGTGTAAGTGTATTAGGTAAGATGCATCCTTGGCTAGCCTTTTCATCCCTCTTTTGATGATCCAGTTTAATTCCCTTCAATCCATTGAAGGTACACACCAATCCCTACATCATATGTAGATCTATCAATGTAAGAGTACTAGACGTGTAAGCAAGCTTATTAGTTCATTATCATAACAGGTTAGTATTTCCATTAACTCTTTCTTGACCAATCTCATAAACACTAAGCCAACATAAGTTTTATCTCTTACTGATAGGATTTTTATTGGGTTCTATACTCAAATGTTCAACCTCCATCAATGCTACTAATATATTTTGGATAACCATTTGTAACATGACCGCTCCCTCTGTGAACCTATGTATTAAATAACTCCTCAAGAGAGCAATAAGTTCTACCCTTTCTTTTTTATTTATTACACTCATCAATTTCCTTTATAAATGTTTTGATTGATTCTTTAGGATATTACATACTATTTCATGTTAAGGAGCAATGTATATGATTCCTCTATTTTAAACTTAAATAACCATCATATATAAATATCCTACAAAGAATATTTTGCATTGATTTACCTTGAATTAGACCATTAACCACTCTGACATTAATAATATTTAATTTTTTTAATTAAAGGCATTCCTCCTATGGTAGTAGTTTGACAAATACAACTTATGTCATTTCATGCTTCCACATCACCGAAATAATGTAATAAATATTAATCATTCATTCTAAAACTAAATTGATCAATTCTTATTAAAATCTTAACACTATGTTCCAACTTTCCAATTTCCTAAGCACATTAAATTGTCATAACTCATAATAATATATTTTAAGAAAAATTCAGGTTCATGATCAACCCATTTGCATTTACAAACTATTATAACTCATACTACCATAAGAAAAATATCACCACAAATCGCACAACACCTTGTTTGCCCTTGGAGAAACCCTGAAGGGAAAACCTAGCCATGAATTCATTTTATATTTATTCATAGAGATTGGAAATTACAATAACCAAGACCTCCAATTAAGCTTACAAACTCACTTTAGAGCTCCAAGACTCTAATTCTTTACAATCTAAACTTTCTCATTAGTTCATAAGTCTAGTTGGGTACTATGTATATAACTACAAGTTCTTTCTTTAATTTAAAAACTTACAAAGTACAAACCAGCTTCCACATGTCAATCAAAGGTGCTCGACATCATTTATTCCTCCATAGTAAAACCTATTAACAAAATGATTTCACACAACCTAATCTTTATGACTCTAAAGCTATGATTTTAGGTACTGAGTTTGTTTATCGTCTAGCATATAATCATTTTGAAGCTTCACAAACGACATTCTCAAAGAGCTCTCTATATCAGGATCAAATGGAAGTTTTACCTCTGAAAATGTTACACAAGATAAACTTGACCTTTATCTTTATTTACCAATGTAACAGAAAGGTTAACTTAGTCCCCCAAATAAAACATATCTCACTTATGAGAAAATGTTATTCGATTTAAATCCATACTAAAATCTACAAAAATAACTATAGACATAGCATCAATAATATAGTTATTTATAAAATCTAAAATATTACATCGAGCTTATAGAGAACCCACATCTCATGCAGCATGGCAAATCACCACTATGAGTGACATTATTACACCCTTAATCCAATAAAATAGACCCAAACAATGCTCTACTAGAATTATTGTACAAAATTTCTACCCAACCCAAACAATAAAAGCTAACCTATCATATCAATGTATGTAGAAAGGAACTTGTTGGGAGTTTAATATAAACTTATCCTAGACAAAAGAAACAACCAAGATATCAATAAAAACACATTCATTGGCTCACATCGATGGAGGATTTAGATACAATGGTATCTTTCCTATGTACAAATTTTCCAGGAAGCATCCATCTAATCCATACAACCACCATTTAATGTCTTCTATACTCTTCAAAGTACAACAATTTGCCAACAAGTTATCAAAACATATCCTAGCCCATAGATCAATTTCACTTTGGTTTAATATAATAAAATATTGATGTAGATCCCCATTCACTATCAGAATACACTAGGAGTAAAACCATTCCATTTTTATCTGAAATAACTTTACTAAAGATAATATTCCAAGATTTACTCTTATATTTAGCAAAGTAAAACCTGGATAACATAACAACGCTTACACAAAACCTTATTTTATTCTTCCACTAAAAATCTACTTCTATTTTATTTGCAAAGAAGGTTTCTTTTGGACCTAACAAGCTAAGTAGAAATTTTAATAGATGTCTCTACCATTTTCTCCTATTCCAAGTGGCACAAATATGGTTTCCATACTGTTTTTTTTCAATCTCAATCACAAACTCCTTGGAGTATATCTTTTTCAATATAAACCGAACTACCCATCCTTCTCCATTCATAAGTATTCAAATTCAAGATTCGTCAGTATTACTTACCTATTTCCTTTTTACTCGTTTGGTGAGAGTCATGCAGTTCTTCAACACCATCTCTATGTCACAAATCACTCCAGTGAACTTCAATATCAATGCACTCTATCTCACTATTTCCTTAATATCATTGCTACATCACTAGTCGCTCTAGTGAACTCCCACCTCCATTCTCTCTCTTCTCTCTTCCAAAATGAACCACCCCCTCCTGAAAATGAAGCACACCTACTTCCTTTCTCTCTGGCAATGAAATCACTCCACTCCATCCACCATTAGTCACTTAACTCCAACTACTCATTCACATTACTTCCACTCACAAGAGTTCGGATGTTCCATTTAATAACAAAAAAAATCGATTCATTAATCTTGTAATCTAGTAGTTGTATCTACAGTCAAAACTTGAGTTAATGGAACATTTAAAATAAATACATATGTCATGGAATAAACAAGAGATTATTCTTTTTTTTAATACTATTCCATCCATAATGAGCAGGGATATACAATTAACATATATCCATATTCAACGTCTTATCATCCTGATAAAATCATAAGACATGTTAGTCTAATAAGTTTCAAATTAAGATATGCATGGAAGGTTGAAAAAAGTCCATGGTTAGTACCCAATCATTTTCAAGTATCCTTCAAAAATCCAAATAAATCCAAATGATATTAAAATATTATTTCTGTGAATTCTTACATCCTGCATAATTTAACACAAGGAGTAATCAATCATTCCATTAAAAATATGTATATCATTTCCACAAAAACATATATTTATTTTGCATTTCTAGTCTTGAAGCAGTCGATCATTATTTTAATAATATAATACAACAAAACTTAAATCCATCCATATAACAAGTCTGTCAAGGTAGGGCCATGACACCACCTTTCTAAAAACTACCATGAAGGCCAACGGAAGAAGATGTTGAGATCATGCTAAGCTAAAATACACTTGTAGTACTGTTGAAAATCACTTTAGGTGAAAGGATTTATTGTAATAGAAGAAAAAACTATTATTTGTGTAATCTAGATATTTAATTGGATGACTATATGGTGCCATGTTGATGAATGGTTTTATGGTTCTTATCCATGCTAATGCGTTGATCTAAAGGTTTTGTCAGATTTATTTTGCAAGCTTAAGATAAATAGTTTTACTTTAATCCTAGAAGATGATTTTGTTTTAATGCTTGTAGAGTGAGAGGGAGAGAGAGAGAGAGAGAGAGAGAGAGAGAGTTATCCTTGGGTTTAGTGGTTTATTTGGAAAGGGATCTAAATGTAACCTTGTATAAACTCTCCTTCTCAACTTGGGTTGTTTTGGGGTAGCAGCACCTAGTTGTTGTATCCATATGAAGACAATCACACAGAGTGATTTTTGCTTAGAGATCCATTGTGGAGATGGGAAATACAAACATGAAGTTTAAAGAAATCACCGTGGAGGTCTAGTTAAACTAACACTAAGTTATTACACCTAATAAACCCAGCATAGACTGACTTATGGCTGGAGGAAGGAATTAGCATCCCCCTCTCTAAGGGATGAGAAGGGATAATCATAATTCTAAGGTCAAGTATTCTACTTCATGGAGAATACCAAAAAATTAGGAATACCTTTTGAAAGCATCCTATATACTGTGAAGGTATACAAGGTAAACCCTAGTTACTTATAGGATTTTGGCCTCTCCTATCCACTCGAGTGGTATCTACAGAATATTAAACTCAAAATGTGGCTATGTCTAGTCAATATATGTACTCCATGGATACTCTTGAGAAACTTAATAAGTTCTTTTTTTAATTAAAAAAAAATTCTCTCTCGGGTTGATTAAATTTTGGGGTTGTTACAGTTGGTATCAAAGCTCTAGGTTGTAGGACTAGAAGCTTCCCTGGAAAGGACTTATAGATGTTTTGACTTGATGGATGACTTCTGGGTAGAAAGATCTTTTCTTGGGAGATGGTATTTCTATGTAGAATTAATAATAACCGTAAATACTATCAGTGGATGATAGTATTTAGTTGTTAGTACATTGGAAATATGTGACTAACTAGTAGGTGGGAGGCATGAGAAGGAGAATTGGAACCAAACCTAGGAACTTTTATGTGACCAGGAAACTATGGCACAAAATTTAGGGAGAGCAAGAAGAGGATCATCCATCCCATAAAGATAGGATAGGTAGGACAGTTTCAAGACGAGGAATTCCAACAGAGAGGTGGAGAACCTCATTACTATTGTCTCAATTTTTTAAGAGCAAATAGAGCAACAAAGGGAACAAATGGATCAGCAAAGGTAGATGCTAGAAATATTTTTGAGTTAAAATAGAAATTCTAAGGGTAGACAGGAAGGAAACCATCATTTAGATGAGCAAGAGGTTAGGGCTCTTATAGAGGTAAAATTAGCTATGGATATGAATAATGTTCAGACCTCTAAATTCATTGAAAATAATGGGAGTGATTCAGCTAGAGCTTGGCTGAATGATTTGGAGACCTACTTCTCCATAAAAACTATTCTTCATAGACCTAGACCTATTGGGCCACTCTCCATTTACAAGAGACTGGGTTAGAATGGTGGACTACTTTTAAATCCACTCAAAATATTAAGGCTATTAATATTTCATGGGAGGGGTTTTAGGAGGCCTTTAATAAAATATTCCTTACTGAACAATATTATGTAGATAAATTAAAGTAATTTTCCACACTTCTCCAAGGAACAATAACAATAGAGGTTTACTACCAAAAATTTGTAAAAGTGCTTAAGTATGTACCACTCTACGAGCAGGATGAACACATGAAATTCCATGAGTTTATCTTGGGAATAGATCCTAAGATAATATCAGTAGTAAAAATGCATAAGTTGTAGACCCTACAAAAGGTATATGACATAGCTCGTAAAGCTGATTCCAACCTATAGATGAATAAGACCCACTCTAACTATGAAATTTTATCATAAAGAGATCGACAAGCCTTAAGGAAAAGGAAGAGTGATGGTTTTATGAATTGGGAACAAGAGTAGAGTAAGAAAAGCAAATATAATCCAAATATGGAAAAGAAAAATGATGGAAAATAAGAGAATTCCAAGAATAAATTCCAGAAGAAGAAGGATAATGGTACCCCTCAAGTATAGAAATTACTTGAACCTTCTCAAACTGAGTGGATAAGAGAAAAGAAACAGGAAAGACACCCAGGTTCCAAGGGTGGTTGCTATGATTGTGGGAGACCTCACTATGCAAAAAAGTGTCCAAATTGAGCAGGACCAAGCAAAAATATTGAAGATCCCAACCATAGAATTTATGCAGTGACTGGAAATAGAAATCTAGATGGCCAAGCCACACCTATTATTCTAAATGGTAAGTCATTTTATAAGGAAGTTAATATCATGATATATAGTGGAGCCACGAATAGTTTTATTTCATCTAGTATAGTCAAGGATTTTCTAGAAATACTAATATTTTTGGCACAAGGATGTAAAGTCGAGTATGGGTCTGAATAGACCTACTCAATGGATCAATATTTTTCCATAGTTGAGATCACCCTACCCAACAACTCTACCCTTTGGCACTTATATGTAGCACTAATACATGCCTTTGATATCATATTGGAAATGGACTAGTTAAGGGCTCATGAAGCCATAATTAATTTTCAAGATAGATGGATAGACTTTTCAAGTAAGGACAAGCAAAGACTAAGAATTCATAGTGAGCAAGGGGATTTTCACCCTCAAATTATCTCAGCAATGCAACTAAAGAAATATATTAGGAAAGGTGGTATGGTCTATATCATCAAGTTGAACCACAATACCAAGGATGATAGGAAGAAAGAATTGCTCAAGGAACACCCATTTTTGTAAGATTTTAGGGATGTTTTGCCTGAAGACCTTCTAAGACTACCACCTAAGTGAGAATTTGACTTCACTATTGAACTTCTACCAGGTTTAGAACCTATCCATCAGAATCCTTATAAGATGAATCCTATTGAGATGTAGGAGTTAAAGGTGCAACTTCAAGGGTTTTTGGAAAAAGGATTGATTAAACCTAGCATATCACCATGGGGTGCACCAGTTTTTTTTATCAAAAATAAGGATGGATCACTAAGGTTATGCATAGATTATAGAATTTTTAATAAAGTAATTGTTAATAGTAGATACCCTTTACCCAGGATTGAGTATTAGTTTTATCAACTCAAGGGTACCACCATATTCTCAAAGATTGACTTGAAATCAGGATACCATCGGCTAAGAATCCACAAGGAGGATACTCACAAAACTGCTTTCAAGACTAGGTATGGGCATTATGAGTTTACAGTATTACCTTTTGGACTGACCAATACCCCGATGACATTCATGAATCTAATGAATAGTGTGTTCAGGGAGCATCTAGATTAGTTTATCTTAGTATTCTCGGATGATATTCTGATATATTCCTGGAATAAGAAAGAGCATGATAGGAATTTAAAGATTGTGTTTGGGTTGTTGAGAATGAACCATCTCCATGGAAATCTATCAAAATGTGATTTTTATGTTCCTGAGGTATAACACCTAGGACATATTATATTTGTTGAAGGGATAGCAGTAGATCCAAAGAAGATAAAGTGTGGAGCTTCATGGGTGTGACAAGGTATTATAGGTAGTTTGTTAAGGATTACTCTAGGATAGCCTATTCCATAACTAACCTTTAAATAAAATGGAAGGAATATAAATGGATGGACAAGTGCAAAGCCACACTTGAGTTACTTAAATAGAATCTTACTACTACACTTATTCTCAATATTCCAGACACACAAGGGTATTTTCAATCTACACTAATGCCTCTTTGGAGGTTTTGGGAGGAGTTCTATCCTAGGATGATTCAGTCGTAGCTTATGAGTCAAGGAAACTCAAGAAGCATGAGGTCAACTATGCTATGCATGATATGGAACTAGCAGCTATAGTGCACGTCCTTAAGATTTGCTGGTATTATTTTCTAGGGAAGCCTTTTGAGTTAAGTACTAACCATCAAAGCTTAAAGTATATCTTTACCCAACCAATGCTCAATGCAAGGTAGAGAAGGTGGATCGAGTTCTTAGTAGAATATGATTTTGGTATAGAATATATCAAGGGTAAGGAAAATAAGGTTGTTGATACCTTGAGTAGAAGAAGATATATAGCCACTTTGACCCGATGTCACATGGATTTAATGGACCAAGTCAAGGAAATGCAAGCACAGGAACAATATTGTAGTTAGAATCAAAAAAATATGGAAGGAAATATCGAAGAGAATAATTATTTTAGCATAAAGGATGGACTTTTATGTTTTAAGGATATGATGTGATCCTTACAACTGGTGATTTATGAAAATTTATCATGTAAGATGAGGGGCAAATATGGGGGTGGAATTTAAGATGGTGATCCTCAAAATTGGTGCATAGATTTCCTTACTCCGCTCACCCATGAGGAGAAAATATGAGGGAGAACATGAATAAGGCCTTCTATTGGTCGGGAATGAAAAAGATATCGCCAATTTTATGGCTCATTATCTGGAATGCCAAAAGGTGAAAGTTGAGCATAGACATACGGTGGGATAGTTGTGACCACATGACATACCAATACGAAAATAGCAAGTGATATCTATGGACTTCATAGTAGGTTTATCCAAGACCCAATACTAGCATGATGTAATCCTATTAGTGGTTGATAGATTGACCAAGGTTGTTAATTTTATTCCAAGAAACACCAAGGATGATGCCTTGATAGTGGCCAATAATTCACCAAAGAGATTTTTAGGCTGCATGGTTTTCCTGAGATGATCATAATTGATAGGGACTCCAAATTTACATCTGATTTTTGGTAGGCCCTTCATCATGCAATTGGCACAAAACTAAATATTAGCTTCGTATATCATCTGAAAATCGATGGTCAAACAAAAAGGATGAACCAAATATTGGAAGACATGCTTTGCATGTATTGCATGGACCAAAAGTCTTGATGGGAAGACTTTTTACATCTAGTTGAGTTTTCTTATAACAATGGATACCATGCTTCCTTGAAAATGGTCCCATTTGAAGCCTCGTATGGTAGGAGATGCAGAAATCCCCTATCTTGGGATAACCCAAAGGATCAAGTTGTCATTGGGTTAGAAGTGGTTAGAGAGATGGAGGAGCAACTTAGGATGATCAGGCAGAGGCTTAAGGAAGACACCAATCATCAGAAGAGATATAATTATTTGAATCACTCGCCTAGAGAATTATCTATGGGAGACAGAGTTTTCTTGAGAGTCAAACCCATGAAGAGTACCATCAAGTCCTAGTTGGATCCTCAATTTTTTTGGTCTTTTGATATCACTAAAAAGATCAGTCTACTGACTTACAGACTTGCCTTACCATCCAGACTATTAAAGGTCCATGACTCTTTCCACATATCCATGCTTAGGAAATACATTGCCGATCCTAATCATGTGTGGAATGTCTCAAAATTGTAGGTGATAGATTTATCGGTCATTAAAGTGAGACCGATGAAGATTCTGGAGTTTCATTTCAAAGTAATGAGCAAATGAACTCTAGAACAATGCAGCGTCTAGTGGGACCAATATTCAAAGAAAAACACCATTTGGGAGAAAGTGGATGAAATGAAAAAAAAAACTCCTTACTAGTTTGAATAAATATAAAACGTAATATTTTGTAGAAAACACAACAGACTGTGTTTAGTCCAAGGGGGTAGTATGTCACGACCCATTGGCAGGACTTTCTACTTGAGTTTTTTTTAATGGAAAACATCCCAGAAGGGATACCACTTTCGGGTAAGACCCAAGGAAGCAGGGGTATCACTTGCTACTTGAGTTTGAACTATGTATTAACGAATGATATTTAATGCTCATATTTAATAATTTTATGGATGTATGCTATGTTGATGTATATTTTTATGCAAGGACATGGTACTATTGATGATCTACTTGGTTGCAGGATTAGGTAATCTCATGGGTGGACAAGATAATTGACCACAAAGAATGAGAGACCATATTAAAGGGAAAATGATGATGATGACTGGTTCATCAAATAGCTCAGGGTAACATGAATGAATACCCTTTTATGTAGGTGCATTATGGGTTGCTTATGCTCATGTTCATACATTTGGACCAGGAAATTTGACTGTAATGAATCTCCTTAATGTGAGTAGGTGATAGCTCAGGTCTATCTTAAATAAGGAGCCACTCACTTTAGGATAAAAAATTATAGGAAACATCGAGAGAGTGCATTTGTTACACATGCAAGGAAGGGTAAAAAATGGACATGATGTCTTGATTTCCTTCCTTGCATGTGTGACTGAATGGTTTCTTTGGATAGATTAGATAGTTTTAATCTAAGGTTGCTTATTAAGTTTGGAATGAAATATTTAATCTATGATAATATTAGATTTACAATAATCAAGCGGATTGATTGATTGGAGTTAGAAAAATCTAATATTAGTTTCATATTAATCAAATAGAATGATTAATGTTATTATTTTCTAATGTTAGATTAATCAAATGGATTGATTAATGGCTTGGAATTTGGTTTGTGCTTCTCGTTGAGATTGTTTTCTTCTTTATGGTGGTTGTGGTTGCTTTATTAGCGTAGTGGATCCATCTTGCCTTTTTAGTACGCCTTGTTGTCCCCTTTCTTGTTGCATGGATTTTTGAGTGTTGCCATTGGTCATCGAGAAGCACTTGGTGTTACTCTAGAGTGGAGGTACTTGGTCTCCTTGTCCTCTTACCTTACCTTAAAAGAGAGATTGCCAGTTTTTTTTTGGATGGGGGAGAATGCCACACAAGGAATGGAAGAAAGGAGGCTAGGGTAAACGTAGGAGAGAATTGTAAGGTGATGAGACAAAGGTTGAGTGGCAACAAATATGTCCTTGGTGGCGTTTTAAGTAATGTCTTATTGTGTATGGTTGTGATGCTTCATTTATGGCCTACATTGTTATTTGATGTGTTTTTGTTTACCTCCCTCTATTGCTATAAATCTTAATGTGTGTATCCTGTGTTGAGTTTTTGGGTGATATTTGTGCTTAAGGTTGCTCGCTCATTTCCCACCATCTTGGAACTCATTCTTCTTGTACGATAGGAATGAGTGTAGGAAAATAAATTGTTGGTTTTAAGGCAGCCTATAGCACTAGCCTTCGTTGATTAACCTACAAGTTTTCCTTTTGCTTAGATGCTTTTAAACCCGATGTATTTTTTTTTAGGTGTATCTTGAAATCCTTGATGATTGCATCCCTACATAGATGGTGCTTGAGTCCTCCTCTATTTTTGAATGCTTATATATTGATTATATGTTTGCCTTCTCATTTGGCATCACATATGTAAGGTTTAAGGGTTGGTTAATCATTTCAATCTTCGGTTGCATGACAGCTTGAAGAGATTAAAGATTATCTAATCCTTATTGCTTTAGTGTTACACCAAATCTTAGCTCCTTAGTCTTATTAAATTTTTAATAATTTTTGTATAAGATTCCTAGTTGTTCTTTTAATATTTCTGTGGATTGAATAGTTTAAAAGGTCAACTTGTATTAGTGGAAGTTTCTTATGCACTCCTTTAATCTAAATTTGGATTATTGTAATTTTGTAATTAATCTAATGTTTAATGCATTATTAACTAAACAAATGATAGATTAGTTTGGCAATTAATCTAATGATAGATTAATTCATTATAATATTATCTTTTAATTAATCAAATGATAAACTAGTTTGGCCACTAATCTAATGATGGATTGATTCATTTTGATCTTTAGATTGGTAATTTGATCAAATGATAGATCAATTATACCAATTTGCAATTAATCAAAATATGGATTAGATTGATTTGTAATCAAATGTTATATTAATTTGTAGTCTTGCAAATGAAAGACACGACTTACTAATGATGGATTGATTATTAGATATGGTATTGATGTATGGCTTTGGACTTAATATTTGTGGAAAATATTTTGGAAAGAAGTATGGGCTTCTTTTGCTTATGGAATTGATGTGTTTGGATTTAATATTTGTGGAAAATATTTTGGAAAGAAGTATGGGCTTATTTACTTGAGTTTTGCTATATTGAATTAGATATGTATAGCTTTGGAATTTGATATTTGCGAAAAATATCTTGGAAAGAAGTATGGAATTCTTTTGCTTGTGTTTGCTATATTGAATTGATTTTATAGAAATGTAAGGGCTTGGGATTTAAAATATTTGTGGAAAATATTCTAGGAAAGAAGTATGGGCTTCTTTTGTGTGCAATTAATCATATAGAAATACATTCATACCTACAAATGAGTTGTTTTTATCCCTACATTTCTATCAACTATCATGGAGGCCAAAGGAAGAAGATGTTCATATCATGCTAAGCTAAAATACTCTTGTAGTATTGTTGAAAATCACTCTAGGTGAAAGAGGATTTATTGCAGTAGAGTCAAATACTATAATTTATGTAATCTAGATCTTTAATTGGATGATTATATGGTGTCATGTTGGTGAATGGTTTTATGGTTCTTATTCATGCTAATGCTTTGATCTAAAGGTTTTGTTAGATTTATTCTGCAAGCTTAAGATAAACAATTTTACTTCAATCCTAGAAGATACTTTTGTTTTAATGCTTGTTGAGTGAGAGAGAGAGAAAGAGAGTTAACCTTGGACTTAGGGGTTTCTTTGGGAAGGGCTCTAAAGTTAACCTTGTCTAAACTCTCCTTCTCAACTTGGGCTATTGTGGGGTAGCAACATCTAGTTCCTATGTCCATATGGATATAATCATGAAGAGTGATTATTTCTTAGAGACTCATTGTAGAGTTGAGAAAGACAAGCATGAAGTTTAAGGGATCACCACGGAGGTGGAATTTAACTTAGACTAAGGAATTACACTTGATGGACCTAGCATAGACTAACTTATGGCTAGAGAAATAAATTGGTGTCCCCCTCTCTAAGGGCTAAGGGATAATCCTAACGCTAAGTTCAAGTAGTTTGATTCATGGAGAATATCAAAAACTTGGGGAGACCTTTTGAAAGCATCCTCTATACCATAGAGGTGTATGAGGTAAACCCTAATTACTTACGGGAGCTTGGTCTTTCCTGTCCACTTGAGTGGTGTCTTCTGAAGAGAAATAATACCTTGATAAACAAAATCTAGAAAAGTAGTAATTACAAAATCAAAGGAAAAATAGAGAAGAAGAACACATTACACAAGAATTTATCTTGAGAAAACCTTTCAATAAAAATCCTAGCAAGAATATCTTCTTATTGTATAAAATTGATTGTCTCTAATACAATAATATCCTTTAGTTTCTTTTCCACTTTCTCTACCGCTTGCGATTAAATTTCTTGCATATTGTGCCCCCCCCCTTGGGGGTGTACGGACATTCATCTCTTTCCCACAAACCCTCATGCAAGTGTTGTTTTATATACCAACAACACAGGAAGGGGTTTTACAATACCATGGGTTCAAATATATTAAAATATGGGTTCAAATATATTAATCCAAATATATTAAAACATGGGTTTAATATATTAAAACATGGGTTCAAATATATTAACCCAAAAACAATCCATATGGGTCTAAACATATGTTAAATTGCTATAATAACATGGAAAAACATTCTCCCACTTGTTGAATACTTTCCATAGGGTCTGAAAATTACCATTGTCAACTGTCAAGGGCAACCATACCCATAGTATAATTTGTAGTTTCATGCAAGTATCTGAAGATCCTCTTCACAACATTCCAATGTTCCTTTCCTATATTGGACATATATTTGCTAACTACTCCCACTGCATGTGCAATATCTAAACATATTAGCTTCACCTGTTACCCTTAGCCATATATCGACAAGGTAACAAAATAGTCCAAAAAACCACTTTAAAAAATATTACAAATATTATTGGAGCTAACTCTAAGAACATTACACCAGAAATCCCACCACTAGCATCCACACCAGTCTCTTTTGGGCACAACTACACCAATTACAGTAGCTTCTTTAGGTACAAGCTACACTAGTTACAATAGTTAATACTTGCCCAAAAACTTGTGGTACAACCAATAAACCATCTCAAACATTTTTTAGCAACTTTGCAATAAAACCACTAGAACAAGCATTTCCAACCTTAAACTCCAAATCTACCACTATCGAAGCTCACTAGATCTACCACTATCAAAGCTTATCAGCTATACCACTATCAAAGCTCACCAGCTCTACTGTTGTCGAAGCTCACCAACTCTACCACTGTTGAAGCTCATCATTTCTATCGCTTTTGAAGCTCACATTACTTGGCAACCACAAAGTTGAACAGAACAAGATGGAGGCCCTGGTGGAGGGGGGAGGAGGAGACTCCCCTCTTTACATTCAGGACAAACCTCTCCACAGACCAAAACATATACTCGGGGATGTTAATTGATTTTTTCCCCGAAGGTGATTCAGGAATGCGAGATGAAAGCTACGAAGGATAACGTTCGGGTTGTCAAGGGTAAAATACTGAAGCACCATCACCATAACCATGTCCCATAGTTTTGGTAGCGTTTCCCTCACTATGCCACCTTTTTCTTTGTCGAGGGACTCCCCTTTGTCCCTGAACAGGGCCAATTCCCCTTGGAGGGAATGTTTTTCATGGTTGATGATTTCCCCATCATTGGGGAGGCCAATGACTTTCGCCAATAAGTCCATTGTGACAGTGAAGCCCATCCCTCTGACGATGATGTACCCTCCATTCCATGAGCGAATGAAGTCCATGGACAAATCTCGATCACGATTCTGCTAAAACATTGCTATAAAAATTTGAGGAGGCCATGGTCTCTGAAGATGTCTTCGACTAGGGGAGTTAGGTGGAGGGACGCAGGTTCGATTTCGACCATGGCAAGAGAATAGAACAAAGGTGACAGACAAAAATTGAGGAGGGTGAAAATGAGATGGAGGAAGGGTGGTGGGGGTGGAAATAAAGCTACAAGAAAACTCTAGAAGAATCCACCACCCAAGGTGGCTCGTGCTCCAAATCAACCAAATCAAGCAAAAACCAAGGGACACGGGTGAAATGGCACACCAAACAAGGGGGAGGGCCAGGTGGAGGGGAGCGGAGGTGGCACCAAGTCTGACTAAATGGGTGGGCTAGTACGGGACATGATGAGGGGGATGAACATCCTTGTTGGATAGGTAGACATGGCAGAGACACGTGATGGGGGTGACAAAACCAACAGCCACAGGGATGCTAAAAAGGAAACATGCCATCGAGTCGACGTTGAAAATGCACCTTGCCCAAAAGGCACTAGAGAGGGAGCAATAAGTCAGTGAGGATCGATTGAAAATGAGGAAGTGAGTTGGATGACCATTGAGCATTGGGACAGTTGCATTGACACAATAAAGATCACGGGCGAGGGGGCAAACATTCCCAAGGTTTGGGTACCCCTACCAAAGCCAGATAAAGGGGTGATGTGGTTCTCAAAGCTTATACTTCCAATGTTGATGTCCTCCTAGTTCCATGTGAACAAGGACTTATGAGTGTGCCACCAAGGCTAGACTGATAGGTGGTGGGCCCTGAGGAGTCTCCTGGTCTTCCAATGATTGGGGGGTCCACCTAGGGGAGGCTGATTTGAAAAAAGCCCACACATGAGAGATGATCAAATCTAGATCTCATGGTGCAAAGATGAAGACTTGCCACATTGGCTCTAGGCTGAGCATTCAACATGCTTAGGTGGCGGTGGGCTTGAAATCGAAGGAGTTGGTTTCTAGTTCTGGCCCACTTCAACTTAATGGATGATGACGTCAGTAGCATTGGTATCGATGAGCGTATGGGGGAAGGAGTCTTTCCACACAGTGAGGCCAGACTCTGAGATTCCTATATTGGCTAAATGATCAGCTACATGATTTCCTTCCCTGTAGGTGTGGTTCAACCTTATGCTCAAGAAGGAGAGCATCATATGATTGACTTTTGTGATCATACTAGAGATGTTCCACGAAGTGGGGGAAGATCCAAAAGTAAGGCAGGTGATGATGTTTTTGGAGTCACCTTCCACCATGACATTGGGAACCTACAAGCTGTGAATAAGGATAACACCTTGATAGAGAGCCCTGGATTTGGTGAAGTGACTGGAGTTGAGCCCCAGATTCTCGACGTAGGCTAGGATGATGTTTCCCTTGTGATATCGAATGATGCCTCCCGCACCTGTAGCTCCTAGATTTCCTTTGGTTGCACCGTCAAAATTCAGCTTGAGGAAGCCTGGAGAGGGAGGAGTCCACCTGACGAGGGAGCGATCAGCCTTGGGAGAGGCCTGCTTGTGAATGCCTTCAGGGATTCTGAGAGAGGAAGCCAGGAGATCTTCATGATGTGGCTCGAGATCGCTCTCACCCTGGGTGATGGACACATTTTTAGTAGCAGTAGCTAAGATTCTAGAGAGGACATGATTCTCATTGTGGGTAGAGTCTTGGAAGGCACGGGCATTGCGCTCATGCCAAACCTCCCATAGGAAGTGGGGGAGGCAGAAGGACCAAAATTTTTCAAGCGATGGCCTCTGAATGGATTCGACCACTGGACACAAAGATCACTAAGCCAGAAGGGCGGGACCCAGGAGATACCAATCGAGGAGAATAGGGAAGAAAGAATGGATTGGGAGAAGGGGCAGGAAATGAAGATGTTTTGGGTAGACTCACAATCTGAGAGGCACAGGTAGCAATGGTTGGGGAGAGATAGGCCACGATGATGGAGGTTTGGGATGGTGAGAATCTTATCCTAGATAGATAACCAAAGGAAAAAGTTGACCTTAGGGATAAGGTGGGGCTTCCAGATGAGCTTGGAGGGAAACCAGGGAGGACCAGGGTTCTCGAAAAGGGCATAGGCTGATTTGATAGAGAAGAGGCCTGAAGAGGTGGGAGCCCAAAGGATGGAGTCTTCCACCAGAGGAGGAGGGGATGACACAAAGGCGGAGAAGATCAGAGAGAATGATAGAGGTAAGCTTCTGCTCATTAGAGAGGGCATCAACCAAAAAGGGCTTCCAAGAAGGGCTCTCTGGGAGGAAGAAGTTACTTACCTTTGGCCCAAACAGGGCGTCGATCATTGGTCTGAGACAAACAAGATCCTCACAGTCCTACAGTGGATAGTTGCCCAGCTAGAGGTCATTCCAAAAGTTGATCCTGGCTCCATTTCCTAGCTTCCATCTGATGCCCTTTTGAAGGATATGCTTAGTCCTGAGGATTGAATTCCAAACCGTAGATCCACGAATGGGGTTAGGATCATCCAAAAAGTTTTGGTTGTGCCAGAGGTATTTTTCCTTGATGATGGAAACCCACAGAGAGTTTTCGTTGGTGAGGATCCACCAGCCTTGCTTGGCAATGAGAGCCAAGTTCATATTGCGGACCTTCCGAAGTCCAATGCCACCATATTCCTTCCTAGAGCAGACCTGATTCCAAGCCACCAGGTGAATCCACTGCTTGTTCTCTGATCTTGACCAAAGAAAATTCCTTTGTAGTTGCTCAATGCGGTTGCAAATTTTAGCAGGGATCTGGAAGACGGACAGGAAGAAGACGGGGATGCTCTGAAGGGTGGATTTGACTAAGGTGGCTTTGCCTACTTGACTAAGGAGGCTTCCTTTCCAGTTGGCCAACTTTTTTTGGATGCACTCAATGATGGGGTTCCATAAGGATCTTTTGGATTGGCCTTCAAAGAGAGGGAACCCTAGGTAAGTGGTAGGGAAGGCATCAATGGAGCATCCAAGGATGGCAGCAATGCGGGCTTGGTGCCTCATCGAGAGTATTGATGAAGTAGATCTTACTCTTGTCAAAATTCACCTTTTGACCTACCATAGCCTCGAAGGAGTGGAGGATGGATTTGATGCACTGAGCTTGGGGAACCGAGGCACGAGTAGCCAGAATAGTGTCATCGACAAACTGTTGGTGGGACACGGCCTGGAGAGAGGAAGCAGGTTTGATGCCAGAGATAGACCCTTCAAGGTAAGCATGGGTGAGAGCCCTCCCGAGAGCTTCCGCAACAATGATGAATAAGAAAGGGGAAATGGGGTCTCCTTGCCTGAGGCCTTTGAAGTTCTTGAAGTAACCTGCTGGGGATCCATTGACCAAGACAGAAAAATTTATCGAGGTAACACAACCTTTGATCAGATCGATCCAGTCTATATGGAAACCAAATATTTGGAGTACCACAAACAGGAAATCCCAGAAGACTCTATCGAAGGCTTTGTTCATATCGAGCTTCAGGAGGAAGCCTACTTGGCCACTCGAGGAGATGGAATGGATGAGCTCATGGATGGTGATAATGTTATCAGTGATTTGCCTACCATGGATAGAGCTGCCTTGATTTGGGGTAATGATGCATGGAAGGATGAGCTTGAGCCTAGTGGCTAGGGCCTTGGTGAGGATCTTATACAGGACATTACACAGGCTGATGGGGTGGAAGTCGGAGAGGGTGTGGGCCTGGTTGACTTTGGGGATGAGAGCTAAGAAGGTGGAGTTGATGTCCCCTGGGATCTCCCTATATTTTTGCATCTGTTGGATGGTCGAGACCACATTCGGGCCTAGGATGTCCCATAAGTGCTGGAAAAAAATGGGGGGGAAGCCATCCAGGCCTGGAGCTTTCCCTCCTTGCATAGAAAAAATAGCAGACCTAATTTCTTCAGTAGAGAGGGTTTTAAGTAACATTTGGTTCTGGTCGACGGTGACTAACCTGGGGATGTTCTGGAGGAGGTCCTCAGAATTTTGGTGGTCACAGCTGGGAGATGGGCCGAGTAGCTCCTCAAAGAAAAGAACTACCTTGGATCTGATTTCTTGAATATTCGAGACTACCTGGCCATCCTGCTGAACTAGTTCCTTGATCCTGTTGCTTCCCCTGTGCCTCACTACTGTGGCATGGAAAAACTTGGTATTCGAATCACCTTCTTTGAGCCATGTTACCCTGGATTTTTGTTTCCAAAAGACTTCCTCGCTTCTGAGAATGTTGTGATAGTCAGAGAGGAGGATTCTTTCAGAGTCTTGAAGTGTGGGGTCAGGATCACCATTCTGAAGAGTGATTTTGATATCTCGGAGCTGGGATTGAATTTGTTGTTTCTTATGAAAATGTTCCCGAACACTTCTTTGTTCCAGCATTTCAGATTGTATTTTACATGTCGTAATTTGTTGCTCACCTAAGAAATTTTGGATCCGTGGAAGGGGCAGGCCCACCATTGAGCAATTAAGGATCTGATGTTTGGATCATGGAGCCACATTGATTCAAATATGAAGGGAGATTTGAAAGAGGAGGCATGAGGATGACAATCCAGTAAGAGGGGATTGTGGTCGGATCCGATCCTAGGTAGAGAGCGCATGGTTGCATCACCAAATTTTGGGATGGCATTGACAAAAATGAGGACACGATCAAGGCACATCTGGATCAGCTGGTCACCCTTCCTGCGGTTGCTCCAAGTGAACTTTGGCCCTCTAAGACTGATATCCATTAGTTCATTGTTGTCTACGAAGCTTGCAAAGCGCTCATAGAATCTCTTGGTTATTGGAGTCCCTCCTTTCTTGTCAAAAGGAAAGAGGGGGGAGTTGAAGTCTCCGGCCAACATCCAGGCTTCTACAAAAAAAATATCCCTCAACTTGCTGAGGGAGTTCCATAATGAGTTCCTCCGAGAAGGAGCATTTGGGGCATAAAAATTTGATAGGACCCATTGGAACCCATCATCTTTGTTGAAGAACAAAATATTAATGTAGCTCTCAACCGTAGACAACACCGTCCCATCGACCTTGGTTGGATCCCATAAACACAACAGGCCCCCTGAAGCTCCATTGGCTGGACTAAAACAGGAGGCAGAGTCTTTCCAAATGTAATTTGAAATGCAAGAAACATCCTGAGAATCAAGCTTGGTTTCTTGGAGAAGAAGAATGGTGGGTCTATGTTCTCTCCTCATGGACTTTACTAAGCGTTGCTTATTTCATCCATTGAGGCCTCTCACGTTCCATGAGAGGATCTTCATTTGGTAACTCTTGATGATGTGTGCTTCCCTCTCCTGGGTGGGGGAGAAGGTTGTTTCTATTCTGTTCCTAGGTCTCCAAAATCTGGGAGGACCCTCTGAGAGTGATTTGGGTGCCATTTGTGACTTCGTCTGAGGCTTCCCTGTTTCTAATGTCCTATGTCGAGGGGTGACCCCTCTTCTTAACTGATCCCACATCCACCAATGGTTTCCTTAGAGAGCGGGAGGGAGGAGGGCTTGGGGGAGGCGTTAGGGGAGAGGGGGGCTGCTCGGGGATGTCGAGGCTCTAAGGGGGGAGGGAGGGGAGGGTGGCAGGTGCAATGGGTAGTTGAAAGCCGGTTCAGAGGGGTCAGAGGGAGGGTCATCGAAGGACAGGGGGAGAAGTGGTTTGACACCGGGATGGATGGGCTGCAAGGGGGAAGGGCCCGGTTGGGGGGTTCCAAAGGATCCTTCTCCCAATAAGGGACCGCAGGAGGGGAGATAGGAGGGTTGGGGATGGGATCGGGGCCAGGGGGATGACTGGTTTTGGGAAAATCGATGATTCCTCCGAGAGGAGGTGGTCGGGGGATGAGAGGGGCACTAGGAGTTAAGATGGCCTTGTTTGGAACACAAACTACAAAATGCAGGTTTATTTTCGTATTCAATAACTTGAGAAAAAGTACAAACCTTGGAAATGAGGTTGATCAAGGATGGGAGGTCTGCATCCAAGTTGGCATTGACACACATGCGATCCTGGGTCATTCGAGTCTCGGAGCGTGTTGGAGGGTCGAAAGAGATCAGTTCTCCAATGCTTCTCGCTATGCCACGGAGGATGTCTTCGTGCCAAAATTGGATCGAAAGGTTGGGAAGGTGGATCCATATCGGAGCAAATTTAATGCTCTAGGTCACAGGGTCAAAATCCACCCCCCACTTTCGAAGGAAGAGGCCTCTCCGATCGAAGAACCAGGGCCCACTAGTGAGAATCCATCGAGAATCTACAGGATTGTTCAGTCGGATTAGGAAGAATCCTCTGGGGAGGGCAACTAGCTCCATGGATCCGATCGGGCGCCAGGAGGTGTTGGCCCATTTGCGGATGGACTCCATGTCAGGCCGAGATCCGAGGAATTTTTCGATCAATGAGTTGGAGTTTCGGTCGATCACATTGGTCATGATTTCGTAGGGGATCTCGAGGTTGTCATTGGAAGGGAGCAACTCGATCCTGGGCCCTATCTTCGGATTAGGGTTTGGGTTTACTATCTCTACAAAGGATCGGGAGGAATTTGGCGGTCCGCCTGCCACTCCCGAGGCTCCCTCTTTTCGACCAGAAGGTCCATGGGTCTATGATTTGGGATCAAATTTTGACCCCTGGTATCGGGATCCTATGGTGGTCAAGGTTGTTGGTCCTGGGTCCTCCGCTTGGGCTGCACAGATGTCTTCCCAGCTGATCCGGGTGGTCTGAGCGAGAAGGAGTCCACTTTCTGCATAGTGGTGTGGCTTGTCCTTGTTCAAATTACTCGACAAACCCCAGCTCCCACCCAAGTTGTTATTGCCCTCATTGATGTGGCTGGGGTTGTCTCTATTGCCTTCTTCGGGTTCGTTGGTGTTGGGATTCTTATTTTCATCCGTTGTTGCTCTTGCTTCCTTTCCATGTATTGTTGTTCTTGCTTATGTTTATGTTTCCATCTCCACCTCAAGATCTTATTAAGCTTTGCCCACCTAGATGATTTTTAAAAATAATATATTTAAAAGTTAATTAGAAATTTTATTTTATTACATTAGATGTTTATCATAATTTATGGCAACTTGATATCAAAATTATAGTCATCTTAATATCTATGGAATACAATTTAATATCACATTCTTTATATAGAATCATTATTACTATTAATCGAAAATAAAACTTTAAATGAAAACTTACTATTAAAATAAGAAACCTCCTACCATAGTCCTATGATTATGATCAATATATTTTTAAAATTAAAAGGATTGATAAAAAGATTTAAAAAATATGCTATTAAGATATTAATGAAAAATGAAAACTTAGTCCTATGCTTATGATCAATATATTTTTAAAATTAAAAGGATTGATAAAAATATTTAAAAAATATGCTATTAAGATATTAATGAAAAATAAAAACTTGAAAAAGGACAATGCAACGGCTCTTCTTCGAGAGGTCCAAGGTTCAAACCCTGGCGTGAGTGAATGTGTGAGGGGGTGGGTGTGTTCATAAAAAAAAAAAAAAACTTTAAAATAAATAACACAATTTAATATTATATAACAAATTCACTACTATGATGGTAAGTAAAAATAAAACAAAAAAAAATCTCTATGCCCATAACAAAACTATTAACCTTTAACAAAATAAGGTTTTTTTTTTTTTTAATATTAAGTAATGGGGGTGGGGTTCTTACCAGGAATCCCCCAACCTGTTACAACTCCACCAACTCCACCGGGGAGACACACACCCACCCCTCACACACTCACCCATGCCACGATTTGAACCTTAGACCTCCCGAAGAAGAGCCAAAGCCCAAACCGTTGCGTTGCACCCCCAGGTGCCTTTAACAAAATAAAGTTACTAAATATATAAAATTATAAATGTTAACATGTGGTTTGGAGGGCCCAGCAAAGACAATCAGATATCAACTAATATAGTAATGGTTGGGGGCATGTTTTTTTAATGGGTCTTTCTTAGTTTTTTGGTTGTTCTTTGTGCTTGGATTTATATGGGGGTTGGTTATAGGTCGTCTGATCTTCCTTCTTCGTATCTATTTTTTTTGTCGTTTGAGTTTTAGATGATGATCTTTGTTTAGATGATGTTAGTTGTTCTTTATATAATAAGGTTGAAGGATCCTTACAAACCTTCTTCTTTCAATTAATTAAAAAATAATTATATATTTTTAAAAACAAATATTGTTTAAAAGTGAGTGATAATAATATTTAAAAGATAGGTTTGACCAGTCAAAAATATATATATTTAAAATATCATTGGTATTAGAATTAAGGTCCGAGGTGTAGACCAATTGGTTCATCCAAACCCCATACGGGGGTGGAGGTCTAAGGTTCAAATCTCTGGCCTCGTCGGACTGAACGCTTGTTCCTTTCCTAGTGCTTTCAACGGCGTAAAAGGTTTAAAATGATTGTGGCATGGCGGTTATAGGGGCGGATCGCGAAGATCTATGTAACGGCTTCTGGGGCGAATAGCACAGAATACTGTGGCGGCCATAAAAGCTAGACAGCCTACTCGGGTTCGTGGTGGCTACCGATTCCACCATGTAAAAAATAAATATGGTATTTGAATTAAAAAAATGTAAATATAGAAAAAAAAAAACAAAAACAAAAAACAACTTTTTCTTTCCTATTTTTTACATTTGATCTTTTTAATTAAAAAATAAAAAGATTATTATTAATATGTTTTTCTTTCATGATATAGTCAAGTTTCTTATATAAATAATTTTATTAATTTGAGGTATATAATATCTATAAAACTTAGGGAAAGTAGTGGTTTAGTTTTCAACTCTATCCTAGAAGAGTCAGTTTCGCTGGTATATATGAGTAACCATGTTAAAAAAAATAGAAAAAGTTCCAAGGGGACAACACAATAATTTGGGCTTTGATTTTTCTTGGAGAGATCCAAGATTCAAATTTTAACGTGAATGACTATGTGAGGAAGTGGGTGTATGTTCATTTAAAAAAAAAAAAGTTTAGAAAAAAGTTTATTAGTATTTTTGGTGTATGCAAGTAACCATAGTTTTAAAAAAAAAAAACTTGAAAGAAAAGATAAATTAAAAGGAAAAAATATTTTTAATATAAATAATTAAAATATAAAAATTTGATCAGTATCTTCTTATTACATACAAGGGATGAAAAAAATTTACAAACTCCACTTTATTCTAAAATTTTAATTTTATCATAAAATAAAAACTTTTACAAACTCCACTTTATTCTAAAATTTTAATTTTACCTTAGAATAAGCTGACTAATAATACTTACCTGTTAATTATATTACTAAAAAAATAAAAACTATAAAAAAAAAAATTAATTAACTTCTTAATAAAAGTTCCTTTCCAATAAAGAACCCCAAAGCAAACTCCAAATCACCTACACTTCAAACTAAGTGTTATGGAAACGCAAACTACAGACCACCTATACTTAAAATAAGTTTCGCATAAACTTGAAATTAGATAGGGAAAGTTTAAATCTTAAGAAGTTTTGAATAACGAAAATCTTAATTTCATTAAATATCACTTTAAAACACAACACTTCTCCTAAAAATAGCGAGTGCAATACAGCGAATAAATATAATTAAACCAACGCTTGAGCGTTAGTTATTAAGATTGATTTTATTTTCAGTTAAAAAAAAAAAAACTGTTTTGCTCTGATTTTATAGAATATAAGAATAACAATGACAACGGGAAACTAACTTGCGAAACAAAGAAAACCATAAGAAGAACATAACAAGTCACAAAGCGAAAAAAAAACTTCATTACACCAACATTTACAAATGTTATACATTCTTATTCTTCAAACATTGCGGTTTGCGTTTATAATTTGATGCAACCTCAACATATGAATAAATCATACACCATATTTAAGGCCACCATACATTGTTGCTTTCAAAAGCAGATACAAAAATTAGGCAATTAGGCAATTATAGATCGAGTTGTGACAATCCGATCTTCTTAACTATCATTTTTTTTTCATTGTATATTAATATTTCACTCGCAATGATCAATGTCCATTCATCGCTGTTGACTGCCACTCGATGAATTGCCTTAGGCAAACTAATAATGATTGGAGACCATTTATACTTTCCTAACAATGTTTGCTCTAATTTCCACATACAACCCAAAGATGATTGGAGACCATTTATATTATCCTAACAATGTTTGCTCTAATTTCCACATACAACCCAAAGTCTTGTTCGTCAGCACCAATATACCATCGCTTCCTGTTAATTCCCAAGACATTATAGAACTTTTCGATTGCGACAAACGACTGTAATATTCTTGAGAAGCTTTATATGCTAATATACTCCATTCAAACACTTGAAATTATAGAAAGAGCATCCAAAAATAAGAGGGTATTCAGTGTAAGGATGGTATGGCAAGTAAGCCCACTGTGGTGATGATACTCCAGTCCAGCGCCTTTCCTCCACATCGAACTCTACAATCTCACCGTCACTAGACTTATTCAACCAATAAAATCGTCCTCTTGAATAAACACCTTTCCCTACCGGATGAATCGGGTGGTCCACTATCATATCAAAGGTAGTCCATGCATTGCTTTCTGAATCATAAATCTCAACTTTTATTCCATGCCATCGATATTCACCTATTAAAAGAGTGCATCTTCTTGCAGAAGAATCAACAGCCATGGCACTGAAATTCCAATAACTGCTGAAATAGTCAGTTACAAACGAAGTGGGAGGAAGTTGTCTCCAAGTCCTTGTCCCTGGATTGTATAAACAGAAAGTTATATGACCATTACTTTCCTGGCGATAGCAGCAGTATATGTTGTCACAAGCAATTTCTATGTTATTAAAGCTAAAAGATGGAGCTTTGTAATTCCCTTCTTCTATAACCCATGACTGCGTTTCTGCGCACCCAAACTTCTGAAATCTAATCGAAAATGCAGAGATCGAAGAGATTGGCAAAGTTGGACTGAATTTTGAAAGAAGATGACCCGAAGATAGTAGTTCTTTCCACTGTTTACACACACCTTTCATTCTCACCTGTGCCCGAGTGGGCAACTTTCCTATAATCATGGGCAACTTTCCTATAATCATCAACAACAATTCTTCAGGTAGATATTGCCAAATTTTTCCTCTCAACTTGTTCGCCATCTGATAAATTACCATACACTTCGCAAAAGAGCAGTTCTAAATTAATTAGCAGAGAGCAGTCCTTTTAAAGAGCACTACACTCAAAAAGCGCTCTACTTTTGTTCGCTGTTTTTTAAGAAAAGCTCTATTTTTGTTCCCTCGTTTATTTAGAAAAGCATTAAATATTACAATTTGAGGTATGCGCATCTCTCCTCATATGGCGGCGACCGTCCCTTAAGAACTACGTGTCATATTAACTGAGTACGCAAAATTCGTGTTATGTCGTGTTGGCAACGGATAAGAATATGTTCTTCCCGATATTGAAGCGCGTGTGTCAAGTTTACTTAAAAAATTGACCACGTCACCATATAACGCTCAAAAGAATAGTCCGGATAAATCTCAGATTTGGCGGTCAGGGACACGTGGGCATGATGCTTTTCTCCGTCTCCGTGTTTGACGCGTTCCCATATAGAAAAACATAAAATAAATAAAATATACTTACAGGATTATTTATAATTATTAAAACATAAAACAAACAAAACCTTTTATCCTTATTTATTTGTAAATAATTTAATAAAAAAAAATGAATTTGATTAGTGTGAGAAATTTTATGACGTACGTTGGATATCTCATCCTAAGGGAGGACTGAGCTTATTAATAAGGAATTTAACTCACAGCCATAGCCATAGCCATACACACTCACCCCTCACACCCAACCTTTGGGTTGTTCCCTCGAAACAATAATTTTAAAAAATATAATGTGAAATTGCATATGGTTAGTATTCTTCTTAGGTATATTAAGTGTCTTAGTCCCACCAAATTATTCATGTGCAGATTGTTGGATTTAATAATTCTTCCCTCGAGACAATAATTTGAAAAAATATTATGTGAAGTTGCATATGGTTAGTGTTTTTCTTAGGTATATTAAATGTCTTGGTCCCACCAAATTATTCATGTGAGATTGTTGGATTTAATATATTAATTGGATTCTACATTTACATTTATCTTTTATTTTTTTACACATCACACTCCACGCAGATTTGATTTGGTCCCCATGGGTGTGGAACACCATCTACATTAATTTTAAGATCTCTTCGTATTTAGCTTTGAAAGAGTTATTCTTTTGAGTTTTTACTTATTTAAGGAGACTACGAAGAAACTATGTCATACTGCATTTTTTTTAGGAAATTGTTATAAGCATATATTTAGTTTTATGACCATTTTAAGTCATGGGAAAAGTTGGTAAAACCATTGTTGTTACATTTTGTATAATTTTAAAAGTGAGATATTGATATGAAATGAATATGAATCTTGTTTATGATCTCACTTTAAAAATATTATTTTTATTTTTATTCCTTATAATTATTTTATGATTAAGACACATGAGTTTGAGGTTGAGGGAAAGTCTTTATAAACAACTAAAAAATGGATTTAGTGTTTTAAGATTTACCTTTATATAGATTTACAACCATATTGATACCTTTAAATTTATTATAGATTACTATACAAGATATTTAAATTACATCAACATATAGGGCATTTCAATTTTTATTACTGGTCTTGTGTTGGGATTTACAATATATTTAGAAATGCATGGATTTGATACATTATCTAGTAAAATTAAATCACAAATAAGAAGAATATATATATCAAAGGTGCACTTAGAAACCAATAATCTCATTAGCAAATAAAGAATCATCTTCAACCAATGTATTATTGTACCTACTATTTAAAAGGATATTCCTATAGTATCTTATCACTTTTATGGTGAATACACTATATTGGTTTATGAATGGATAAGTGATGCCTAGAATATATAGGTTCTTTTAGCAAAGAAGAAAGAGGTTATGTGTGACCTTGATATATTATTTCCCACAGTTTTGTAGGTTTCACAAAAGCATTGAAATCCCTACAAAAGTGTTGGGTAGTGCTTCTGCAAAAGGGTGTTTCATTAGTATTTTTGTAGTTTTGTATGCATAGTCTTTCATTGTGGGTTATCTGTGTCTATTTTGGTTTTACGATGTGTCTGTACAATATTCAAAGTGGTAATATGTACAAAAAATACCAAGAAAGACACCACAAGTAGTTGAGGCTATCACAATAAATCAAGAGTCAGTGACAAAGGCCTCGCACGCTAGTAAGTACTTGAAATTTGATAGTGTTGTTCAATAGTGGTTGACCTAGGCATATTAGAATTGATCGTGGTTTTGTTGTTGACTATGGTGTATTGTAGAAACTGGTGGAAGATACTAGCTATGGAGTTCCATGAATGAGGAAGATAAGGAGGCGACCCATAACATAAATGAATTCGATGGTGAGAATACTTGAAATGAGGCTGATAATGCTTTGGCTAATGAAGAAGATACATAGACTACACAAGAAATTTGTTCTAGATGTTGGTTACTTGTTGTTGTTATACTATATGAAATAATGATGTTTGTATGGTGCCAGTATTATAGGTGTTGATGCCAAGTCATCACACACTTCAAACACTGAATATCATAGAAAGAGAGGTCCAATAAAATGTGCAGTAGAGTCAAGCAGCACAGATAAGGTGGAGATCATTTGTAATCTAAACGAACAACCCATAGGAAAAAATTCTATTAAGTTTGCATCTTACTTGGGGGTGATTGTGAGGGAGATTGTCCCTATCACCCATACAGACTAGAGAGCAGTCCCAATGGAATTTAAAAACCAGTTATGGACACTCATTACGGTAACTTTCTAGCCAATGGAGTTCATAGTGTCCATTTTTTAATACTTAATATAAATGTTGCATCTAATAAGATATTGGTTTGATGTAGCAAAAATATATCATTTAGGGTGCAATGAAGAAATGGGTCTTCCTGACCATGGACAAGCAATGGCGTGAACATAAGCATCAACTTGTGAAAAACCACTATGTTAAGTATGATAATGGCGTAGATAGAATTGCTAATCCCACACCTCGTTTATCACAAACTATTGGGAAGCCTTTATGAATGGCAAGAGCAATGCTGACTTTAAGGTAAGTACCATCCAATATGCTATGGTAGTTCATATCATTGTTATGTTCATGTGAATTTTTCCAACCTTACTCTCCCTAATGAATTTATATATTGGTTTCTTCATTGCGTTGTAGGCGGTGAGGCAAAGGAATAAACAAAATAGATCTCACCAATCCATCATGCACACTTGCAATCGAAGAGGATATGCTCGACTAGAGCATGAAATGGTATTTTATCATACTCATCCATTATATGTGACAAACATAGCTATATTATTTTGTCGTATGACTTATTCCCTATGTTTTCCCAACTATATATTTTATAGAGGAAGAGCCAACCAAATGCGGAAACTCCACTACCAAGGGCAATTGTGTGGATGGCAGCTCATAAAAAGAAGGATGGAGCTCTTGTTTCACCAGAAGTTGCAGAGACAATCGTAAGTGACATTCCCTTGGAAATAACAATATGTTGAACTTCAAACCATTGTTATATTGATTATTTTTTTAACATGTTACTAGTTAGCTATGCATGTGATATTGCCAAAAAACATTAGATGTCATTTGCGAACTCAGTAAATCAATATATTAAGGATGACGTCCTCGCCAAGGTTTTAGGATCCGAAAGACTAGGTCGGGTTTGGGGCGTCAGCAAAGGAGTATCACCAACTTCTTTGTTTACCGACGAGGGTTACATACAAAAGTTGCACCAGATGCAAGAGCATACGATAGAGAAAGAACAAAAGTTGTAAGAGAAGTTTGCAAAGAATGAAAAAAAAAGTTGGAAGAGAAGTTTGCAGAGAAAGATAAAAAGATTGAAGAAATTTTGACATGGCTTTCACAGATAGAGGTGTGTCAATTTTTTCATGATTTTATATTTGAAATGTTTACATGTTGTACCCCTAAAGTTGTAATGATCCCTTGCATATAATTCCATAGGCAACATCACTACATGCTACCCCTACAATTGGACACAATATTGGTGGTGGTGATCAAGGCACATGCAGCTGCTCAATACGTTCTCGGCCAGAGTCATCAATGGTACAACTATTATTTCAAATATAAACTGGTTGACTTAGTTTGTATTGTACGCTATGCAATAAATTTATCTAGGCTATTGATTTTCCATGTAGGGACTGAAAATGACACTAATCACTTAAACTGAGAAGGGAATGCTACTTGACTCAGATCCATAAGGATAACATAATGGCTGAAGGCACGATGATCAATACTGACCCTAAAGACCTTATACATGGTGAACATTTGGGTGAAGGTTATTGAAAAGTCAATGTGCACGTCACCCATAAAGAGGAAATTTTGTTTAGAAGGAATGATAAGATGGCCACAATGAAGGATGTTGTGGGCTCCTTCATTGCTTGGCCTATATCAGATATTGTTTACAAATAAAGTATACCATGTTGTTGCAATATTGTATTGCCATGTAGCGGTATTGGAAATACCATATACAATTTAGTTTTGATATTGTCTCAGATATTATTTGATCATTGTACCAATTTCAAGTATTTGAGAAAATGGGATCACAAATTTGGGATCATATAATATTTCATTCTTTTGTTTTCTTATTTTTGTGATTGATGTCCCACTTGTACTGTGATTTTATTCATGTGATTGTTCTAGTGAAGCTCCTGGGCCTGACTAGCTTGTATATCTTTGAACAAGATTGTATAAGAAACCTTGTTTTGACACTTGCATTCATTTACAGAAGGTATTGCAATTAACATTGGTTACAAGTTCCTTGCCCTTAATCTAGTTTGAATCATTCATGATTGTATGACATATATGATGTGATGAAGGTACTAATCCTTGGTTAAGTATCTATTCCTATGTAATTTAATCCCATTGTGAATGTTTGTAAGTGCTTCAATATGTCTGATCTTTTGATTGTAAGTCCAAGTTAAAGGATAGTGTAAGAACTACACAAGGTAGAACAGCTTGAAGACCAAGATAGAGGCAGCATTTGGAAGGAAAGTTAAAATGTCACAAGGGCAGCATTAAAGATAAAGATTCAACAAGTGCAAAGAACATAAGGCAACAAATTGCAAGTTTTTTAGAACTGAGTAAGAGGCAGCATATTGGATTTATGCAAAGCATCATAGAAGTCCACATTGGACAACAAGTTTTGAAAAGCAACAAAGAAGTTTTGAAAGGCATTCAGACTAGCTAACATCTAAGAAAGAGCACCAAGAAAAGATTGGACAACAAAGTCTAGAAGGATAGCAAGTTATTAGTTTATAAGATTTAGGATAGAGTGCAGGACAACGACATAGTCAAAGTCGAGGAGTGCCATTAAACAAAGTAGCAAAGGAAGACAGCGTTAAGAATACAACATCAAAGTCGAGGAGTGCCATTAAACAAAGTAGCAAAGGAAGACAGCGTTAAGAATACAACACAGTCAGATATTTGGAGTGCAAGTTTTGTGTATAGATGCCCCACCTGCACCTACAATAATAAGGCAGAGTTAGAATCAAATTAAAGAGCATCAAAGTTGGACGTCAAATGAAGAGTGCTAAGCTAGAATAACAAGTTGAAATGCAAAATATCAAGCAACGTAGTATTTATTAGAGCTACGTAAGAAACGTTGCAAGATTGTAGAGCAGTGCCAAAGCCATTAAAAATGGCCTAACACTATTGAAGAACATCGAAGCCTGTCAAGAGCGCCAAAACCAAAGAAGAACGCAATATAAAAGTCTGAATTATCATTGTAAGACGCTATTGGGCAAACCAAACAGCAAGCAAGGTCAAACAGTAAGCCAAGGGGAAACATCAACAAGCAAGCATCCAAAGCGAAAAGGAGGTCAAGCACTAAGTTGAACACAACACAAAACTGAAGCACAACGCAGAGCATTAAAACCAAACACAAAGTCGTTTTTTGAACTGAATATAGAGCAACTCTAAGTAGTGAGATCCTACATCAAACTCGAGCATAGAAGCATTTCCATTGCAATCCAAAAAGAAGCATTGAAACATCGCCCAATGCAGCCCGAAAAGGAGCATTGAAACGCCGCCCATTGCAATCCGAAAAGGAGCATTGAAACGCCGCTCATTGCAATCCAAATAGAAGTGTTAAAGCATCAAAGAAAAGTGCAAAAGTTAAGAAAAATTAGAGCGTCGGAGAAGTGCAAGAGGTTAGCATAATCGTACGTTGAATGAGTGCAAGACCAAAGTCACTTGGTAGAAGCCAAGCATTGGAAAATCTAATGCCCATAATCAACTACCAAGGACAGTGAAACGATTCAAGCATCAGATCATTTGTGCACCCATGGAAGTTGAACATTACAAGCATTGGAATATTGAACGCCAATCAAAATCGTTATGCAAAATGCATGTTTGACACATTGAAGCAATGAAGGTGAAAGGCAGAGTGAGTAATACTCATTATGACAAGATTCAAGTAAAGGTCCTTGCATGATATTCCTCACACTCATTCTTACACGTTTGAAGTTGAGAGAAGTTCAGTAAAGTGTTTACCAAACTCCAACGCCAAGGTCCACACAAGTAGTCACACATGCTCAAGCCAAAGCGTTTACCAAACTCCAAGGTCGTCACAAAGACCGCACACTCCAAGGAGGTATTAGGGTTTTTTTATATAAAGGAAATCAGTAACATCCATCCATCTTTAACAGTTGAGCACAAGGATTATATATTCTCCTCGAGGTTTCTGCCTTCGAACACAGGTCAAATCATTGAAGCTGCCTCTATAACCCCTGCTTGTCCTCAATAAACGTGACCCAAAGTGAGGGAGACCCCCGATGACTCAAGATTAGTACCGTCATCGTCAAGCTGACGCGCACTCAACAAAATCAAGTCAAACTACTACCTTTGCCCTTATTGGGCATGCCCCCAAGGTTTGAACCTAGGTTTCCTCTTGGTAAGTGCCCAAAGTCTTACCAATCCACCTAACCCTTAAAAACATAGGTATTAGGGTTTTATATTTTGATTTTTGATTCTTTGCTAAGGTTGAGGAGAAATAAGGAATATTTAATTATTGTTCTTCTAAGGTTTAATAAGATTAATAAGGAGAGATAAGGACATTAATAAGGATTAATACCTTAGTTGCATTTTAAAAAGTTTTGAAGTATTAAGTTGAAGTTACTTTACTTCTTTAAGTTTTTGGAGTATATTTGAAAGGTTTTATTGTTTAACACTTTTTGAAACTCAAAGCTAACAGAATGTTTGCAAATTATTTAATTATGGAGAGATAAAGAAGCCTACCTCAAACGTAGAAATATTAAATTTGTAAACATTCTTATTTTTCTAATTTCTAATTGATTAGGGAGCCATAAAGAATTCAACATCATAGGTTTTTAAAAATTTAGAAGCTCGAAAATTTATTATTCAAAACCTATGGAGACATAAGGTAGAGCAAACCAAAGGAATTTTTTTATTATTATTAAAATTGCTGCCAAATTCATAGTAGCCAAAATCTTAAGGGAATAAATACAATATAAAGGCTAAAAGTGGTTTGGGTGCCTAGCACCTGTGTTTGATTTGTCTTCGCAAGAGGGAAGCCTATCGTGGCTCCGATGGCTGTTGGTACACCAAAGGAAATCGATTAAAGCAAATGGAAAAAATTATTAAGAATGCATTTAATAAGGATAGTGAAAACATGTTGCATGCACTTAGATTTTACTCACAAAACTTAATATGTGACTTTGATGAAAAGATATAAATGTTTAATGTTTTAAAAGAAAAATTGACTTTATTTCTCAAAGAAGCATAAGAATGAAATTTCACTCTTATAAGCTATCTTCATGAAAAACTTTTTAGGGCATGGCAGGATTCCCACAACACCATTCCATTATATTTTCTTCAAATGAGTGTTTAGTGATGTATCTATCATTAATTAGTTTTGAGATTTTTCAAAGGAAGAGACAAGTTGAGAAAGATAATGAAGCATATGAGGAATCATTGAAATTGGAGCTATATTATTGTGATGACTTACTAACTGAATGCTTAGGAGGTATATCATCAAATATATCACAAATGAAATTGCATAAAAAGAAAAGAAGAAAGAGGAAGAGAAGCAATCACAATAGAAAACCTGAATCCAAATAAGGTTAAGCAAAGAATAGTAAAAGATCAAAATAAGGCAAAAAGAACAAAGGAAGTTCAAGCTCCAAGATCAAGAGAAAGAATATTACAATTAAGTGTTAAAGAATATTACATTATTTGGTACATGTCAATGTACCAGCTCGGTAAATCATTGTAAATATTAAATTGTCTTATATTAATGAGTGAGTTAATATTTCATCTAATGTAATAATGTGCAAGAAATGCAAGTGTTAAATATGTGTGTTATGAGTGTAAATGTGCACAAGGGTCCAATATATAAGTGTGCACATGCATCCTTAGATTAAGAAGAGTTATGTGAAGAGTCAAATACAAGTGTGCATACAAGATAGTGTCATGTGTATGTGAGTGTCAAGTACAAAAGCCAAGAGTCATAAGACTTTGCCATCTACATGGCAATTTGTATAGAGATCATCTATAACATTTAGAGTGTTTATAGAGTTATCTATAGTGTCATTTTATGTAATAGAAAGAGGAGTAAATTTGCATACATTTGAGCAACTAATATTGTAAGTGATATTATTGTGTATATTTCATGCTTTACATTCATATTTATCATATTATTGAATGTTATACATATTAGTTGGCTCATTTATCTCTGTTACATTATCTTTATTAGATTCATTATATTGCAACTTTATTATATTTGATCATGTGATTACTTTTATGTGGTAATTTATATTAAGTATAAGGCTACAAAAGCCATCAAGATTTACCTTGAATATGGTCAATTGTATATAATAGTGAAAAAAAACAATTTGGAATACTCATATGCATAAAAATAAATAAATAAATAAATAAATAAACTATTAAGAACATTACGTACATATTATACCATTGAGAAAAATTCATATCCATTTAAAAGCACAAAAGCAAAAATGGAATTTCCAACACAGTTTGGAAAATCCAGATGCAATTGAGAAAAATAACACATACAAATACAAATACAAATACACAACAATTCATAAGCATAACAATATAGAATTATATTCACCCAGGTGTTGTAGGCGAGTTGGAGAGGAGAGGGCAATCCTCCAAGGGAGGTCCCAGGTTCGAATCTCCACCCTACCAAAAGCTAAATTGGATACCCAAAACCCAATTGATAATGTTGGTGCAGGCAGGGCTGGGTGCAACCCCCGGGTGACTTTGACGGTGTAGAACCCCCTGTTCATGGTCTCTTAGACCAAGGCGGCTCCGCAAGGGGTTTTTCGCTTAAAAAAAAAAAACAATATAGAATTATATTAATGTAGAATAGATATTATATAATGCAAAGTTAAGAGTTTTTAAAAAAGCGTTGTAGTCAATCCTAGTCAAATTTGCCCACTGCTATTTGCAGGCAAGCTTTGCTGGTGTCAAGAAGGATATATTGAAAACTGAAATTCTTTGGCTAAGAAGAAATACAAAACAATGATCTGCCTAGCAGGATAACAGGTGGATGCTATGTAAACTGCAAATCATCAATACCTTGTTATTGTGCTATCTGTATGAGTTTTATGTTTTTCCCTTGTGTTCTTAGTCTCAAAATATTACAAAATATTATTAACTCTTACCAGAGCTACAAATCCCATCAGACTAATCTGGAGTTTCTGTAATCTGGTCAAGATCGGACAAAATTTGGTACCTATGTTGGAGCCTATGGCTTGATCATAACAGGCGTCCATTTCAAGAGAAACTGCAATCCCCAATCAGATTTGGAACAAGATCATCACAACCATCAAGGAAGCTATTCTTATTTAAAATGAACCCTATTTAAACAAGCATTGTGGTATAGATGGAGGTTGGAGCTCAAATAAAGCAACTTCATCTTCCCAATAGTGGGGTGCATGGCAATTGGATTAATCATTCAGATGCCAAATGGAAGTGTGCCTTCACAAGGAATCATCAAGTTAAATTTCAATGGAGCATTAAAAGGTAATCCTGGAAAACAGGCAAAGGGGTAGTTGTTAGAAAATCTGACAGGGAAATTATCCTAGCCTATGCAGAAGGCGAAGGTGAGAAAGCAAATAATATTGCAGAGGCCATGGAATTAATTCATAGTATCCAACTTACAATCGAATCCATGACCATCATTAATCCTTTTAATAAATTCGAATTCTGGTCCTGTTGTCATTTTCACGTGTATAGAGAAGAGAAGGTAATTCAGTGGCAGACCAAATGGCAAATATTCCACTCAAACCTAAATCAATGAAATACAAGTTTGATCTAATGATTGGCCAAAGAATCTCGTAGAACTAGTTAAGAAGTAAGCCCAACAGGATGTGATGTCTGCCACAATTTCTCATGCTTATGTGGCATCTGCTGACGATAGAAAGAGGGGAGGTCACTCCTGGTGGTGCATATGAGTGTGCCATTATTTCATGAGTTTAGGATTAGACTACCACTGTCTGCAGCCTTTATGGAATGGCCGTAAATGGCATCTTGCTCTCTTACTGTGATTTTACACAGACATCTGAATGTTTCAGTTTAAATCTGCAGTAAAGAATTCAAAATTGCTATTGCCATTTGGTGGTCTATCAAAGAGGTGCTGCTTGTGAGGATCAAACTGCAGAATTTCTTCAGTGGACAAGAGCAATAGGTGGTGTGGTGAAGATCAAATTGCAGAATTTCTTCAGCAGACAAGCAATCGGTGGTGTGGTGAATAGGTGATGAAGGTGTATGTTCCGATCCTAGGATGCTGGTTCCTTCCTGTTTCCAATATTGGCCGATGATATCATGGTTTTGCTTACTGATTTTTTTCCCTTTTTGGAGGGGCCCATTTTTGGGATGGGTATTGTGTTGACTGGTGCAGACAGTGAGGTAATGCCATCACTCCTCCCTTGCGTGACAGAATTAGCTTTGTAATATTCTGTTTGGAATCCGCGTGAGTGTGGTCTACCAGCAAGGACGCCACTTGCATTATCGGTGATGTGACCCGGGTTCAATCCCCACAGCGGATGTGTATAAGAAATATTACTCAAAAAAAAAATATATATATATATATATATATATATATTCTATTTGGCATACATGGCAATGATCGTCATCTGTGGGATAATGTTATGCAGACACTATGTGAAAAGGTAGATATAATACACAAACAATTTTGCTAAACAGATAATGTGGTATAGAAAACCTCTTTCTTTACCTATCGGAAATAAATAAACATGAACAATATTAAATAAGAATAAGCAGGTGTTTAGGGACTGTTTATAGCTCCTTTAAACTTCCAGCAGGCAGGAATTACACGGGGCCTAGAATTTGCCACTCTCCAGGGCATGCATTCCGCATTTGTGAAGCGCCTTCGCAACATGTTGCATGCTTCAGCAAGCAACTCGTGTCCTTCAATAGATCAAAGTGCAACCTTAGCCAAGGCTCACTCAGCCACCCATTTGAGCCAAACAATAAAAAAAAGGGACCTAAATCAAATTTTGTTTCCATTACATTCTCTGCTTATCAACAAGACTTTTAAAGCTAGCAATATCTAAGGACCTCTTTTCCTCTCCTTCAGAGCTTCCTCTTTGCCCAATTTATGTGTGCATTCAGAGCTAGAGGCAAAATGTTCCCACATATTCAGAATATTTTTCCTTAACTTTATATTCCAGGCTATGAAATAACAATCTGGAGGATGTACATTAACTTTGCTCATATTATTCAATTTATAGAAGATAATTGCAAGTACAATAGTTTTCATTTCAAAAGTAATCAGTCAGGAAAAGAGATCAACCAGAAACCTAGCAAAGAACACCTGTTTATCACCCCTCAGCTTGATTGAATTGTTCAGTAGAACTTTTAAGAAGGTTTAAGTATTACATCAGAACTAACCCATTTTATCTTGGTGTACCCTGTCAATGGTCACCAGCAACCCTGTTCTAGCAAAGCACATGTCATCCAGATCCAATAGCAAAGACCTTTATTTATGCCCTTCATTTGTTCACAGCAACAATATCAGTAAACTTTTCCACCTAGGCCCATCTGGTTTAGGCATGAGATTCCTTTAATCCTACAGCCACATCTATATAGCTATGAAATAACGTAACTACAATATGGCTTGACATGTATTAACCATACATTACAAGTCTCTAGGTATTTTCTCCATTTTTCTTCTCTCCAATGGTCTTCTTCATACTTGTATTGCCATTTTTCCTATAATAGATAACTGATTATGCATTCAAAAGAAAACAAATGCTGGTCCATTAATTGCATATCTGTCTGACTTGTTCTAAAACAAAGGCATATTCACAGAATAATGACTAAACACAGCCAATATAGCAAAGCAGCAATCCTTCCCAAAATTCATTTGAATCTTATACAAAAAGTTCAAGACCTTTGGGAGTATCTACACCTAACATAACAAATTCAAAGTAACATTCCTTCACAGAATAGGAGAAATAAAATCCGTACCTGACATCCTTTGATGCTGGGTATACAATGAACTGGACATCAAAATGGTAAAATAAATTACAATACTTCTTAACTATACATAATTTTTTACTGAGTGTTGATTATATCATCACTTACAGCAAAGCTTAAAACAAAAAATCTACTTAAATGACTTACACCACAGGAAGATCAAAAAAGCAGACTACTGAACATTTCAATAATAGAATGCATTATTTAATGTTATAGACCATATTAACCATTGCATTGCATGTGATCAAAGCATAACATCAACAAATGACCAATACGGTAAAAATTGGAAACTTACCGATACATCTAAATGACATTGGCCCTCCCGCTCCATGCTGCTCCAACGCAATCACATCCTAGAAAGAAAACCCCAATCCCCTTATCCATTAACCCCAGCAACCCAACCCCCAAGAAACATGATTCCAGTTAACCATATACCCATTTTGACCTTTTCAACAAATGATAGACTCAAGTAAATCTTGAACACTACAACAATTATTTAAAGATTTCTGAAACTAGAGATCAGAAAAGAAGTAAAAGGCTAACAGTTATCGTCCTTTGAGTTCTATTGCTTCATAACAACCAAAAGATATATATAGTGCATATCTCTGCTCAGATAAATGAGATAATAACTCTCAGATGACATCATAATAGCATCGTTCAAATATTCAAAAAGAAAATTTGGCTCAATAACCCTTATGCTGTTGAATTTTATGAGAATACAAAGAATCCCAACAAGTAGTCCTGAGTGCAAACAAAGCTTTGTCATAATACACAATTTTCCAAGAGGTTGCAGCCATATATTTAAGGAGGGCTAACTTATAGGAGATTCCTTGACTCAAATTTCTCAAACCTGGGACAAGTTAAAAAGAAAAACATAAACAGGACTGTACAAATTTCCATTCCTGAATTGTGCAATAGCTCACTTTTTACTAGAACTGAAGACATCAGAAATAGTACATGCTCATGGTTGTCCACTGTCCAGAGACATAAGGGTGGTGTATGAAGACCAGCCCAAGCATAAAATTGACTCATTTTGGGAATGAAAGATGCATTAACTGACAATAGGATATGCACCCACCCCTCTGGGAAATGCAAAGAGATGAAGGCTGGCAAGCTTCCACACTTCAGAACGCCAGTCCTATACAGAACAGAGGTGTAACCACAAAAATCAATAGACATTTATAACATCAGAAACAAAACAAGAAGGTTCAATTTATTGGAGACAAACACATGAAGAAAACTACTTTTAACTATATGCCAATACAAATACATACCAAGGTTCGATAACTATGTATTTAAAACAACATAACAATGTGTATTACATAAAATTTACTTCTTTCACACCAGACTGATGAAATCAAAGCAAATGTTGTCCTCATAGAATCCATTACTTGTAAACGATGTGAACTTTAATGCATGATAACTACATTGCCCGTGCACATTTTTACCTCTTATATCATATCTTCTATGCATATTATTCAAAAGGAGAGGTACAGACAAATGCTAATGAAGATATTATTAAATTGAGCAATATATAACAATTTATCAACTAACAAGCATAATTTGATACATCGTTAAATATAGGTAGGGATCAAGGTTAAAAATATGTTTATTCATGAAGTTGTACAAAAATATAGCACATCTACAATGCAGGGTATTGGCCAGTATGGCTACCTAGAGATGAACTAGAAGAGAACCAGTTGGCAGTTGAGCATCAGTTCTTCCCTGCATTCGAAATTCCAACCTGCATGGAATTCATATACAAGTTTCACATACTCAGACCCAATCCAAAACAGAACACCATAAAAGAAGGTCCTTCACCCATGCATAGTTTGAATAGTTTGATAGTGACCGTGAATGCTTTGACTGGTGAGAAGAACACCTGCATAGAGGCACACCATGCTGAATTGTCCAAATGATTGGTCAAGTTATAGAATCAATTGGTTACATGCAAAAATAAACACTGGTAAAGAGTTTATCTCTAAATGGAAATGGATCCTAGCTCATTTTGGTTTCAGACTTGTAAACTTTGACTGCGATACATGGAATTAGAACCATCTCTGTGTTTCTGTTTATGCTGACTTACGCCGTTCTTCCCGCTGTTGTCATATTTGTCAACATCAACTGAAGGCGAACTTTCTGGTGAATATGACGCATGTCTTCGCCGTTTGTGTTTTTTCTTCTTTTTATCACTCCTCTCACTATCATCTAAAGGTGAAATTTCCGTTGAAATAGAAGTAGACCGATGATGCTTGTGCTTCTTCCTCCTCTTTTCAGTTTTCTCACCATCATCCTCTTTCCTGTGCCTGTTTTTATGCCGCTTCCTTTTCTTCTTATCATCACCTTCCTTCTCTCTCTTATGCCGTCTCTTTTGTTTTGTGCCCTCTTCTTTAGCATCATTTAACTTGTCTTCATTTTTGTTGAGTAAATTTTCTTCAATCTCATCTACTTCATCAACTGCCTCTATTTCATTATCTTGCCGTGTTGTTTCTGTCAGTTTCACTTCATCACCTACATTCATTGCATTGCTGTGACTTTTCTTTTCCTTACATCTATCTCCACCATCAACAGTTTCCCCGTATTCCTCTCTTACATAATTTGTCTTCTCATTTATTTCCCTTGCATCAGTTTTCTGACCTGTTCTTGAGTCCTTTCTTACCTTTCTGTTCTCTTGAATACTATCGTCAACCAACGCATCCTCAGTTATTTTTGTTTCTCTCCTAATAAGTTCCTGCTTAGATACAACTTCATGACATTCATCCTCCCAGATTTCCTCGTGATCACTTCGTTCTACTGCAGCCTCTTCAACCTCAGACTGCTTAAGATACTCAATGGGGTTCACAGACATATGCTGTCGAACTTTATCCTCAACTTGCTTAACATCCACGGTACATGTTCCAATGGTACCCCCTTCGCCTAGTTTATCTCTCTTTTGTGCTCTACTCTTGGATGGAGAAAATCTCAAATCCTTATCAAAACTGCCTTCTCTTAAATCCTCTGATCTAGATTCAGAATGCTTGGAGTAACGGGCAGACTTACAGTCTTCACCTTTCAATTGTTGCAATTTGTCTCTCCCACCTGCCAGGGATATACTCAACTCCTCCTCCAAATCAACTTCCATGGAATCCTTTGATTTGGATTCTGAACACCTGGAATGACGAGAAGATTTGCGGTCTTCCCTTTTCAATTCATGTGATGTGTCTCTCACCTCTGCCGAAGATATGTTCAAGTTCTCCAAGCTGGCTTGTCTTGCATCCTTCAATGTAGATTTTGAGTGCCTATAATATGGAGCAGGTTCATAGTCTTCCCCTTTCCCTTCGTCTTTTCCTGTCCTCTTTGATGGAGAAAAGGTCAAATCCTTCTCCAAGTTGTGCTCTATTAAATCCTTTGATATTAATTTTGAATGCCTAGAATGGGAGGCTTCTTCCATCCCTCCTCGCAACATGTTCTTTCTATCTGCAGGAGTGACGCTCAAGTCATTCTCCAAATTGTCTTCTCTGGAATCCTTTGATACGGACTTTGATCGCTTAAAATGGCACGCAGATTTGTTTTCTTCCATTTTTACTTCATTGTATGTATATCTCCTTTCTGCCGGGGAGATGCTGGATTCTTTTTCAAAACTGCCTTCTCTTGAATCCTTTGATATTGATTTCGATCGCCTAGAATGTCGCAAAGGTTTGTTATCTTCTCTTCTTACTTCGCATGAAGTTTTCTTCTTACTCTTGTCTTCCTTGACATCACTTGCATCTCTTTTGAGAGAATCCCCTCCCTTAATTTCATGTCTCCTCTCTGCTGGAAAGCGTTGCAAACCATTCTCAACATTACCTTCTCTTTGGTCCCTTGTTATGGATTTTGAACGCCTACGATGTCGGGCAGATCTATGATCTTCCCTCTTCACTTCTCGGGAAATATGGCTTTCCTTCCGATATTTAGGTGACCTAGAGAAAGCTCGAGGTGACCTCCTTGTCCTGCTTCGGCTAGGACTCCTGCTCCTGCTCCTGCTCAAAATTCGAGAGTAACGATCTCTCTCTCTTTCCTGCTCCCTGATAGCATGATATCCACGATAGTTATCTCTGCTATCTCTGTAATGATTACTCCGATCCCTGCTGCGACTTCTATGACGATGGCGATCTCTTGATCTTGACCTTTGCCGGTTATCTCGTCTGTATCTTATAGGAGATAACGAGCGAGACCTACCACGACGACTGTGGTGATATCTGACTGGTGACCTTGATCTTGATCTTGATCTTGACCTAAAGGAAACAAATTGAAAGTTAATTTACAGGAGCATTCAATAATAAGCAATAATCACACCATGAATCAAAAAACAATACAAACTTACTTTCTAGCCGGGGTCAATTCCTTCTCCTCTTTGTTATCAGAATCTCCTTTAAGTGTTTTGCTTATTTCTGCAGCTCGCATTGCAGCAGCCTCTGCAGCAGATTTTACTGTTGCTGCTCTGCTTGCAGCCTGCTGAGAGGCCATTGCCTGCTGCATCATCAATGCTTGCTGGAACTGCAATTGCTGCATCGCCACTGCTTGTTGCATCATCATTGGCAAAGGAGGTGTTTGACCAGTACTTGAACTGGCATTGAAAACAGTTGTAACCATACTTTGAGGTACAGATTTTGCCATCTCAACACTCAAAGGCTTACCACCAACCTCCATATTGTTTAATGACAATGCAGCTCTGGCTTCTTCTGGCTTCGCATACTGCACATACAGCATTTGTTCTGAATCAACCATCCTGAAGTCAATAACAGTTCCACAGTAACTAAAAAGCCGACGCAATGGGTCTGTGGTAAGCAAGGGACTGATGTTGCTAACTTGAACTGTTCTTGATAAGACAACAAGTTTATCTGTTTCCTTGGATGCAGTACTACTGTCACCCTGACTCTTTAGACCTGATAATGAAACAATACCACCACATCACTATAGCTAATATTATGAATAGTCTGAATAAGAGATGAACCTATCATTGTGAGTGACTGTATACAGCTTATTAAAAAATAAGATTCTGAAAAGGAGCCATCCTGCACAGTTTGATCAAGTGGAATATCAAGAAGGAATGTCTGCACAAATTGAACTCGCACTCACAAAATTTGTTTTGGTTCATGCTCTCAGTTAAGTATTATCAAACGTATGGAAAGTGCATGATATTTGAGGCAGTTCGGAAAGCTCTGATTGCCGTATCTACAATTCAAGTGCCAGTGCCCTGACTTGTCATGAAGGAAGGAAGGGGGGGGGAGGTTATTGCTAGAAAGATAATCAAGTACCAGATGTACAGGTTATACACTAGAAAACTTCCTCTTCCTAAAGTCGAATTTCAACAAAATTGATACTCCATGACAAGTATAACTGAGTTTGACTCTGAAAATAGGGAAAATATTCCATTGATTTTTTTAGGTAGTCAATTTGAGCTTGTGGATTGATAATGTGGCGGAAGCAAAGGATTTAATTTGTTTAGGTAGTCAATTCGAGCCCGTTGAATAATAGTGTAGCATAAGCAAAGGCTTTAAATATAGCCATTCAATCTGGCATTGGACATCTAACCATTTGAGATTTTGCAATTAGAATGAGACATAGGGACGGCAGTGAGCTCCGACAGTGAGCTCCAACTGGAACCAGAATGCCTTATTACAAGAGGCATCTTACCTTAAAGAGCATGTTGCTCACATTCAGTTTATTCATTGCATGAGAAATACAAACAAGGTAGCCTACTTCTTAGGTAATGTGAGAGGTTAACTTGGAAAACAAATCTGGAAAAATAGAGATTTCACCAAAGACAAGATAACACAGCTGGAAAGCATATAGATAAATCAACAATAATGGAACAAATCACTTATTTGATATGCCTTCGTTTCAAATTTAGCATTTCATCCCTAATGGTTATTGCTTCATAGTCATGATTCATTTATAGAATAACGTCGGCAGTTTTGCACATTGTATGATTCAACATGGAATTAACAATTCATTAATTCCCCTTATGAGAACTATCATTATATAGATGCCGAAGATTCATTAGTTCCCCTTATAAGAACCATTATATTCATATAGATGCTGCAGGAGAAATCTGGCACTCAATTTAGCAAGTGTTTTAAAATGCAAAAGGCAACAGAACACTGGATATGGAGTTTCTTGGAGCAAAATGAGCGGATATTATCGCAACAAGACGTCACTTAAGATGGAGAAGAATTGCCAACAGGTCCTTGGTTCAAAGGTTGGGACAACTAATTGACGGCACCAAATAGCTTAATGTGATTAAATCAATGTAAAAGGCAAAGGGCAACCCTTTTGAAACCCTATTTAAAAAAAAAAAAAGGAGAAGAATCTAAAACTCACAATGGTCAAGCTAAAGATCAAAGAATCTTAAACATGAGCAACAGAAAGAAGGAAGAAGAAATCATAGGACTCTCCAAGCTAGGATACATACTCAAAGAAACGGTTAAAAATCCTCAGTAAATAAAAAATGGATCCATTGCCAGTGTGGTGAAGCTCGATGAGAGTTACACACACACACACACACACACATAAAGCATAGTGGGAAAAAGCAAAACATGAGATTCCTACTGCTTACTAGAGGACACCAGATCACATAAGGCAAGCAGTTTGGTCTTGGAGATCCTAAACTTTCAAAGGCAGAAAAAGCCTCAATTTGCAGAAGGAATCTCAGGATAACCTTAATTAGGTTATGGCAACATTGGACATGCAGGCAATTTTCTCAGCAGAACCCATAAGGAAAGCAGTTACTTCTTGGAGTGCATAAACCTTCATGGCATAAAATTTTGGAATAAACTTAATAAGGTGATCTTGACACTAGATATGCAGGCATTTTCTTAGAGAACATGAGCAGCTTTAATGGCATTTTGCAGTTTAATTTAAACCAGGCTGACCACTTACCAACTCTAATGACACAAGAGGACCTAGGTGCAGGTCTGTTCTCCAAGCCCCAAAATGATTGGAACATGGAACCTGCAAATCCAAATTTTCTCTCTCTTGAGAAATGTTAAATGTTTGTGTTAGTTTGTAATCTGAAATGATTAAGTTTAAAAAATTACAGTACATAAGAAGACATTTTGTTGTAAGGCCAACTTAAATTTTGATAAACCTTGTATTGAAAGCTTTAGAGAAGCAATTGCTGAACTCCAGATGATGAAGCTCTTTTAAAATAAAATGCAAATTCGTCCAGTCAAAAACATATAAAAGCATTTGGCATCCAAGACCTACTTGCTTTCTAAGTAGCATGGATAGAAAGTCTCATGATGGAAAATATTGCAATAATAAAGCAGCCCTTATGTTTATTTATTTCCTTATTGTGGTGTCCCATGAAAATATTAAATTTTCTATTCATCTCTCTAAGAACAAAATTATTGAGCTCATCATACCTGAATAAGTGACTTAAGACAAATAATGAGAATTGAAAGCTAAGGATGAACACTGTTGGTAATGTCAACCACCAAAAAAAGTACTATGCACCACACATATTAATCAATATAGGAGAATATGGCGAAAGCAATACAGGGATGAATCACAGAAGATGCTAGGTGAAATTCCACAGAATAGGAAAAAAGGCATAGTATAATGTTTCCACCTGGAAAGTAGATTTGTTTATCATTTGTTCAGCTTGAAATGAAAATCTACATTCAAACTAAAAAGTACAGACAGCAGAGGCAGTGGAATTGCCAATACTTGTGTGTGTGTACATACATCTTTCCATTAATTTTGAATCATTTTAAGAAAATAATTTCCATAAGGGACATGCAGATAGAAATCATGTGAAGATGGTTCAAAGGAAAATTTACCATACATCTTTCCATAAATTCTGAAAAGAATTCCATAAACAAGGTGCAGATAGAAATAATACAAAGATGATTCAAATAAGAATTTATGGCAAAGCTATTTGAAAATCAAATTGCTAAACCATTCACTCCAAAGTCATGTTATTGAATAAGTGTCTTTGTACAGAACCACATATATAAAATATCCTGCAGGTTAAATACGTGTACAACTCATCATTTCAACAATTAAATAAAAAAAAAACACATAAAATACATTTCAAGAAAAAAAAGAAATTTTTCAAATAGCATACAGTAAGTTGAGCTAAGATGGACTGGAAAGGCCAACTTAAAAGAGTTTTGTCAGAGAATTAAAACCTTCAAAGATATGCAAATTAGGACCTATAAACCCACCTTTATGGATATTACAGGGCAAAGGCAGAATTTAGTGAAAAAAGTGCACCGATTAATCAAATATCTGAAACAATGATGTGACTTCATATACTAAACATGGTGAGAAAGATTGAACAACACATCTATGAAACAAGATTGCCAAACAAAAGAGAACTGCTCAGAAGAAATTCATTCCCAACTGAGATGCTCAAGTGGAAAATACATCTAAAAACTGTAAAATTGACCTGCAAATATGATCTTTGTGAAACAAATAAATAGGTAAAACTGATTTTTAATGTCAAACTCAGGCCCACACACAAAGGAATGAGACCCCTCAAAGGAAACTTTAATGTTCAATTATGTACCTCCTTGGGTTTCAACTCGCTGCCCAAGTTCATGCTAAATTGAATTTCAGCAATCTGTCATAGCCCACAGTCATTTACTCTTACGTCACAACAAAACACAGTCAATTTCAGTTCCTCAAAACCCCAAATTTCACGGAAACTCACGGATCCATTCCACAATTTGTTCAATTGAACGTCAAACTCAAAAATAGAAATGTTAAGCCAAAACATTCGCAATAAAGACGTGATAAATTTTCCCAGACAAGCAAATAACCTAAATTTTAATCGAAGAAAATAAGTAATACTAAAAATTAATAGTAATAGTAATGATTCTGAACAGCAATCAAATGGCAGGAGCTCAACTGGCTAAATATGTCATACTTTCAAGGCCAAGACTATGCTTCAAATCTTTCTATAATTTGCCAAAATGTTGTAGTACCACTTGATGCAATACAAATGAGACCACTCAATTCCATATACACTATTTTTCGAAATATAGGTGGGTAACCATATAATAAATAAAAATTTCCGTTCAATTATTTGTCTCCTCTCTCCCTATCCCTTCGGATGTTTATGCACTCGCTTACTAATCGATAAAGGTGAGCTCTCCCGGCTCGACCTTGATTTAGAAAGAGGAAAGCACCTCAAAATTAAATGTCTTTACGCTCTCTATCTATATAATCTTAAGAGGGAGAGAACAGGAGGTCAAGGGTCCACTCTCTAGGATCGCCCGCTCTCTATTCTTAAAAAAACAGTGAGCGACAACTTTAGCACTCGACATTACATATCTTAGGAACAAAATCGCCTATGGCTTCGTGAAAATTTAAAATATAACAATTAAAATAATAATAATTACCGAAAGTTTAAAACATAACAATTAAATATACCTGCTGCTTCTCCGGCAGATTGGACATGAGCCTGAAGCGCTTGAGCGGCAACGATCGTCTGAGCTGCAGCCATCGCGGCGGCCGAGGGTCCCATAGGCATCTGACTGAGCACACCCATGCCCATCCCCATTCCCATCCCCATGCTGGTACCCATCCCCATCCCCATGCCCATACCCATGGAGCTGCCCGCGGAAAGGGCAACCATCAATTGATTATGAGGCGGATGGCCCAGCTTGCAATCGCTTTTCACGCAGCGCCCGCTCAAATACTCCCTGCACACCTCCCCAAGCGCGGGCAGAACGAGCCCGCCGTTAGCGCCGGGCAGAATGCCGGGCATCATCCCCACCATTCCAGACATCGCCATGTTTGGGAAGCTCTGCTGCGCCGAAACCCCATTCACAAACCCCACCGCTGCACCTCCGGTTGTCGCGGGAACCACGCTGCCGCCGCCACTAAAAAACACCGGGAAGGGGCTGCCGGAGATGGGCTGACCGTTGCAATCGACAACGACGGTGTAATCCCCGCGCTTTGCGACGGCGTATGTGGCGGTATAAGAGCCGTCGCCGTGATCTTTGATTAGCGCCTCCTGCTCAGCCCCCCCGCCCGCCGACCGGATGCGCACCTTGACGCTGTGCCCGCCGTGAGGGATCCGCCGCCCCTCGGAGTCCCTCGTCGTCACAACAAACGACGCCACGGTGCCCGCCGCTCCGCCTCCGACGCCGGTCCCCGCCGCCGTGCACTTGGCCGGATCGACCGGCCCTATAGGCTTCGCCGCCTCCTCTTCCTCCTCCTCCTCCTCCTCCGCCTCCTCCTCCTCTTCCCTGGCGCCTTCGTTGTTATTATTATTGTTGTTATTCGTGTCATGAGACTTGAATGTGGCTTCGAAGGCGGCCTTGGCGGCGGCGGCCTTCTGCTCCTCCTCCTTGAGACGCGCTTCCTCCGCCTGCTTGACCCACACAGGCCGCGCTACGCCCCGCCCGGCCATCTTCGTTGTCCTCCCCTCTCCTCTGCGATCTGGAAACCCTCGCCGATCTGGTCTGAGATTATCTGAATTGTGGAAAGGGAAACGAATTTTAAAACCCTCTCGTTCCTCTTTCTCTTACCCTGCAGACTCGATGTCACAGAACAAGGTGGGATCGGGGTTGTTTGCGTCGTTCTGCCCGGGGAACAAAGAATCTGGACCATCGATTTTTCTAGAATAGAATTGAGATTAAAATACTAAATCAGCAGCATAAATGTCTGATGTACGCGAACCGTTTAACCAAAGCATCTAAGCATTTAAGCAAGGCTAGAGATAAGATAGGCATCTCAGGCTTTTGGGTGCCTTGGTTGGAAATCGTATAAAGGTGGTAAAACGTGCTCTTTAAAAAAAGGTTATGTATACTTAAAAATTATATAAGATAATAGTAAATGGAATAAAAACCGGTCCGGGTTCAATCCACACGAAAGAAAGAAATTTCGTTTCAAAATAATAGGTACAGTTTGAGTTCAAATTCAAATTCAAGAGAAAGGTAAGATTTTTTTTTTTTATTATTATTAATATCAGGGGAATTGGTAACATCCTTTCATTCTTAGCAATTGGACACGGAGAACAAACATTCTCCCTGAGGTTTCTACCTCCGAACATAAGTCAAATCAATTCAAGAGGAGGTAGGATTTTTTTTTTAAATATCAGGGGAATTGGTAACATCCTTTCATCTTGAGCAGTTGGGCACGGGGGACAAACATTCTCTGAGGTTTCTACCTTCGAACACAAGTCAAATCATTGAAGTTGCTTTATAACCCTTGACTCTCCTCGGTAAACATGATTCGGAGTGAGGGAATCCCTAGTGGCTCAAGGTTGGTACCATCATCGTCAAGCTGGTTGAGTGGCTCAGGGCTGGTACCACCATCGTCAAGCTGGCACACACTTAGTGGATTCAATTCAGACTACTACATTTGTCCAGATTGAACAATTTGAATATGCCTCCAAGGTTTGAACCTAGGTCTTCTCGTGATAAGTGCCTTAAGTCTTACCCTAGTCCTTAGGGATTATACATCATGTTTTTAAATCAGGTATAATCGATAAAAATGTATCTATAGACAATATCCTCCAATCTAGTTTTAAAAGAAAAAATGTCAATCTTATAAATCCAAAAGGACATGTTTAAATATTATGCTTTGAATCCAAAAGTATAGTTATTTTAAAAAAACATATTTACTACACCTTGTGGTATGTCATTGGACTCTCATTCCAATACCCAAATTCGAAACACATGGAGGGTGGCCCTATTGTGCCTCGAAGAGAGTAGCCTACACCCACTTGTACTTTGCATTACTTAAAAAAAACATATTGATTAGATGTCCCCATTGTGTCGTCAACGAGGATGCCCCCAGTTGTACTTTACATTTACTTTAAAATATATATATGGATTAGACAATGCCTTAGGAGTAGGGTTGTACACCATGTTTTGAGTCCAATAATAAACTTAATAAAAATGTATTGACCAAAAAAATCTTTTATGAGAATGGTTCCATAAATTTAAGAGGAGGAGGGTTGTACATCATGCTTCAAATCCATGAGTATAATTAAATGAAAACATGCTTGGTAATAAAAAGGACTCTAAGCCCCCAGGGGCTAGGTGGATTGGTAAGTGCTTGTGTGGTTGGGCACTTACCAAGAAGAGATCTAAACCTTGGGGGTGTTATGTAGCAAAGGAAGTAGTTTGATTTGAATCCTTTGGGTGCGTGTTAGATCGACGTTAAATCGACGATGATGGTACGAACCCTAAACTTTTGGTGGTCTCCATATCATGCCAGGTCAACAACAACAAGACGACTAGGCTTGTTGGGGGCAGTCTCTATGATTTGAACCCTGTGATTTGAACCCTGTGCTTACCAAATACTAAAATAGTGGTTGTAACCAACTCCCTTATGTAACAAAAATAAAAATAAAAAATGACTTTAAGCTCAAGGGTTAGGTGGATTGGTATACCATGGAGAAACTTAGGTTTAAACCTTGGGGTATACTTGTTGCAAAGCTAGTAGGTTGATCTAAATCTTTTGGGCACACCTAAAACATAGGATGATGGTACGAAAGTGACCAATAGTCCTCTTCATGCCAGGTCATCAACAACGAGATGATATAGGCTTGTTGAAAGTAGCCTTGTAGTTTGAAACTTAGGTTTAAACCTTGGGGTATACCTGTTGCAAAGGTAGTAGGTTGATCTAAATCTTTTGGGCACACCTAAAACATAGGATGATGGTACGAAAGCGACCAATAGTCCTCCTCATGCCAGGTCATCAACAACGAGATGATATAAGCTTGTTGAAAACAGCCTTGTAGTTTGAACCTTACACTTGGTAGTTACTAAAAATAATGTGGATGTAACCAACTCCCCTGTTTATAAATAAAAATTAAAAACGAGTGTGAATGTAATTGATTCCCCTATGTTAAATGAGGGAAAAATGAATGAAAACAAATTAGATAGTAACATCCTCATGAGAATATTCCGTTTGACATAATGGTCCCGTGAACATTAACTACTTTACTTTTACTTAAAAGCATAATTAAAACTTTAATAGTTAAGACTTTCACTTTATTCATAAATATATTAAAAAAAAAATGAATTTGTATTAATGTCCATCGGTGACCAAAAGAGGTCAATATGACTGTAAAGCAATACAAAGCAATGGAAATGCCTAATGCAGTTCCATAAAAAAATAAAGTAAGAAAAACAGTAAACATAATGACATGATATATAAAATCAATGGATCAAGGATTACTCCCAACATTCAAGGCTGAAGAGAAGTGAGTGATATAAGAGTTGGATGTCGTTGTAGATGTTCTTTGTTGGAATCGACAACGAGTTGATCTTGTTGTATCTTTGTGATCACCCTGGTGCTTCTTGGTCGTGGCTTCTGGAGGTTGGAAGAATGAAGTGATAAGTCGGAATCCTGTTATCTTCTACAAACTGTTACTAAGTAGTTCTTTTCTGAGATTGAATAATTACCGAATGAAAAGGGCAATGCATCTCTAATATTCATAAGTAATCCAAGATTTTAGTGTATGGGTGTCTCTGAATAAGCAATAATATCTACCTCATATATCGTAGTAGACAGGACAGGTGAAAATGAAATGCTCCTCGGATTCCACATCAAGACTGCACAATCTACAAATACGCTTATCTTTGGGGATGTGATGATGTGTCTCAATACGCAACTGGTGGGAGCAAACTCATAGCTGAGTTAGAGGAAACCTGAGGCTGTGTGACATTTGTATTGATCAATCCATTCTCTAGTTGAAGATAAAAGTGAGAGTAATGGAGCAATTTTGGTGAAAGAGGTTCCTTTGGATCAGTCCAAATAGTTTTTATATATGCTAAGTAAATCTCATCTCAAATATCCTTATTGAAGTATGGTGCAAACATATATAATTTTTTTCTTTACAATATATATTTTTTTTAAGGAATAACTTCAACCCTTACCTCTTTAAATGTTTATTTCGAATGAGAAGATCTAAAAAAAAAACTCAAAATTAAAACCGCAAACCTTTAGTTCATAAACACTTAAACAAAATCATAATAAAAATTGATGATAAAAAATTGTGAATTCAAGGAATTAGAAATATAAACTTTATAAGTGAATATTTAAGTTTACAATTTCAAATAATTTAGTTATCAACTATTATTAGGTGTCAAACATTTAGTTATCAAATATTAGGTGTCAATCATGATATTGTAGAGATGTAAATATAATAAAAGCGATTATTTCATATTAAAAATAAATCAAATAAACGATGACATGACTGCACAATTTATCCTCACGTATTGTTGGACCAAATTCGCACCCATGTGGCACTACATGTACTATAAATATCCAAATAAAGACTTAGTGGTTTGTCGATAATATAGCTTGACAATTCTAGTTTATGGTATTTTCCAATTACTATAAATTATTTTCATTTGATATTTGTCAAATTAATTTATTATGAAAATCAAGTTCTAAGAACTTATATTTTAACATTGCTTTTAGTTTTTCAATTTATTAAATATAATAATTATCTTAGTTTTATTATTGATATTCACTTGCATGCCAAATTCTTTGCAAAAGAGTTTGAGGCCTTTAAGTGTTTTTTTAAGGTTTTCTACCCAACTTTATAATCAATATGAGAACATCAATATGTAGCATTAATTTCAATATATAATTGGTCAAGTATACACTAAGCTCGTTCTTTAGCTAACCACTTTTTAAGCTTGAAATGAAATGAAAGATTTTAATTACGTCCACGAGACCCAAATATGGTCTATGGGACCTCAAATATGGAAGTACAATTACTCAAATCATATCATATGATCTTTAATATCTTTGAGAAGGTTGTTCCTTCTCCTGCTGATTTGGGTTAGCAATTCTCCAACTTTTTTTATTTTACTGTCTTCAAATAAATCTGCCATAAACCCGTTCCCAAGTGTTTCTTTGTATTTGTCACGGATATCTAAAAAACTCGGGCATTTATAGATGAAGTGTTCCTCTGTCTCTACTGCCCTTGTGTTGCATAGAGTACATATCCTTTCTTCCCATTGTTCTTTGGGCGTTGTCCATCTCCCTGTTTCACATCTAAGCCTATGAGAGCTAGTCCTTATTTGAGCAATGAGGATTTTTTCCTTCCACTTGATTTCAACGCCTATATACGCTTTTTCCTTGTGGTCATACGTTGGGTTAAAATTTGCAATATAATATTGTCTTTTCCTGCTTGCATTTTTCCACATTCCACTTCTAAACTTTTCATTCACATAATTTTTTATGTCTTTGTTGACATTTGGGCATTCATTTATGTTGATTTCCTAGTGTTTCATCCATTTCTGATTTTGTTTCATCCATGTATTCTTTCGCCTATGCAACTCTTCGTCCCTAGCTGCCCTAGGCCATCTATCATCTTTCATGTTTTCTGTTTTTTTCAAGTAACATAACAACTTGGTCATAGCAATTGCTTCTAAAGGGAACATTCCAGTTTCAGCTAGAATAATTTCATAAGGGGTTGTGGCCTTAATTTTGAGAAAATTTGTGATTAGATATTTTTGAATCCTTTCTATTTGCCTCCATTTTGCATTTGTTGTGCCACTAGCCCACACCTCGCAACCATACAACAAAACCGGTGTAACAAGTAGGCCAAATAAGACCTTGGTGGTCTTCCAGTCCCACAACTCGGCATTCCTACACCTGTTTTGAAGTGCATATAGTGCTCTCCAACCACTTTGAGTTCTTTTCATCCTACATGTATTCCAATTAAGTTTGTCATGAAAGTCTATGCCCAGGTATTTGTATTCTACTACTACCTCAAGCGGTTCTCCTGCAAACTGAAATTCAAGTTGTTGCTTCTTCTTTTTTGCTGAAAAAATCATAATTTTTGTTTTGCTCGTGTTCACCTGCATCCCAACTTCTTTACAAAAGAGTTCTAGAGCTTGAAGGTGATCTTCTAGATCTTTGGCTGTTTTGGCCACAAGAATTACATCATCTGCATACATGAGGAGTTTTACCACATATTTGGCTAAGTGCACACCCTCTCCCCCAAATTTGTTTATCCATTCTTCTAACTTGTCAATGTACAACCCAAATAAGGTCGGAGATAGAGGGCAACCTTGTTTGACACCTATGTCACTACCAAAACATTCAGATAACCCTTCATGTGTTCTGATTCTAGCCTTTACATGCTCATATAGTCTGTGAACTGCTGCCCTGTAGTGAATTGGAACCTCTATCTCTTCCATTCTGCTCCATAATTTTTTCCTTGGCACTGTGTCAAATGCCTTTTTGAAGTCTACAAAACAACAAAAAGCCTCCTCTTTTTTGTCCCATATTTTTTCCACTATGTGTCTGAGTGTGATACAATGATCAATAGTTGAGTGCTTAGGCCTAAAACTTGCTTGCCCCTTTGCTCTCTTTCCCTTTTCTTCTGCCCATATGTTGATCCTACGCTCTATCATACTCCCAAACAACTTTGCAAATAGAGGGTTGATCATGATAGTTCGATAGTTTGAGGAATTATTTACATCTCCACTTTTAAACAAAGAAATGGTCAAGTTAGTTGTCCACTCAGTAGGGAAGCCATTTTGTATGACCTCATTGAAAATTTCTTTAATCTACGATGCCAGGATATCTACCCCCCATTTTATATGCTCTGCTTGAAGATTGTCTATGTCACGGACTTTACAAGTTGCTAACTTTTTTATCCCTTGAATAATGTCTTCAATTGTGAAAAGTTCTTTCTTGACAATGATAGTAGGGGGTGTCTCCTGCTGGTTACTACGCTGATATAGTTGTTTTGAATACTCCAACCACTGATTAATTGTTATGTTATTTTTAGTTTGCATCCTTTTCATGCTTAGTTCCTTCCAAAATTTCTTTGGTTTATGCTTCCTTAAGTAAATAAATTATTTCCTCCTTGTTCTAGTGTATTCTTCTTTTTTTGCCCTTACCAGTTTCTCATATGCTTTTTTGTTTGCTTTTGTTTTACTCGTTGGTTCCTTTAGTAATCTTCGTATTTTTTTGCAATCTTCATCGAACCATGGGTTGGTTGGGTTAATATACAGGTCAAATAGAGAAAGAGATAAACACAATCTTTTTTTGCTAGAAAACAAGGGGTTGTACTCGAGTCCCCCACCCTTGACAAATCATAACTCTCTTCTTTAGAGCTTGAGAGTTTACAAATAGATTCACTTCTCATCTCAATTGAGATGATATATCTAGAATCCTACATCATTTTATATAAAATGTTTGAATTCTTGATTTTCATTTTTTGAAAATATTTTAATTTTCTATGTGAATACAAACGTTTTAGACTTCAACATCCTTCTTGATATTTTGTGAGCCAAGAGGGAGTGCAAGCCAAGAGCAAGTGTAAGGTAAGAGAGAGTGCAAGCCAGGAGTAGCAATGAGTGCAAGTAGAGACAGAGTGCAAACCAAGAGGGAGTACAAGCCAAGAGCAAGCCTTATTAGCTATTGTGGAAGGAAATTCATATTTGAAAGCCCTAATGGGAAGTCAAGATGCCCTAGCTAGAAATCAAAATGCCCTAGTTGGAGATAAGCAGAAGAGTGAATACATGGCAAGTTCGATCCAGGTAGCAGATGTTACACCAAAAGTAAGTATCAAGGATGAGATGATTAAGCATGATATAATGGTTCTTAAAAGTAGAGGGTTAATATGTAAGTTCCATAGATCATGGCCAAGATTTTTGGAGATTCAAAATTGGATCAAGTGGAAGTGAGGATTGAATTCTTCTGTGACTTTTCTTCCCAAAGGTTTTTTCCTCGCCATCTTTTCTAGTTCAAAAATTAGGGATAAAATAATGGTTGGTGGCCCATGGTTTAGGGGAAGAGATGCACTTTATTTGAGACCATGGAATGAAATTTTTTCTTTTGAGACAATTTTTTTTAAGAAGCTTCCAATGTGGGTTAGCTTTTTGGACTTCCATATCATATTATAAATAAGGATGTTTTGAAGAATATTGGAAATACCCTAGGGGAATTCATCAAGGAAGGACCAACAACTAAGGATCAAAAGTATGCTATATATACTCAAATATATGTTGCTATGGATATTTTAAAACCTTTGCCACAATCCATTAAGATTAAATCTAAATCAAGAGAATGGGGTCAACAAGTAGATTATGAAAATATTGCATTTTATTGCCACAATTGCTTTGAGATTGGACATATGTCAAGAGTTTGCAAAGTAAAAACTATGAAGAAATAGATAAAAAATTCTAGCCATGAGATAAACTTCAAGATGAAGCAAGGAAATCATACAATAATAGAAGCTAGATCAGATCAAGGATATTCCACTCCAAAAGAAGAGGTAAATAAAGTCTATCTACAATATCATTTGGCAAGTTTACAAGGAATTAAAGATGAAAAAGAAGATGTGGAGATAAAACCCAAAACAAAGACAACAAAAGAGGTCAAGTTTATTCCAGGTAAATCATTTTCATTTTTCTCAAGTAGTATAGAATCCTCTTCAGGTAATAAAAGCTAAAATGGTGAAGATCTTATCCCTTGCACTTTGAGGTTTCAAGAGTAGAATAATATAGAAATGAGGTTGAAGGAAATCCATAACAATTTAGGGTTTTTAGGGTAGAATAAAAAGGTAATTGCTACAAAAGAGCATCCTTGCACTTTAGGGTTTCCAAGGCAACATAAAGAAGATTGTATTTTTGAGGTTATTCCTTGCACTTTAGATCCTTCAGAACAAGGTAAACCTAAAGATGATAAGTCTTACTATGAGCAGTGTGAGAAGATTGAAGAGATTGATGAAGAGGAAAGTATTGTTGAGAATGAAAAAGAGAGGAAGACCCAAGAAGCAAAAACAAAGAGAAAAAGAAACACAAAGGGATATGATATGGGAAACCAAAAGCAAATATTACAAGTATTAACAAGAAGTGGAGCTAAACCCACAAATAATATTAAAAAATAACAATGAAAATAATATCTTGGAATATTAGGGGAATGAATAAGAACCCTAAAAAAAGGTATTAAGAAATTGTGAGGTTGTTATAGACAATATATTTTTGGATATAGAAGCTAGGTAGCAAATATTTTAGCCATTTGTAGTGTTGAATTTCATCTTGACAAAATTTAGGCATTTGATATATAAGGAGTTGATTGTGAAAAATCAACAATTTGAGAAAGATGAAGAATATCTTTGATAGAAGGCTAAATGAAGAATATCTCTTATAGAAAGATAAAGTTGGATATGCTTTAATCAACTTGTTAGAAATGTAATGAGAGCAATGTAATATTTTATTTTCATAATGGGAGTGACCCCCAATAGAAGCCACACATAGCTTATTAAAAAAATGCAAAAGTTTATTTTTTTTAAATATCAACATGAAAGATGTAACAATTGTTGAAGAATATCACCCAAGTAGTGAATAGTGAATTAAATCTATTTTTGGATAGTTCTTTCTTAGAGGAGGAGGTGCATAAAAAAGTTTTTGGCATGCAAAATGATAAAGCTCTGGGTTTGAATGGTTTTCCAAAAGGTTTCTTTCAGACTTATTGGGAGATTATTAAGAACAATATGTTAGAGGCTTTGCTAGAATTTCAACGAGAAAAAACAATTCTCAAGGAATGAAATTCTACATTCCTAGTTTTGATTTTGAAAAAGCAAGCAACAAACATGCTAAAAGATTTTATTCCAATTAGCCTACGCAATTCCATTTATAAAATTTTGACAATGGTTCTAGCCAATAGATTGAAGAGTATTTTACCTAATATTATCTCCCCCCAACATAGTGGTTTTGTTAAACAAAGGCAAATCTTGGATGGGATAATCATTGTTCATGAGGCTCTACACTCTATGAGGATGAGAAGATTAGAAGACATGTTGTTGAAGTTGTATATGAATATATTCTATGACATAGTCTCTTGGGAGTTTCTAGATAAAGTGCTACAATATTTTGGTTTTGGGGCAAATTGGAGGCTTTAGATCATGGTTTGCATCTCCACTCCTCGGTATTCAATGATAGTAAATGAAGAACCATTAGGTTTCTTTCTAGGTAAAAGAGGGTTGAGACAAGGTGATCCTATATTGTCTTATCTATTCATAATAGTTGTCGAGGCTCTAGGAAGAAGCTTAACTGCAACAAACGATTCAACCTTGATAAATGAATTCGGCCAACATCATATTTAGATATAATTACTCATCAACAATTTATTAATGATACTATAATATTATTAGAGTCATCAATTATGGAAGTTGAGGATATCAGACAAATTCTTAAAACTTATGAAATAGCTTGAGGTCAAAATTTTTTTTTTTTTAAAATAGGGTGTTCTTTGTTAACACTCCCTAACTTAGACAAAATAAAATTGCAAGAACTTTTGGTTGTAGAGTGGACAACTTCCCCACTGTATATTTGTAAATACCCCTTTTTTATAGGTAGAATAAAAGGATAATACTGGAATTTAGTACTTGAGAGAATCAATAAAAACCTTGTAGGATGGAAAGGCTCTTCACGTACTTAAGTAGGGAAATTATAGCTATTAAGGACAACCCTCCAAAACTTGCCCATTTTCATGATGTATTTATTTAAAATCCCAACATCAGTGGTTGAGAAATTGGAGTGAATGCAGAGGAACTTTCTTTGGACTGGTGCAGAAGAGAAACAAAGGATTAGTTTGGTTGCATGGGGGAAAGTTTGTAGGCCTAAGTGAGAAGGTGATCTAGGCATCAAAAAAGTGAAGTAGATGAACAAGGCTTTAATGGCCAAAATTGGGTGGCGAAAAATGATTTAACATGATCAGTGTTTGACTCAATTCCTCTTTGAAAAATATCTTGAGAATAGAATCCCCTTTTCTTATAGCTTAAATCCACCTTTAGGATCATCTTTGTGGAATGAGTTGATCAAAACAAAAAATCTCTTATGGAAAGGTTTAAGATGGTAGGTGGGAAGAGGTGATAGGATATGCTTTTGGGAGGATGCATGGGTCATGGAGAGGCATTTAATTTTTAATGATTATTGGAAGTGCAATATTTGGCCTTTAAAGCAAAAACATGAAAATATGGTTCAGGAGTACAATTCTAGTATGAAAATGGAAAGGTAGAATTGGAGATCTAATATGAAGCTAATAGAGATTTGATTAAAGCTCCTAAATATTCTAAAGAAACCAGATGGATTGAATTTAAGAAATATTGAATCCCCATGGGATAGAGTTAAATCAAAATTATTGTATCTAAGTATGCAATATGCTCCTTTTAGTCCAAATTTTGTAATATGTAGGTGTTGGATGTGAATTTTCTATTATGCAATTGTAAAAGGTTTGGGTCCTTTCAAAAACCCATTCATTTACCATAATAATAATAAAAAGAAACATAGCACTTTGAGGAAGTTGAAAAATATATTTAAGAGAAAAAAAAATGATAAAAATGTGATAAAAAGGTATGCTGCAACAAATGTAATATTTTAGTATTTTGATGGGAGTGGTCCCCAATAGAAGCCACATATAACTTATTAAAAAAATTTGTAATTTTAAAAACTCGAAAGGGATAGATCGGTTGGTAGCAACCGAGTGCTTGCCAATGGGCTACTCCAGTTCGATTCCCTGGATGGTTGGGGTCCTATTCACTTCATCCTTACCCAATGGGCTAGGATTTATAAAGGTTCCCTACACAAAAAAAAATGTAATTTAAAAAGCTTTAAAGGATGTTTCTCAAGGAGTATTTAAATTCAAAATAGATTCTAATTTCTTTATTTATTTATTGACAACTATATTAGATAAATCTAATTTTATTATGTCATTGACAAATCATTGCCTTACTTAACATATCACTACCTTTAATTATTTGTATACATACAATATGCACACATTTTATGTCACAAGAGTAGTGACTTTTGATATATTTAGTTATACTTAGCAATGGAATTTAAAATTTATTTTTTATTTATTTAAATAGCATATTTGTACTAAAATCAATTTCTCTAAGTCAACTCAAGATCGATTAACCTTGGAATGAATTTAAATTTCCCAAATAAAATGCATTATTCAATCAAATTGCATGCCCAAGAAACCTCTATTCATTTAATTTAGATATTTCACTACACAAAAAAAAGACTTTAACGACGACTAAATTAAGGCAGTTTTTTTATGGCGGTAAAAAACTGCCTTAATAGAAATTCTAGAACCTCATCTAACTCAAAATTATGGTAAATTGAAGGGAATAAAAGTTCTGCTAGAGATGGCGGGAGCAGGAGTGCAAGCGAACATAGGCGCAAGAATGAAATCTGGGTCCAGCACTGCAAGTTTTGCTGCGGGATCTAGGGCAGACGTGGGGCCTGGGTAGTTAGGTGGCCAAGGTGGGGTTAGGATCTTGGGCATCGGGCCTCATGACAGGGTTGATGCAAGTGCAGGTCTTAGGAAAAAATCGCCTGACAAAGTTTAGGGGTTTTCCCTAGGGGGGCCCAAACCCTCTTTCCAGTAGATCCTATCTGGTACTAGCGGCTAGCCCCGGGCCCTGGGCTCGGGGATTTATCTCAAAGGGACGCACATCTCCATCCAAGATGATGTCTACTCGACCTTTGTGTTAGGGTACTCCTTTTCCCTGGTTGGGAAATTCATAGGGGGTGCCCGGAAATGGAAACCATCTACCGTTGGGCGACTTCCAAATGAAAAATCTCAGGGCACATGCAACTTGTAGCCCTAACTAAGGGTTTCTTCTTCATAAAGCTCAACAATAGCGATGATTCCAACAGGATCCTCACAAGCGGGCCCTGGTTCCTAGGGTGCAAAAGCCTCTTCCTCAGGCGCTATGGAGCTGACTTTAATCCCAGTACCCAAAGCATAAACTTTGCCCTGATATGGGTTCATCTCCTGGAGCTCCCCTTCCATTTGTGGTAAGAGGACGTCCTGAGGCTCATTGCGCAAGCTGTTGGTGAGCTCGTTGCCTTTTATCTTGCTACCAAGGTAGGCTCACACATGGTCCATGCCAGGTTATGTGTCAATGCGAACCTTGAATCCGAACTCCCTTCTTCTGTCTTCATTTCTTCGAGATCCTTCTTTTGGTGCCAAGGCCTGATTTATGAAAATAAACCCACCTTCTGCCCTCTGTACAACACTTAGGGGAACCTTCCCCATCAATGCCCCACTTCCAAGAAGGCTGAAGCATCCCACCTCGAGGATCCCCCTACCCAATCCAATAGGGTCCCCTCTCGAGGCCCCCCCGCAGCGAACGTAGATCCCAAGAATGGTGGGAAAAAGAGACAAAAACTATTACTGCAGGGGAAAACCAGGTGGAACCCAAACTGACAGTCATTCAAATTCAGGTATGTAAATTTGAACCTCTTCTCAACAATCTTTCAAAGCCTCTGAGGTGTGCAGAGGAAATCCCCTCCCAGGTCGTTATGGCTTCTGGCCACCCTCGCTCTCAGGCAGCCCCGTAGGCTGACTCTGCCCTCGCTTGCTTTGAGGAAGCCCCCTCCCAAACCTGTGAGTCGTCAGGCCTCCCCAACTCCCTACTGTCTCCTCTAGTCGAATCCTCCCCCTCGTCCCTAGCGGGTGGGGTGTCCTCCACCCCCCATTTCCCCCTGCTTGATCCCCTTCCCCCCTCCCTTCGTTCCCTCCTTCTCAACCTCCCTCAGAGTGTAGCTCCGAGAGGTATACGGATGACGATGCTAGAAGTTCCTAGTCTAATCCCAAAGAGTTTAGCCCCAAGACGACTCGTAGAAGGAAGTTTACCACCGAATTTGGTAGCAAAAGAAGAGAGGGCGCCCCACCCTCGGCGGCCAACGCAATAAGCTCACGAAGAACAATATAGGTAGCGGTTCCCAGCGACCCTCCTCGACGACTCTGTGAGCTTCTCGAAAGTAGATTCCCTGAGATCCAAACCCCCCACCCAACATGGGAAGGGAGGCAAGAGACTCCCCAAGGATGTCAAATGAAGCTCATCACCTAGAATGTCAGGGGGCTCAATGGTGCCCCCAAGAAGCGAATACTTGCCCAGCTTTGCAAGGACCACAACCCATCTATCCTCCTCCTTTAGGAGACCAAACTCGACAAAGCATCCTCCTTGAGGGTCGCCAAAGTTATTTGGAGAAATAGCGATTTTCTGTCCACCCCGACTTCTGGCACTGTTGGGGGCCTGTTGTGTCTATGGGACCCGTGCTTCTTTGAGGGGAGACTCATATCATCGTCCCCTAGAATCACCAACATCCTAATTCACTATTTGAAGTCAGGGCAGTCTTGGATTCTTTCCAATGTTTATGCCCCTAATAGCCCAAATGGAATATTTGCATTGTGGAACAAAATTAGCACCATGAGGGAGGCATTCGCTCCTCAACCCTATATTCTTACGAGAAACTTCAACAGTCCCCTCTTCCCCTCTGACAAGAGCGGGGGATTAGTGACACCAACCAAAAGCATGGAAGGTTTTGGGGCCTTCAATGATATCAATGAGCTCATGGACATCCACCTGAAAGGGGCTAAGTACACTTGGACGAACAGAAGAGCAGGAGCCCACCTCATCCAGGTCATTTGGACAGAGTGTTCCTGTATAGGGAAGCCATCCCCCTGTTCGTCGACGTAACCCTATTGGCCCTTCCCAAAGTTAGATCAGATCACAACCCCCTCCTCTTTGAAGCTGGTAAGCGTCCTCCCCATAAGCGCCCCTTTCATTTTGAGTCCATGTGGCTGCATTACCTCGATTTTAGGGCCCAGGTTGGCTGTTGGTGGAATTCCCCAGTCATAAGGCACCTTGCTGAGCAAATCTATAAAAAAATGAGACTTCTCAAAGACAAGCTCAAGGTCTGGAATAAGGAGGTGTTTGGTAACATCTTCGAGAGCAAAGAAACACTCAAGAAAAAACTAGAAGACCTTGATATCAGGTTTTAGGAAGGCTACCAAGACCCGGGGGCTAGAGAAGAGGAGTGCTCAGTCCTAGTCGAATATCACGTCTTAGCTAGGGAAGAAACCTTATGGAGAAAAAAATTAAGGGTCTTATGGCTACACGATGGTGATGCCAATACTAAGTTCTTTCACACCTCGACTCTCAAAAATAGGAGCTCAAACAGAATCCCTAAGCTCATTTGCAGTGATGGCAGGGTAACCAAAGATAAAGAGGACATCAGAGTTGAAGCCGTCGGCTTCTTTCAGGAGCTCCTTGGTGACAACCCTCAGCTGTCCCCCTTAGCAGTGGAGACCCTGCTAGAGCACATCCCCTCTTTCATCTCGGCCCAGTAAAATGAGATGCTCCTTCGGCCCCTTTCGGATGAAGAAATAAGCGTAGTTGTATTTTCCATGAAAGTAGATGCCACCCCGAGCCCGAACGGGTTTCCCCCCTAGTTTTTCTAGTCCTTCTGGGACCTCATTGGCTAGGAAGTGTGTGCGGCCATTTAGGACCTCCAGTTCACCAACTCCATCCCTAGAGGCATCTATTCCACCTTCATCACCCTGATCCCCAAGTCCCAGGCGACCAGATCCCTATTTGACTTTCGTCCCATCAGTCTGTGCAATGTCCTCTATAAAATCCTGACCAAGTCCCTGACAACTAGACTTAAAGACATCCTTCCCCTTATCATTGCCCCCTGCTAGGGGAGCTTTGTCAAAGGAAGGCTTATCATAGATGGGGTCATCATCATTCACGAGGTCCTTCATTCCGCCCTCCTATCCAAGAAGCCTTCCTTCTTGCTCAAGCTTGAAATGAATAAAGCCTTCGACAGAGTCAACTGAGAGTTCCTCATGAAGGTTCTCCTCAAGTTCAAGTTCCACCCCTCCTGGGTCAACCTCGTCAAAAATTACGTGTCTTCCCCGTGGTTATCTATCTTGATTAATGGCTCCCTAACAGGATTCTTCCCCAGTTCTAGAGGCCTCCACCAAGGTGACCCCCTGTCCCTGATTCTTTTCATTATCCTGGCTGAGGCCCTGGGCCACACCATATCGAGCGCTACTTCCTATGGGTTCATCTCTTGCATCAGGCCAGTGCCGAGGCTGTCCCTAGTGTCCCACCAGTAGTTCATGGATGACACCATTCTTGCCATTGCTGCTTTGGTCCCCCAAGCTAAGGTTATCAAGTAGATCCTGATTTTGTATGAAGAGGCGACTGGGCAGAAGATCAATCTCCGAAAAAGCAAAATTTACTTCATTCACACCCCCCAGCAAGGTAAGCCCGAATTGGGCAGATTCTAGGTTGTACTCGTGACACCCTCCCCTCCACCTACCTCGGGCTACCCCTGTTCACAGGGGCTTCCTCCAAGACCCTATGGAGTGGGCTGATTGAGCGGGTCCAAAGGAAATTGGCCTCTTAGAAGGGTCACCTCCTCTCCCAGGCGGGTAGAGCCACTCTCGTTCGTAGTTCTCCAAAGTATTCTAGTGTATTTCATGCCTATGTTCATAATCTCGACCTTCATTGCAACCCGCATCGAGAAAATTTAGAAATGGTTTTTATGGTCTGGCAACAAAGACAAGAAGAGGATCCCCTTGGTCTCTTGGCCCCTGGTCTACCGACCAAAAGGGGAGGGAGGGATCGGGCTCAGGCAGGTTCCCCTAATGATCAAAGCCCTGCTGGCCAAGCATGCTTGGAAGGTATTCATGAATGCCTTGGATGAATGGGTCAGCATTGTGTGCATAAAATATCTCCATCAGCACCCGTTCCTCAATGACTTCCATCCCAAAGATGGATCGGCCTTCTAGAAATCCTTGGTCCTCACAAAATACATTATTCGAAAAGGGACCAGATGGATCCTTGGTGATGGGGCCAAGATCAATTTTTGGGATGACAGGTGGATCCAATATGAGGCCCTGAGTTCTGACAGTGACCTTCGAGCCCTTAAACTGGCCCTGGTGGCCTCCAAAGGTTTCAAAGCATCAGATTACTTGGTCAGGGACCAGGGCAAAGCCACCTGGGGGCCCATATCGGACCCCCGCCACCCGCTTCAAGCTTCCAGGCTCCAACGCCTCCTTAGGACTACCATCATTCCTTCTGGTGGGGGGGAGGACAAATGTGTCTGGCATGGCACCAATAGCGGTTACTTCTCAATCAAATCTGCTTACGCTCTCCAAAGGGACCCAGTGGAGGCTCTCTTCCCGATAAAGCAGGTGTGGGTAAAGAAGTTGATCCCCAAGATCAGTTACTTCGTCTGGACGACCATCCAGAATAAGATCCTAACCATTGAGAACCTGGCCAGGAGGGGCTTTCAAATCTCAAACAGATGCTACCTTTGTTACGTTTCCTAGGAGTCAACCAATCATCTTTTCCTTAGATGCCCTTTCTTCTTTGAGGACCTCGGTCACCTCCTCACCCTGTTTTCCATTCAACAGGTTTCCCCCAACTCCATCATCAACCTTTTTTCCCAGTGGCCCAATCCCTTCACCCACCCCAACCTTCGCTCCCTTTGGGCCTTATGTCTTCCCCACCTGCTTTGGCAGATCTGGCTTGAGCGCAACGATAGAGCCTTCTCTTCCCCAGACTGTATCCCCTAGTCGATGGCTACCAAATCGATGGCCTTTGCCTTGGAGAACTCTCGTTCCCTCCCCTCGGGTTATCCTCCTTGGAAGGCGAGTGAGTCTACCATCCTCACCTCCCTTAGAGTCTGAGTTCCCCCCTAGCCCCTCCTTGTCCCCTCCCCAAGATTTGTGACAAGGTGGACAACCCCTCCTCCTGATGGGTCAAAATCAACTTTGACGGAGCCTCCAAGGGCAATCTTGGTCCCTCTAGAGTTTTCGGGGCCATTCGAGACCACAACGAGACCCTGATCTTGGCTTACATTGAGTTTCTCAATTTGTAAACCAACAACTTTGTAAAAGCAATGACACTACTTTGCGGGTTACTCGCCCTCCAGGAGGCCCCTAGCAAAGTGATCATCAAGGGTGACTTCCTCAACATCATCAAGGTCACCCTCAACCAAGGTGCCAGCTCATGGCACATCTCCAATATCATCCAAGAGATTCGAGCCATCCTCTAGGAGCTCCCCCACTATTCCATTTGTCATGTCTTCAGAGAAGGGAACATGGTGGCCGATTCTCTGGCCAATCTAGCAGCCTCTTCGGAAGGGCTCAAAATCTGGACCAAGGATTTTCATGTCGAGCTGGTGCAAGCAACATCCCAAGACCTCCCTAGTCTTGATGACACTCCAAAAATCTAGACTTCCCTATCTTTGGGCTTGGGTGACTTGGCGTTACGCCTGCCCCAATCGCACGCGGGCCACTAACTTTTTTGTGAATTTCTCCATGGTGGCAATTTCCTACGGTCTCCCTGACTGCAACCATATCAGTCTAAACATTCGGTAGCCTACTGTGCTAGGTGTCTTCCTCCCCAACATCCACGTCCGAGGCAACTCGAACCCAATCTCTACAGGATGCATCCTTGTTGGCCTCGTTGTCAGATCCACGTTTGGGTCCGTGCCACCTCAAGACGAGTGCCTAGCCATTGGCTTAGTGTCCTTTGCTCTTCATGACCTGGTAGCCCGGGTGTGGCAATCGCTCGTACGAGGCCAGCCTGTAGAGCCACCTCAGCTGGTGCACTGTGTGGAGCTCATCCTTAGGCCCCCCCTTAACTACCATGCCTACCACCCGTCTCGTTGGCCCTATCTCACTCCGCTCGTGTCTCCCCCTGCCCTAGGCATCGATTCCTAATGCATGCGATCAATCCCTACCTCTTCGACTTCCTCCATTCGCCTTTATCTTCCTCTGAGCCATGTCGCCTCCATTCCCTCTTGCCCATTTCCCCCCATCATTTCCTGGTAAGCGAATTCTCCTTTCGGCTCTGCCCCCTTTCATCGCTTTCTACCTTGGTTGACCTGTGAGCCTGCCATGTCTTCTCCTAAAACCATCTTCGTCGAGCCCTCGACCCTCTCTTTGAGCAAGTATGCTAAGGTATTCTTAGATGCTAAGCAGTATACCCCTTTTCTCCGTAAATTTGCTGGGCCCGACGAGGAAATCACTCAAGGCTTCCTTCTCGACATGGTGATCAACTCACTCACGTCAACAACAAATGTGGCTACTATAGCCGTCAATTCCTTCAAAGAGCCCCGACGTAGGCTGGGGGATGGTCCCGATGGGGACGGGGAGTAGCTCCAAGGTGCAGGGCCCCATCCTGGGGCAACCCCGATGGTTCACCTTGTGTTGCAGGGTGGGCAGGGGTGGCGCTTGGTATTTTTGGGCCCAGGGCCTCTGGTCTGGTTTGTGCGGCTGTTTGCTTTTTGTCAATGGTTTTTGTTTGGCCCGCGTACTTATTCTATAGGTTTGGATGCAGGGGTCTTTGCACCCCTATTTTGTTTTAGTGGGAATGGGGTTATTTTTGTCTGGTTTGATGGCAAGGGGTTGAGTTTCGAGGCTCGGGTTATTGTTCTAGGGGTACACCCCTGGCCTATCATGTTTTTTTGTTGTTTCAATTCAAAGTTGCGGCATCTATTGTAAACAAGGTTTTGGGATCCTTCAAAAACCTGTTGTATATAAATTTGCTACTTACCAAAAAAAAACTGCCTTAATAGATTCTAAGATGGTGTTTTATAACCACCCTCTTAGGATAACCACCCTCTTAGGGTCACCCTAAGAGAGCAGCTATAAACCACCCTCGTAGGATTAAGACGATGATTATAAAATACCATCTTAGGGGTCAGACTAAGACAACGATTATAAACCAACGTCTTAGGGTGATATAAGAGGGCAATTTCTTAGGGATAAGAGGGTGGTTTATAACTGCCATCTTAGGGGAACCCAATTTTTTTGGGTTCCCCTAAGATGGCGGTTATCATTCGCCTTCTTAGAGGCGGTTTAGGTTTTTTAATATGCGGGATTAAACCCTTGCGTGATGACATCATTGTTTCTTCAAAGCTTCACGAATAGATATTCCATCGTGTCTTAGCTATTGCAACTAGTTTGTCGCACGTTAGCTACTGCAACCTCCACGTCACGTCTTAACTACTACAACCTCCACGTCGTGCCCTAGCTACTTCAACCATCGCACCTTAGCTACTACAACCTCCATGTCACACCTTAGCTACTGCAACCTCTACACTATGCCTTAGCTACTGCAACCTCCACACCATGCCTTAGCTACTATAACCTCCACACCGTACCTTAGCTACTACAACCTCCAAACCACGTGCACAATCTAGGGCTCCTAAGCTTCGATTAATGCTATTCATTTTTTGGTTGGGGTTTGCCCTGAAATTTCTTTGAAACTTATAGGGATCCTAGGCTTCGATTCGTGTTCATTTTTTGGTTGGGGTTTACCTTGAAATTTCTTTGAAACTTTTGCTAATTTACCCGAAATGGTTATATATGAGGGCCGAAGTCGAAGGCACAAAACGAGACATGAAGATGAATTTAATATTGGAAGAGATGAGGTTAGTTAGGTTCAATGAATTTTGTATTATTTCAAGTATTTTTGTGATTAGGATTTAGAATTTTTTAGTTTGTAATGTTGTGTTTATGCATGATATTTGTAAAATTTAAATCCTAGATTAAAACCTAAACCCTAATATTGTGTTTACGCATGAGGTCCTTTAAATTAAAATTAAGTCACCATTTTTAAGTTTAATTTCATCTTGTTCATGACATTGCAATATGAAATCTTGTTTCCTTATAAAACAAACTCAAAAATAAACTAATTATTGTAGGGTAAAAAACACACATTCTTCTTTATGGTTTAAGTGTAAACAAAAATCACCTACTTACTATCTGCATACAAGAAATCCTCGTATATCATTATAGATTTAGGATTATAGTATCCTGGTCTACTATGGTCAATGACACAAGACTAAGTAATTAGCAAGTTATTTTGCTATTTTATCCATTGTTTTAGATGGTAAGCACCAATTTTCTATGTTCTATTTGTTTGACGATAAATAAGAAGGGTACTATATACACAATTCAAACAATAACAATATATTTTACTGCTTCCAATCCCTACACAAGAGCAATACGATATGCTTTGTTATCGGTAGTGGTATATTATTTAAGTTATCCATTGTATATGACATCTCTTCTTGTAGCATTATAAGGCAAAGACCACAACAGTTAGAAATCAATTTTATTTGCTTGCTACAATTTACAAAGGCCATGCATGAATCATTTTATAGTTGGTTATGTTATTAAAAATGATTCTTTAACTAGGGCCTTTAAAACATCACAAACTTCAATTTTTGAGAAAGAAGCCATAGTTCTTTTATATTATAATCTCATGCTAAAAGGTTAATCTCAACACAAGAGAATAAGATCAAGATAAGTGCTAGAATTATTTAGGTTTCTAAATCTACCTTAGAAGCAAGGATTTTGTAGCAAGTAAAAAAGAGAAAATAATCATAGGTATCCATAAAGGAAAAATTTATAGAAATAATAGTTGACATTTATCAGTCATACTATTGTCTCTAGATGCTCTATAGATCTACAATACACATTTGTGACAGTGATGTGTGACACTCAAAACAACAATATTTTTGTATAGGGCATGTGTAGCATATTTGACCTTCAAACATTGAATATCATATAAAGAGAGGTCCAACAAGATGTGCAGTAGAGTCAAGCAACACAAATAGGGTGGAGATCATTTGCAATATAAACAGGCAACCCGTAGGTCCAAATTTTATTAAGTTTTCATCTTACTTGGGGGTGATTGTGAGGGATATTATCTCTATCACCCATACAAACTAGAGAGTAGTCCCAATGGAAGTTAAAAACCAATTATGAACACTCATTACGGTAACTTTCTAGCCGATGTAGTTCATAGCTAGTGTTAATGTTTTTAATACTTATATAAATGTTACATCTAATAAGATATTGGTTTAATGCAACAAAAATATATCATTTTGGACACAATGAAGAAATGGGTCTTTGCAACCATGGAAAAGCAATGGCATGAACATAAGCATCGACTTATGAAAAACACTATGATAAGTATGATAATGATGAAGATAGAATTGCTAATCCTCAATCTTGTGTATCACAAAAATATTGGGAAGCCTTTGTGAATGGTAGGAGCAACATTGATTTTAAGGCAAGTACCAACCAATCTACTATGGTAGTTCATATCATGGTTATGTTCATGTGAATTTTACCGACCTTGCTCTCCCTAATGAATTAATTATATATTGGTTTCTTTGTTGCGTTGTAGGCAATGAGGCAAAAGAATAAACAAAATAGATCTCACCAATACATCATGCACACTTGCAATCGAATAGGATGCATGAAATGGTATTCTATCATACTCATCCATTATGTGATAAACATATATAGCTGTATTTTTTTGTCGTGTATGACTTATCCCCATGTCTTTCCAACTATATATATTGCAGAGGAAGATCCAACCACATGCAAAAAATCCACTACAAAGGGCAATCGTGTGGATGGCAGCTCATACAAAAAAGGATGGGGCTCTTATTTCACCAGAAGTTGCAAAGACAATCGTAAGTGATATTCCCTTGGAAATAGCAATACGTTGAACTTCAAACCATTGTTATATCAATTGTTTTTTAACATGTTACCGATCAATTATGCATGTGATGTTGCCAAAAAAAATTGGATGATGAAATATCATCTACGATTTCCATAAATCAATTTATTAAGGATGATGCCCTCACCAAGGTTTTAGGACCCAAAATAATGGGTCGGATTTGGGGTGTCGACAAAGGAGTATATCTAACTGCTCTATTTACTGGCGAGGGTTACTTACATAAGTTGCACCCGATGCAAGAGAATACGATAGAGAAAGAGAAAAAGTGGGAAGAGAAGATTGTAGAGAGAGAAAAAATATGGAAGAGAAGCTTGTGGAGAGAGAAAAATATTGATAAGATTTTTATACGGCTTGCACAGATAGAGGTGTGTCAATTTTTTTATGATTTTATATTTGAAATGTTTACATGTTGCACCCCTAAAGTTGTGATAATCCATTGCATATAATTCCATAGGTAGCATCACTAAATGTTACCCCTACAAGTGGACACATAATTGGCGGTGGTGATCAAGGTATAGGCAGTTGCTCAAAACCTTCTAGTCCAGAATCATCAATGGTACGACTATTATTTCAAATATAAAATGCTTGACTTAGTTTTTATTGTATGCTATACAATGAATTTATCTAGGTTGTTGATTTTCCATGTAGCGACTAAAAACGACACCGATCACTCAAATTGAGAGAAGGGAATGCTACTTGACTCAGATCCATAATGATAATATGGTGGTCGAAGGCACGGTGATCAGTACTAACCTTGAAGGCCTTATACATGGTCAACGTTTGGGTGAAGGTTTTTGCAAAGTCAATGTGCACGTCGCCCACAAAGAGGAAACAATCTTGTATAGAAGAAATGATGAAATTGCCACAATGAAAGATGTTATGGGTTCCTTCATTGCCTGACCTATAGCAGATATTGTTTACAAATAAATTATGCCATGTTGTAGCAATATTGTATAATGCTTTGAATTAACATCTGACATCAATTATTACAAAAGGGATTGCCTTTTGTAGTTGATTTTGGTTTATGTAGTTGTTTATTAGTGTTTTTTTCTTCCCTTTTCAAAGGGGTTTATATTCTATTTATGGATAAAATCACTTCTACTCTATATTTGATGTTACATTTTTTGTTCTATTTTTAGAAAATTCTAGTAGATAATTAATGGATAGCCAAGCTAGGAGTGAGACGAGTAGGTATTGTTGAGCAAGGTGTAGCGACAGTATTGTCATTGTTGTCAACACACTCAAATGGACAAGTTGATGCAGTGGACAGTTGTTCGGAGGTTGTTCGGAGTATGTCAAGTGGTGTTCAATGCTTATGAGAATGTTTGTGATGTTCAGGTGAAGTTGTTACAAGTTGTTCATGCAAATTTGCAAGTTGTAAAAATCGTCAAGAAGTTGTCAAAGTAGCAAAAAAGGAAGTTGTCAAAGTAGCAAAAAAGGAATTTTTCAAAGTGGAAAAACATCAATGGAATGTGTTGGAAAGCCCCAAATACTATTTGGAGGTTTTTTTATCATTAGAAAGTGTGGTTGCAATGTTGGAACGACCGGTTGCTTCATCGGTGCATTGTTGGTCATGAAACTGCAGTTGTAAAATCTGCATCAGAGGTCACTTTGCGGTAGGAATTTTAAGCAATCCATGAGGAATTGGACCACAAATATTTTACTGGAGGTAGCTAGATATACTGAGAGCTTAAGTTTTAAATTTCAGCCTAAATGGAGTTCGAAGGAAGAAACGGTGAGCGCTGCAAAACGGCTTTGTAGCACTTTTTGCAGTTTATGTGACAAGTGTAAAATCAGCGTTAGAGGCCACTTTGTCGAAGGTATATTAAGCAATATGTGAGGAATCAAACTTAGAAATTTTTACTGAAGGTATTTTGATATACAAAGAGCTTATGTTTTAAATTTCAACTCGAACGGAGACCCGAGGAAGAAAAGACAACATTTGCAAAATGCCTCCATAGCACTTTTTCCAATTTTGAGCAGCCAAGTGCTTTTGCGCTCGAATACTCAAATTCATATTTTCTTGTTGCCGAATGTGCCGTTTAAGTGTTTTTTCATGTATAACTCATCTAATTTAACATCTTTTCTTTTTGGTCGGAGTAATTTTGAGGCCTCCAAGTATGAGAACGAGTAATGTGCACAACACTTTGTCCGTGAACTGTTTGACAAAATGCCTCTCCAAAATAAAAGTAAAATTTAAAAAGGTCATAAATTTTGATTTGTATCTCCTTTTGAGTTCGTTCTTTTTCCAACGCATGAAGAATTTTAAAATTTAGAAGAACGTTATGTCTCATACGAGAGACGTTATTGAATGCTAAAACGATCATCTTGCAACTCAAAATTTATTAGGAAGTTGAAGTGTTGGAAGTTAAAGGTATTGCAAAAAGGTTTTTAAAAGGAGTCAGTGTGAGTATAGAGTAGGGTATGAGATAGAGATTCAGATCAGATGAGATTAGTCAGAGTGGATGTATAGAGAGAAGCAATGAGCTAGACCACTCAGGGTCTTTTGGAACGGAGATCATATTTTCTACTACAATTTTTGTTTTTATCGAGTGGGTGCTTAGCGATCGGGGTCGGTGCTCCTTGTAGTTGGTGTTGCTAAAGTCCGGGTTGGTTGGTACCATTCCCTGCAGTTGGTGCTACAAAAATATTGTAAAGACCAAATATTTTCAAGGTTGGATTTGGATGGGAGTCCAAACAGTCCATTGGCACAGTGGTTTTCCCACATCGGGTTTCCACTATAAATCTGGTGTTATGTGATGCATGTTTGCGTGATTGCTTGTTTTGATTTTATTTCATAGTTGGATTAAATTTTTAATACACATTGATTCACCCCCCATCTTAGTGTCACACTTAGTTCTACAATTGGTATCAAAGCGAGGTTCCTGAACAGGATTAACTAGCTAGGGGGATCTTGGAAGTGACACAATGGTAGGTGGTGAAGGGTTCTCATCAAACAAAGCACCATTGTTTGATGAAACTAATTACGCATTTTGGAGACTCAAGATGTAGACATATCTTTGTGCTTTGGGATACGACATTTGGGATTCAATAGAAAGTGGATACACAATACCCACCACTTCTCCAACCGATGCTATTGGTAAGAAACTGTTTGAGAATGACTCAAAAGCAAAGAATGCTATCATGTGTGGATTAGTGGATAGTGAACTGGTAAAGATTATGGGTTGTAAAACAACAAAGAAAATATGAGATAAACTGAAGAGCATTCATGAAGGAGACGATAAGATGAATGAGGATGAGCTCAGTTCGCTACCCTCTAGGGAGACCCCACACACTAAAGGAACACCTCCACATATGCCACCAAAAAAGAGCATGATACCTTGATAAGACAAGGCTCCCAATCAACTGGCACCCACTGTACATGAGGCACCTATAGTGGCACCAAATCCCTACCAGCAAGAAAACATTGAAAAATAAGAGGCTCCAAAAAGTATAGGAAATCTCCCCTTGGCTTCCTAAACTGGTTAACCAAAATCCACAACTAACCATGATCATCCACAATTAAATTCTAAAGACTCCGAGGAAAGTTTATCATCCAAACCATAAGGCCTTGTTGCGATAGCCCAATATTCGCCATCATGTCTGTCGCTTTGTTTCCTTCATGAAAAATATGCTTAATTTGAGCCTTTGATATCAAACAAATTTTTTTGACTATTTTTGTCATGATATTTGCTATATTCGAGTGCGGGGTGCAAGACTTCTTGACTAGATTAACAATATTTAACGAATCCCCCTCCACTATAACTTTATTAAAACCCACGGATTCTACCAATAAGAGGCCTAGAAGGAGTGCTCTGTCTTTTGCAAAATGGGAGGTCTGAATTGAAAGGGTTTTGAAAAAGGCACTTAGCAGATCCCCTTTATCATTTCTAAGTACACCTATCGCAGCAAGACCCAAGTTCCCATTAGAAGCACTGTCGAAGTTGAGTTTAACCCAACCCATAGGAGGGGACCAAAAAACCAAGGATCTCAAAGAGGGAGGAGGCAGGTCATTAGACATAGTTTGTTGAGGAAAACCAAGCTTGAGCTCTATCGAGGCTTCATCAAGGAGCCCACCATGCAGATCTGGGAAACAAGAGGTCATATTCTCCACAGACGTCTCAATCACTCTACTAAAAATAGATTTAGGATCATGCTTTGAATTTTTGAAGGCTCTTTGATTACACTTCCACCAAATTCTCCAAAATAAATGGGGGAGCGAGAAGATCCAGAATTTGGTCAAGAGAGGAGATTTAAAAGGTGAAGTCCACTGCAAACAAACCTCTAAAATAGAATTTGGCAAGACCCAATGAACTCCCAGGTATAAAAAACATGGGGTACCATTGTCACAGAGAAGGGACAATGGAAAAATAGATGGAGGTACGATTCTTCAGCATCCTCGCAGAGATAACACCTATTGGGTAAACACATACCCCTCCTAGGGAGATTCTCAAGAGTGAGATATCTATTCTGTATGGTCAGCCAATAAAATACATTTACTTTAGGGGTCATATTCTTCATCCAAACTTTACCAGGTAGATACCATTGAGGAGAATTAGAGTCGATGTAGAGGTAGGCTGATTTGACTGAAAATGAGCCTTCACCTCTCCTTTCCAAATGAGAGAATCCTCGATTTCATGAGTTTCCAAAACCTAGAGCTTAAGTAAATTTGAGATGGTGACCCAAGCGTTAGCTTCATCCTTACTGCAGTTAGAGGTGGGGACTGATTTTTAGATTCTCCTTCCTCCCACACTTGTAATAAAATCCTCTACTTTAGACCATCTAAGTCTACGGGTAAGAGGTTCTACCGATGATAGGTTGGTATCCTAGATTAGCAGGTGCTCAAGGAGCCATGAATCCTGCTAGAATTCAATGGATTTACCATTCCCCACGATCCACCGAGCACCAAGAGCTAAATATGATCTTAATTTACTCACGCTCTACCAGAAGCCAAAAGGTGGGCCCCTCTTGGGGAAGGGGATCAGTGACCAAAATATCTGAGTGGATCAATTACTTAGCTATGATAATTTTCACCCAATCAAAATAATGATTGATTAGAATTTTCTAACTTTGCATAAGGATTAGGGCTTCATTCATCAAACAAATGTTAAGCAAGCCTAACCCACCTTTTTATTTCCTTGTACAAGCTTGGTTACAAGAGACCAAGTGGAACTTCTTGTGATCTTGAGGTCCCTTCCATAGAAAGGTCTTTTGAATCCTCTCTAATTTGGTCAAAACTTTCACATGCAATTTAAAAATAGACATAAAATATATCGAAATGTGTTGTAAGACAGTTTCAACCAAAATAATTTTACTTGCTTGGATGAGTAAAGCCCCTTGCCAACTGGCAAGACATCGCTATATCCGTTCGATCACCAGGTCCCATAAACACTCCTTCATTCTTCCAATGAAAAGAGGTAAGCCCAAATAGGTGGTAGGAAAGTCAACAACTCTACAACCAAGGATATCTACAATATTTTTTTGTTGAGCTTGGGGATATTTAGAAAAAATAGTAGGTTTTTAGAAATATTTATTCTTTGACCAACCGCATTTGAATAGGCAAAAAAAATGGACTTCACCTCTCTGGTTTGGACAACAGAGGTAATGAGTGACAAGAGTGTGTCATCCATGAACTGGTGGTGGCAGAGCGAGTCCAAGAAAATGGTTGGATTGATACCTTTAATCACAAGATTACGAGAAAAGGTTCTCCCCAATACCTCAGCCATGAGAATAAAGAGGTAAGGGCAGAGTGGGTCTCCTTGGCGAAGCCCCCTAAGGCTTTGGAAGTACCCAACTAGGGCCCCGTTGACCAACACTAAAATTTTTACTAATGAGACATAGGTCTTAATAAACTTGATCCAACTCTGGCTAAAACCGAATTTGTCGAGCACCACAAATAGGAAATCCCAAGATACACGATTGTAAGCTTTGTTCATATCTAACTTGAGAAACATTCCCGGCCTTCCACTTTTTTGTGTTGAATGGAGGATTTCATGCATAGCCACAACCCCATCCAAAATCTATCTACCTGGTATGAAACTGCTCTGAGCTAGGGTATGGATATCTTTAGCCTATTAGCCAAGGATTTGGAGAAAAGTTTGTAAATAGTGTTGCAGAGGCTAATAGGCTAGAACTCTCCAAAGTTGCTGGCTTTAGCAGATTTAGGTACGAGAACAAAAAATGTGGAGCTCACCCCATACGACAATGAATTAGAACACTGAGCTTCCCTCATCGTATCACAAACTTCCTTCCCAACTATATGCCAAAATTTCTAGAAAAATAGTGGAGGGAAACCATCTAGACCTGATGATTTTAGCGCACCCATAGCAAAGGTGGTCTTTCTTATTTCTTTATATTTGAAGGGCGCTTCAAGGAACTCATTCATATCCTACTTTACAAGCCTGAGAGTAGCTTGAAGCAAAAAGTTTTTAGCCCTAAAGTATCTTCTATCTTTAGAACCTAATAAGGAATTGAAGTATGAAGTTACCTCGGTTCTGATATCTAGTATATCCACGGCTTTGGTCCCATCCTCCCTATCTATCTCACGTATATTATTTGCACTCATGTACCTCAAAGTTGAGACGTGAAAGAATTTGGTGTTCCCATCACCTTCTTTAAGCTAGAGGGCACAAGATTTGTGTCTCCATAAATTTTCCTCCTTGCCAAGGGTGTTATGAAGTTCTAAAAGCATCTTATTCTCATTAGATCTTATCTCACTCGACAAACCCCCATTTCCAATTTCCATATTCAGGTCTGCGAGTTGATTTTTTAAATATTGCTTCTTCACAAATATATCTCCAAAAACCTCTTTGTTCCAGCGTTTAAGTCTCCCTTTTACTAACTTGAGTTTGTTTGCTATTTTCACCAGTCCAACCCCTGGGATAGATTTTGCCCACCAATCTTTGATCTTTGTTTCTAAACCTGAGTGGGAGCACCACATAGCTTCAAAGCGAAATGGTCTAGGGAAGAACTTTCCTTGTTGAGGGGATTCCATCCATAAGGGATTGTGATCATACCCTATCTTCGGCAAAGCATTCAAAATGGCATCACAAAAAAATGAGAGGCTCTGCTTTGCTCTATCCAACTTAGTCAAAATGAGCTGCTCCCTAATTTGACGGTTGTTCTAGGTGAAGCGAGCACCTTTCAAGTCTAGATCCATCAATTATCCTTAGCTAACAAAATATGCAAAGTCCTCCATGCTTCCTTCACAAGGGAAATTACCCCCTTTTTTATCGAACAAGAATAGAGGCGAATTGAAGTCACCTGCTAAAACCCAGGCCTCCTATTTGAATCCTTCTCTCATTTGCAGAAGTGAGGACCAAAATATTTTCCTGCTAGGGCCAAATTTCGAAGCATAAATATTTGACATGACCCATCTCTGGTTAGTCGACTTGCAAAAAAATAATAAATTGATAACTCGCTCAGAAGAGGAGATCACATATTCCTCAACCTTTGATAGGTACCAAAAACAAAATAGACCTCTAGAAGGTCCATCAGCTGCGCTTGCAGTAAATCCAACATTCTTCCAGATGGAATTTCTTACTGAATCAATGTTTTAACTCTCAATCTTGGATTCTTGTATGAAAATTATGTTTGGGGATTAGTCCTTTCAGAGAGAGGTTAGTAACCATATTTTTGAGGATCCATTCATCTGATGTTCCAGCAAAGGAACTTCATTTACCGGTTGTAGATTTCTTTTTAGCCATGAGTGGCTATGAGGATCGACTGAAGGCTTCTAGTTTCAATTGGTTGCCTCTCAAGCCAATGCTATTATCAACCTTTAGTTGTGTCTAAGAACTATTGGCTATTTCAAAATCTACTTCCCTTTTCCTTAAATATTTATTCAATGGTTTACCCACCTTTTTCTCAATGCCAACATCCACTTTTTTATGGTGGCTCCTGGTTTTGGGGCCAAGATAACTATTCATGATGGGATTAGAAGAGGGGGGTTTCTTCAAAATAGAGAGTAAAATTTGTTGCAATATTGGCTCTTCCATATGTAAACTTTCAAAGGAATTGAAAAAAACCAGATCTTTATGGCTTACTTCCTCTAGAGAAGGCCCTAGGAAACGATTGGTACTCATGTTAGGAGTCCTGGTTCCCTCCTCTTGAATCAGTTCCAAAGCTGAACTCTGCAAAACCTCCTTAGGACTACCCCTTAAGTCTATTGCAATACTTAGTGGGGAGAGTGGGGGAGGTTCCCCATCCTCGACCTAGCCAGTCTCCTCTTGATGGGGCTCCCCATCCTCAGCCTGGTTCATCTTCGCTTGAAGAGACTCCCTGACTTCAGTCTGTCCAAACACCATATGAGGAGGTTCCCCATATTTAGACAGATCCGCCATCACCTGGGGTGACTCCTTATTTTCACCCAAGCCTGCCTCTATCAAAGGGTCGATCTTCACACATAAGCCCTAGGGTAAGGACGTACCCGAAGGAGAAAGGGGAGCTTTCTCACCTTCTAATACAAGAGGATGAGGGTTAAATTCTGCTCTTTTCTCCAAAGAGGGATTTTTTTATCCAAAATTCCTTACCCTTTATTTTCCTTCTAGGAGTAGTCGGGACCTTCTAGGAAGGACAATGTAATGTCCCCTCTCTAGTAAGCTAGCTTTATTTATTGGGATTAGCCTACTCGCAGGTTCTCGTAGGCTAAGTTTGATGAGTGGGAGCCCATTGGAGGTTGTGGAGTCTTCTTCAGGTCGTCCAGAGCCTTCAGTTGCCATTTTTTTAAAGTCTTTTGGAGCATTGGAGAGCATACTTACTATTTATAGTAAGTTTTTAAGGTTTCTATCAGAATGAACGGTATGGTGTGATTCATCTTCAAAATGGGTTTCCATTTCTATCTTTAATTGCCAGGTTGTTCGATCGAGGTCCAAGATTTTAATGTGCAACGGTTTAATTATATAAGTTAAATTAATTATTTAATTTTATATAGTTATAACATTATGTTATAAAAATGGGACATAAGGGGTTAAGATGTCACTTAGGAAAAATAACTTATTTTATAAAAGTGACTTATGAGGACCTCAATATGGGATGTCACATTTTAAAAGTGACATTTTGATTATTTTATAATGTTTTAAAATGTTATTGAGCACCCCGAGGAGAATAAAAGGCTTTTTGAGGAGCTCATTTGTTATGCTTGGTTTATTATTTCTTCTGGCAATTTGAAGAGAAGACTTGCAGGTGAACTTGCACGATTTCTAGAGCTTATTGGGGTGAAAACCTCCAGTAAGAACATCATATTTGGGTGTGAAAGATCACCCTTGGCTGATCATTGACATTTCCATCTTAGGGAATGCATTGGAGCTTCATTATGGAGATTTATTGTAGAGATTTAGAGTAATATTCAAGGGTTTTCATAGTATTTCATTACTGGGTCGAATTGCTGATCATATTCAATAGACCATACCATTTTGGCTTGTTTTTGGGCGATTTAGAGTGAATACTGGAGCTGGGGTTTGTACCAAAGTTGGTGCCATCATTTTGCAAGCCTAGTAATTGGTATTTGGTGATTTTGAAGTGTTTCTAGGTATATTTTGAAGTGTTTCATCTAGTAGGTCATACACCTGTACCTGGTCGTATAGTCTCCATCTTGGTGTGAGGCCTTGAGGCTTGGGTGATTAGATTTTAGAGCTTATTATTCCTTCTCCTTGGGCACCTAGGGTCTAAGGACATCTTGTATTCATTTGCACTTAGAAGGAGCATCAATCTATGGAGTTGTAATTGAAATAAGTCTTCCTGGTTGTGTAGCAAGTGTGAACAGGGTTTATCTTTAAACGACTTAGAAAAATCTAGTTTTTCTAAGCAAGTGTGAACTCACTTACCTTTTGTCGGCTAAACTTGTCTGATGGTCGGCATGATTTTATTTATCCCTCACCTCTATTTTCTCCTTATCCCTCCATTGTCCTTCCTCCTTTCCTGCCGTCCATTTTCCCTTATCACTCCACTTCCTTCCTCTCCCCACGCCCGCTGCCACCTCCCACTCCACTTCCTACTCCTTCGTTCTCTCTAATCCTCCCGATCTTCCTCCAACCTCCCTTCCCTACTATTTCGCTTGTATTAAGCCTATATAAGGTTTAAATTAATGTAATGTTTTTAGATGGTTAATTTAATGAATATTTTCGCCTATGATTACTTCTGTGTTAATTTTACCTTGGCCTAACTTTAATCTAAGCTTACCTTAGTCTTAGATTTACACTGGTATCAGAGCTCAGGGGGCACGGATCCCGAGGGCCGAGGTAAGGCACGAAAGCCGAGCACGAGGAGCGACTGGCGAGCGGCGCATGGATCTCGAGGAGCGACTGGCGCATGGATCTCGAGGAGCGACTGGTGCATGGATCTCGAGGAGCGCATGGATCTCGAGGAGCGCACGGATCTCGAGGATCCTGATTGGACATAGATAGACAACGATGTGGTGGTGTCGAACTGGTGACGGAGCTAGGCGATAGCTGACGTGGAACAGAGTTGGCAGAATGTTGACTGGGCAGCACGTGGATCGAGGCTGATGTGAGTGCTGATGTGGCATAGGCGAGCAAGGTGCTGACGTGGATGAGCAGAGAGCTGACGTGGCATAGCGAGCAGAGTGTTGACGTGGATGAGCCGGGAGCTGACGTGGCAGAGGTGCACCGAGTGTGCCACGTGGCAGAGCTTAACTGGTCGAGGAAAGGGCAAAAGGTTTGATAGATCGATTGCCCGAAGGCAATCGACCTACTGTGTGTTCGTAGGCTTTGATAAAGCCTGAAAACACCCACCTCCCACTGCATGTGGGACTAAACTTAAAAAAAAAAAATGTTTTAGCCGCCCAGTTGAAATATATACTATTTCCTTATTCCTCCCATCCGGCTAGGTTGGTCTAGCGGTCAAGACTCCCGCTTGCAGAGAAGAGACCCGGGGTCGAATCCCGTCGGGGTCAAAAATACAAAAGGTTTTTTATTTTTTTGTTACTTCACCGATAAGCAAGGGTTTAAGTTTATTTTTTGACACTGTTCTACCACAGCAGCCGCGTGGTGCAACAGCTAAGACTGTCGGGTAGACGACGGAGGTCAACGGTTCGAATCTCATTGGGGATTACAAAACAAAAAAAAAGGTTTATTTTTTTATAAAAATTTTCTTATTTAGTTTTTTTTTAAAGGTTTTAAAATTAATTTCATAATTTCTATATATATATTTTTTTATTATGTTTTTTTAAATATACATTTATTTAAAAAATAATAATTAAAAATATATATAAGAAATTGTTAAATTTTTTAAAAAGGTCTTTATTAAAAACAAATTTTAGAATTTTTTTATAAAAATAAAAGAGTGAAAAGGTTTTAGAAAGTTTTTTTTTGGCATCATATTAAGTTGTAACCCAGTTCATACGGTGTGATTCTAGGTAGATGATCCGGTCAGCCGGATGCTATAATGCATTACTCTCTCTATTGAGAAGAGAGACACCTGATTTCTTTGACGAGAAAGTCCAGCGGTACGGACTTCATACAGTATTTTGCCAATTAGAAAACCAAGTGATTGCTCATCTGAGGAAACCAGACTCTAGATACGAGGCGGATTCTGAAGATAATATCTTTGAGCAAAGGATAATTGAATCCGAGATGGTTGAAATAGTACTTGAAGGACAATCAAGTGACAGTTATACACCTGTAGTGCCTGAAGTAGAAACAAGTGAGAGCTATACACCACGCTCTCCTGATTCAGAACCAGAAGAAGAAGAAGAAGAAGAAGAAGAAGAAGAGGAAGAAGAACCAGTGGAGGTGAAACCTGCAACTGAAGAACGAAATGTTCTCAAAAGACGTTATGAGCCAGCAGCAGCACAAGAAGTCATTATAATTAGTGATGATGAAGCAGACAATTTCACCTTTCCAGTTTTGGGTGATCCTCGAGAAGAAGAATGCCAAATCAGTGAGCATATTAAGAAAGCTAGATTTGATTTAAATCAGTGATCTATTTTGTACTTCTTTGTACTACTTGTTTGAAGTTGAAATAAAGTTTGCTTTCTAAAATGGCATCCAATACTAGTCTACCAATCCCTGAGTTCAATGGTGGTGATTACGAGTATTGGTCAATTAAAATGAAAACTCTTTTGATAGGCAAAGGTCTTTGGGATGTGATTGAAGAGGGATATATTGAACCTACTGCTGCTGATTGGGCAGCTTTGAATGTTGTTGATAAAAGGGCTAAAAAGGAAGCTCAGAAGAATAATTCTTCCGCCCTTTATCATATCCAAGCCGCCCTTGACAGAAGTATTTTCCCTAGAATAGCTTCTTTTATAACTGTTGAATCTGCTTGGAATGCTTTAAAAGAAAGTTATAGGGGTAGTGACCAAGTCAAACAAGTTAAACTACAAACCTTGAAACGAGAGTTTGAGACTCTTAAAATGCAAGAGAGTGAAAAGGTTGGTGATTACTGCGTGCGTGTGAAAGCCGTAGTAGATAAGATGGTCACTTTAGGAGAAGATGTAAAGCCTGAAGTTATAGTGAAGAAAGTGTTAAGGACACTTCTTCCTAAGTGGAATTCAGTTGCCATAATTATAGAAGAATCCAAAGACCTAACTTCTCTATCTTTTGAAGCCCTAATTGGCTCACTTCTCTCACATGAAGAGAGGTTACAACAAACTCCTTCCACAAGTTACGGAGGAGATGATAAAGCCTTTGCTTCTCATGAAGGCAGAGGTAGAGGCCATGGCAGAGGACAGTATAGAGGTAGAGGCAGAAATAATCAGAGAGGTGGAACTCCTAACAGAGGAGGAAATCAGAACAGAGGAGGATTCTCAAACAGAGGTGAACAACAGAATAGAGGAGGACAACAAAATAGAGGAAAACAATCGAGCAGAGGCAAAGGAGGAGATAAGTCAAAACAATCTTGCTACAATTGTGGCAAACTTGGCCATTATGCTCGTGACTGTTGGACAAAGACTTCACAAGGAACTAGTAGCAGCCAGAGCAGTCAGTTTGGAAATTTTGGAGAAGAGGAAGAGGCCACAAATCTCTTTCTCTCTTATGGTCAGGCGAGATCAGAACATGAATGATACATGGATCTTGGACACTGGGTGTTCAAACCATATGAGTGGCAAAGAAGAGCTCTTTGCTACTCTAAACTCCTCATACAAATCCAACATCAAATTGGGAGATGATAAATCATTGGCGGTTGAAGGCATTGGAGCCATGGCGAGTTCCAACTAAAGAAGGCGTCAAACAAGTAAGTGATATCTATTACACACCCCATCTCCAACACAATATTTTAAGTGTTGGTCAAATGTTAGAAAAGAACTACAAGTTGCTTTTTGATGAGGGTAAATGCACTATTTTTGATAAAAATAACTAGTAATAGAATCATTACACAAGTGCCAATGTCAAAGAATAGATTGTTTCCTTTAAAGTTTGGCCAGCCAAGGGGAGATAAGTTAGCAAATGTTGCTATTTCCAATCCAAGTGTCCTATGGCACTTGAGATATGGTCATTTGAATTCAGCTAGTTTGAAAATGCTAACTTCACAAGCGATGGTAACCGGACTTCCTAAAGTTCAGGATAGTAAGGAAGTCTGTGAAGGGTGTGCTCTTGGGAAGCATGCCGGATCAAAATTTCCTCATGGACAAGCATGGCGGGCCAGCTATCCACTCCAGCTAGTGCATACGGACATCTGTGGTCCGATGCGGACCAAGAGTCTTGGTAACAACTCTTACTTCCTACTCTTCATTGATGATTTTACTAGAATGTGCTTGGATATATTTTTTGAAATATAAGGATGAAGCATTTGAATGCTTTGTCGATTTCAAAACAAGAGTTGAAAGTGAGAGTAGATATTTTGTAAAATGTCTTAGATCGGATAGGGGAGGAGAATACTCCTCTAATGAGTTCTTGAATTTCTGTAAGCAACATGGCATTAAGAGGCGGTTCACAGCTGCCTACACTCCACAACGAGAATGGTGTCGCGAGAGAGGAAGAATCGCACCATTGTGGAGATGGCAAGGTCTATGCTTCGGACGAAGCATTTGACTAATTCATATTGGGCAGATGCAGCCAGGACCAACGTACATATCTTGAACAGAAGTCCTACTGCAAGTTTGGAAGGGCAGACACCTTACCAAGCTTGGTATGGTAAAAAGCCAAATGTTAAGTATTTCAAAGTGTTTGGCTCGCTGGCATATTCTCACATTCCTGATGAGCTAAGAAAGAAGCTCGATCCAAAGAGTCAGGCATGCATCTTTGTAGGATACTGTGAGAATACAAAAGCTTACAGACTCTACAATCCCAGGACTAGAAAGTTTGTGCTTTCCAGGGATGTGATTTTTGATGAAGGGGGAGAATGGGGTAAGCCCCAGATTTTCAGTGATGATGAATCCAATGATGTAGTTTCTAAGCAGGTGCAACAACAGACACCACAGAAAGGTAAGCAGTCTCCTCCCATAAACCCAAGTTCATCTTCTGATTCAACTTCTTCACCAAGTCCTTCTCCATAGAGATCAGTAAGTTCCTCACCAATGGACATCGATTCTCCATCCAGAGGTAAGAGAACTCTACGAGAATCATCCATCATATCAGATGTTGGATAAATTTTTTTCAAAAAGATACACTAGGAGTCAAGCTAGTGAAATGAATTCTGTTCTACAAAGATTAGAAAATATGCACTTGTATGGTGATGATGTCTCCCAGCAGGAACCTAGGGGAGATCTAGTTAACTATGCTTTGTTAACTAATTCACAACTTGAACCTTCTAGTTATGAGAAGGCTTGTACTCAAAATATTTGGCAAGATGCCATGAAAGAGGAGATCACCTCTATAAAAAACAACGACACTTGGGAGCTGGTGAAGCTTCCTAAAGGAAAGAAACGTGTTGGATGTAAGTGGGTCTACAAGACCAAGTTTAATGCTGATGGAAGCATCGAGAGGCACAAGGCGAGATTAGTTGCAAAGGGATTTACTCAGAAATATGGAATTGATTATGAAGAGACTTTTGCTCCTGTAGCCAGACAGGAGACTATCAGAACAGTTCTTGCCTTAGCTGCACACAAGGGATGGACAGTCCAACACATGGATGTAAAGAGTGCATTTCTAAATGGTTACTTGATAGAAGAAGTGTATGTTGAGCAACCACAGGGATTTGAAGAGAAAGACAAGGAACATCTTGTTTACAAACTGAAGAAGGCTCTTTATGGCCTCAAGCAGGCACCGAGAGCTTGGTACTCACGCATTGATGGGTACTTTAAAGATTATGGGTTCATCGAAAGCAAAAATGAACCCACGCTCTACTACTTGAATCAAGGAAATGACATCCTCATAGTTTGTTTGTATGTGGATGATCTCATTTTTATGGGTAGTAATGAAAAAGTTAACATGGAGTTCAAGCACTCCATGATGCAAGAATTTGAGATGAAGGATCTTGGCTTAATGAAATACTTTCTTGGAATGGAAGTCCATCAGACAGATTCAGGGATCTTCATCTGTCAACTTAAGTATGCTCGAGATATGATTAAGAAGTTTGCTATGGAGCAATGCAAATCAGTTGCAACTCCAATTGGACATGGGATCCAATTAAGCAAGGATGATGGAGCACCGAAAGTTGATGTGACCACTTTTAGAAGCATTGTTGGGAGTTTGATGTTTCTCGCCAACACCAGACCAGACATTCAGTATGTTGTATCTCTTGTTTCTAGATTTATGTCTAATCCATCCGAGCTGCATTTGCAGGCAGCTAAAAGGATTTTGAGATATGTGAAGGGTACATTGGATTTTGGAATCCAGTACTACAAAAGTGATACTATCAAGCTTGAAGGCTTTAGTGATAGTGATTGGGGCAGCAATGTTGATGATAGAAAATCCACATCGGGTAACTATTTTAGTCTTGGTTCGGGCCTAATAACTTGGAGTTCCAAGAAGTAGACAGTAGTAGCGCTATCTTCAATAGAAGCTGAGTATATAGCGGTTACTCATGCTAGTACTCAAGCTCTATGGCTACGAAAGGTATTAGAAGAGATTGGAGAGCAGCAAAGTGGTCCAACTAGAATATTCTGTGACAACATCAGTGCCATTCAGTTGGCATACAATCCTGTCCACCATAGTAGATCAAAGCATTTTGATATGAAGTACCACTTCATCAGAGATATGGTGGAAACTGATATTGTTGAGCTTCACTATTGCCACACTTTGGAGAACGTCACGGACATCTTCACCAAGGCGTTGGCCAAAGCTCAATTTGTAAAGCTGAGAGACTGTATAGTCAGTCCTCTCAACTTTAAGGGGGAGAATGTAGCAAGTGTGAACAGGGTTTATCTTTAAACGGCTTAGAAAAATCTAGTTTTTCTAAGCAAGTGTGAACTCACTTACCTTTTGTCGGCTAAACTTGTCTGATGGTCGGCATGATTTTATTTATCCCTCACCTCTATTTTCTCCTTATCCCTCCATTGTCCTTCCTCCTTTCCTGTCGTCCATTTTCCCTTATCACTCCACTTCCTTCCTCTCCCCACGCCCGCTGCCACCTCCCACTCCACTTCCTACTCCTTCGTTCTCTCTAATCCTCCCGATCTTCCTCCAACCTCCCTTCCCTACTATTTCGCTTGTATTAAGCCTATATAAGGTTTAAATTATTGTAATGTTTTTAGCTGGTTAATTTAATGAATATTATCGCCTATGATTACTTCTATGTTAATTTTACCTCGGCCTACTTTAATCTAAGCTTACCTTAGTCTTAGATTTACAAGTTGCTAATCAATGTATTAAGTTACAAATTCCAGGTTTTCATAACTCTCTAGTACTTTTATTTTTGGTGAATTCCTTTAATGGGTTTGTAGTTTAAAATAATTATTATCTATTTCTAAAGTTTCATGCATTTCTGTTAAGTAGAATATAAGTTATGCATGATGTAATATTGCTGCACTATATTTTTTAAGCATTCAAAAACCTTAAAACACCAAAAAATCAGATATTTCAAAAAATAAAAAACACAGATCTAGGTAGAACATTACATGGTATCAGAGCTAGGTTCAACACTGCCATATTGTGGTTAAGTTGAATATTTCATGAGAGAAAGAGACAAAAGAGTAGCAGAAAGGGAAAGAAAGAAAATAAAGCAAGCTTACATAGGGGAATACAAAGATAAAAAACAATGGTCTAAAGAGGATTCATATCCAGAACAGAGTACTTAGACATCAACTTTAGTAGCAAGACCTCACCTTCAAAATCCACTAGAGATAAAATCTAATGTCAAAATGGGGAAAGAAGTGCCAATGAGCAGAGTTTCCGTGATATCTTGAATTCATTAGCAAGAGGTCAGTGTGATATGCAAAATAAACAATGAGCAATATAGAATGATTTGCAACAATCATAGAGGGAGATGGCTAGAATTTTGAGGGAGGTGTACATTTCATTACAAAGTATCAACATGGGCGGTAATAATGAGAATGCCTAACACTTCCAACTATTTGAATTTTACTAGGTGTAGCAATAATACTACTAGGCCTACACAACCTACTTTCATTCCTAGAGAGGAGCAACATGTTCAGAGGAGACACGAGACCCACCCACAGATAATGTAGCTGAAATATGGGTTGAATATCGATCATTTCTAGATGATCTCAAGGATGTTTGGTCATTTGAAAATTTCATGAATCAAAAGAGGACTGATATGAATATGGGAGGATATCAGCATGAGAAGAGGAGACAACCAACATAGTGAGACCTTCAACATGCAGTGAGCAAGATAACCATTCCTCATTTTGATGGTAGTGGAAAAAGCACAACTAGATCTTGGGTGGAAAAGTTGGATAACTACTTGGCTCTTAGACCTATGCCGGAGGATGAGGCAATTAAATTTGCCACACTTCACCTAGATGGCATTGCTCATGATTGGTGGTTTCATGGTATCATCACTTTGGGACATGGGTTGATTACTTCCTATGATGAGTTCACAAACAAACTCATTGATCGTTTTGATAAGAAGGACCCGAAGTTATATTTTAGAGAGTTGGTGCAGTTGAGGTAGACAGGTTTCGTAGACTCATACATTTCAGAATTTCAAAGGCTTTCATTCATGGTGCGTGACATTTCAGAGAGGAGACTTACAATTTTATTCAGTGAAGGATTAATAGAGCCACTCCGTGGATGGATCAAGGCCTTCGAACCACCCTCACTTTAGGAGGCTATGAAAAAAACTCAAAACATGGAGTTTGTTGCTCCAAAAAGCAAATCAGCTTTTAAACCATTCTAGGGAAGCAAAGACAAAGATAAAAAGAATTTTCAAAAGAGTTATCCTCAACAAAAATCAGAGTCAAAGAAGTTAGGGGATGATGAGCTCAATGAGCTAAGGAAGAAGAAACTATGTTTTCAATGCAGGGAACCTTGGGATTTATCTCATAAGTGTCCACTCAAGGCTCAAATGAAGCAAATGGAGTAGAAAGAATACTTTGAAGTTGAGGATACAGGGTCTAAAAAATTAGAGCAACAATCTGATTCAAAGAAAAGTGAAGAAGAAAAAGCAGGAGAGCCCGAACAAGATTCCAAACATGGTGATACAGTAGCCCAACTCTACAGTTTCTAGAAGGGAGGTTCATTCAAAGTTCAAGGGATCATTAATGGACAACGAGTAGTGACTCTCATAGACACTGGCGCTACACATAACTTCATAGATGAGGGGCTGGTCGCTAAGCGGGGAATCAAAACTAAGGAGTTTGAGGGATTTCGGGTGATGGTTGCAGATGGTTCTTCCATTCATTGTACCCATAGGATTCCTAAATTGCACATCTAGTTGGGAGAGTATGAGCTTAATGATGAATTTTATGTGGTAAATATAGGTAACACACATGTGGTTCTTGGTATGCAATGGATGCATACTCTAGGTGAATTCACAATGAATTTACGTAATATGGAGATGAAATTTGAGGCAACAAGAAAGAGGATTGTTTTGAGAGGTATGTCTGATGGAGGGGCTAGAGTTATTTCCCTTAGGAGAATGGAAATATTGTTTTGGCATGATGAAGTGGAATGGGCGACAAAATGTCTCATCATGCCTGCAGTTACGGAGCAATAGAAGGTTGATTATCATCCAGAGATTTAGAAACTTTGACTAAGCATTCCAGAGTATTCAGTGATATACCTCCTGGGAGACCTCCAAAGTGAAGTACTGAGCATATTATAGAGTTAGAGGATGGTGCCAAGACCATCATCTCCACTCCCTACAAACACCACAAATGGCACAAGGATGAAATTGAGAAGGTGATTCAGGAGTTATTAGATATGGGTCACATACATCCCAGTAAGAGTCCTTTTGCCTCTATAGTGGTATTGGTGAAGAAAAAATATGGAACTTGGAGGATGTGTGTTGACTACCGAGATTTGAATAAGAAAACCATCAAAAATAGGTACCCTATTCCTTGCATTGATGAACTCATTGATGAGTTGCATGGTGCTTGTTATTTCTCCAAAATTGACTTGAGGTTCGGGTACCATCAGATCAGGATGAGAGAGTAGGACATTGAGAAGACTGCATTCAGATGCCATTTTGGTCATTTTGAGTTTTTGGTTATGCCCTTCGGGTTAACCAATGCCCCTGCCACTTTCCAATCCTGCATGAATAGGACATTCAATAGACAACTCAGGAGATTCATCTTGATATTTTTTTATGACATTATGGTATACAACCGATCATGGGAGGAGCACCTGCAACATCTAGAGGAGGTATTGAGTATATTGGAGCAGGAGTCCTTTTATGCTAAGGAGTCCAAGTGTGATTTTGGGATGACATAATTACTTTACTTGGGACACATCATCAACGTAGAGGGAGTGCATGTTGATCCAGAGAAAATTAAGGCTATTATGGAATGACCTACTCCTACAAACCTCACGCAACTTAAGGGGTTCTTCGACTTATGTGGGTTCTACAGGAGGTTTGTTAAGGGGTTCTCTCAAACCGCTGCCCCACTTATAGATTTGACAAAGAAAGGGGTGTTTTCTTGGTCCGATACTGCTCAGAGGTGTTTTGATCACTTCAAACAGGTTATGTGTTCTTGTCCAGTGCTTGCTATACCTGATTTCTCTTAGCCGTTTGAATTGCAGTGTGATGCTTTTGGTGAGGGAATAGGAGCAGTATTGATGCAAAATAAGCATCCTATAGCATTTGAGAGCAGGAAGCTTAAGGGTGCAGAGCGCAGCTACTCGATATATGAGAAGGAGATGTTGGCCATCATGCATGCTTTGGCCAAATTTAGGCAGTATTTGGTTGGGGGCAAGTTCATGGTGAAGACTGATCATAATAGCCTTCGATATTTCCTCAATCAGAGAGACCTCAATGAGAGGCAATAAAAGTGGGTGAGTAAGCTGCAAGCTTATGATTTTGACATCATTTATGTCAAGGGGAAGAAGAATGTTGTAGCTAATGCATTATCCAGAAGACCATATCTATGTGCTATGATAGGTGTTTCTGCAGATTGGAGGGATGAGATTATATCTGAGTATGCTAAGGATTCATGGGCTTCCAGTTTGATTGATGGCACTTTGCAGGATGACAGGTATTCGGTAGTGCATGGGCTGATTTTGTATAAGGACCGCATCCTCTTGCTTCCAAATTCTGAATTCAAGAAGAAAGTCCTCCGATGTTTTCATGATGATCCCATAGCTGGTCATTCAAGATTTTTCAAAACTTACAGGAGCACCAAAGAGCGGTTTACTTGGAAGGGTCTTAAGAATGAGGTCCTTCAATATATCTGGGAGTGCGCCATATGTCAGCAGAACAAGGATGAACACACCTACCCAGCTGGCTTATTGCAGCCCTTGCCAATTCCAAACCAGAAATGGGAAGGAATCTCAATGGACTTCATTACTGGATTGCCTATGACTCAAGGTAAAGACTGCATATATGTGGTGGTGGACAAGCTCACTAAATTTGCTCACTTTTTTGCTATTTCATCAACTTCTACAATAGCTCAGGTGGCAGATTTGTTTTTTAGGGAGGTGTTCAGGTTGCATGGGATGCCCAAGACCATCGTCAGTGATAGGGACAGCAGGTTCATGAGTATGTTTTGGTAGGAGCTCTTCAGACTAGGAGGAACCAAGCTTACTCCCAGCACCAGTTACCACCCACAGACAGATGGAAAGATAGAGATAGTCAATAAATGGGTGGAAGGGTATCTTCAAAATTATGTTTTAGGGTAGCAGAAGGTATGGATTAGATGGTTGCACCTAAGTGAGTTCTGCTACAACACTATGCATCACATGTCTATTGGGATGACTCCTTTCATGGCATTGTATGGGTATGAAGCTCCCAACTTCATTGATTTGTTGCTTGGTGATAGCAGAGTGCCTAGAGCCAAGGATTTACTATAGGATAGTCAGGATATCATGAGAGATTTGAAGGATAACATTCAATAGGCTCAAAATCGATAGAAGATGTATGTTGATCATCACAGGGTGGAGCACAGTTTTGAGGTTGGTGACTTGGTTTACCTCATATTGTAGCCTTACAGACAGTCCACTCTCAAGAAGAGTGGAAAGGAGAAACTTAAGCCATAATTTTATGGACTCTTCAAGGTAGTCAAGAGAGTTGGAGAGGTGGCTTATGAGTTGGAGTTACCTGTTGACAGTAGAGTTCATAATGTCTTCCATGTCTCTCACCTTAAAAAGGTATTTGGCCATAATGTAGTACCTTCTTTAGAGTTACCACCATTGGATGAGGAGGGAAAACTTATTCTTATTCAGAAGCCATCATTGATTCTAGGGAGAAGACTCTTAGGAAGAGGGTGATCAGAGAATATTTGATTAAGTGGAAGAATCTACCAGTGGAGGATGCTACTTGGGAGAATGAGCAGATATTACAACATCCAAAGTTGAAATTGCTTGGGGACAAGCAATTTTGGGGAGGGCGGATTGTAATGTCCCCTCTCTAGTTAGCTAGCTTTATTTGTTGGGATTAGCCTACTCACGGGTTCTCGTAGGCTAAGTTTGATGTGTGGGAGCCCATTGGAGGTTGTGGAGTCTTCTTTAGGTCATCGAGAGCCTTCAGTTGCCATTTTTTTGGAGTCTTTTGGAGCATTGGAGAGCATACTTACTATTTATAGTAAGTCAATTTTTAGGGTTTCTGTCAGAACGGACGGTATGGTGTGATTCATCTCCGAAATGGGTGTCCATTTCTATCTTCAATTGCCAGGTTGTTCGATCGAGGTCCAAGATTTTAATGTGCAACGGTTTAATTATATAAAGTTAAATTAATTATTTAATTTTATATAGTTATAACCTTATGTTATAAAAAGGGGACATAAGGGGTTAAGATGTCACTTAGGAAAAATAACTTATTTTATAAAAGTGACTTATGAGGACCTCAATATGGGACGTCACATTTTAAAAGTGACATTTTGATTATTTTATAATGTTTTAAAATGTTATTGAGCAACCCTAAAAGGGGTCGAACCTCTTGGAGGAGAATAAAAGGCTTTTTGAGGAGCTCATTTGTTATGCTTGGTTTATTATTTCTTCTGGCAATTTGGAGAGAAGACTTGCAGGTGAACTTGCAGGGTTTCCAGAGCTTATTGGGGTGAAAACCTCTAGTAAGAACATCATCTTCGGGTGTGAAAGATCACCCCTGGCTGATCATTGGCATTTCCATCTCAGGGAATGCATTGGAGCTTCATTGTGGAGATTTATTGCAGAGATTCAGAGTAATATTCAAGGGTTTTCAGAGTATTTCATTGTTGGGTCGAATTGTTGATCATCTTCAATAGGCCATACCATTTTGGCTTGTTTCTGGGTGATTTAGAGTGAATATTGGAGCTAGGGTTTGTACCAAAGTTGGTGCCATCATTTTGCAAGCCTAGCAATTGGTCTTTGGTGATTTTGAAGTGTTTCCAAGCAGATTTCGTGGGGTTTCATCTGGTAGGCCGTACACCTGTACCTGGTCGTACAGTCTCCAGCTTGGCGTGAGGACCTAAGGCTTGGGCGATTGGGCTTCAGAGCTTATTCTTCCTTCTCCTTGGGCGCCTAGGGTATAAGGACATCTTGTATTCATTTGCACTTTGAAGGAGCATCAATTTGTGGAGTTGTAATTGAAAATCAGTCTTCTTGGTTGTTGATCAATGTATTAAGTTGCAAATTCTAGATTTTCATAACTCTCTGGTACTTTCATTTTTGGCAAATTCCTTTAATGGGTTTGTAGTTTAAAATCATTATTATCTATTTCCAAAGTTTTGTGCATTTTTGTTAAGTAGAATAGAAGTTATGCATGATGCAATATTGTTGCACTATATTTTCTGAGCATTCAAAAACCAGAAAACACCAAAAAATCAGATATTTCAAAAAACCAAAAACACAGATCTGGGTAGAACATTACAGACAAAGATTTTTATTGTGACCTCAGAAACCACACAAATGACACTGGAAAGGCCTGTTATCATACTCCATCAACTGAATCCAAGAGCCCAACTCAGAGATGAGCTCTAATGAGTTTGGCAGCTCCGCTTCAATGTTGGTCCAGAATCTCGCATAGTTCATCCGAGATTTAGACATTGTAGTCACATATAGGGAAACCAACTCCCCAATGTCTTTGGCAATTCCTTTCAGCACATCATAACATAAGTAATGCATAGGAAGACCTAGCAGTCTAACCCAAAGAGAGAGAAGGTTGGCTTTTTGAGTGCATGGGTTGAAATTTGTACCCCACTTGCGGAGAAATAGACCCCTCCTACCAAAAAACCATGGCTCTCCTTCTAAATTTTTCTTGGAGTCTTCCTTGCAATTAAGTTTGAAAATTAAAAAGACCTTGGGAGTGCTGTAATGTCTATAGAACCCAGTGGTTTCCATTTTTTCAAGGCCCATTTTCAAATAGAATCCAACTTCAGCTTACTACCATAGAATTTACCAATCAAATACCAAGAAATTTCTCTGTTGTTTCTCCTGATGATATCACTAGAGATCCATAGTTTATGATTTTTTGGAAATAAATCATATTGAACCTGATTCCCATCCCCATAACACGACCTTACCACCACCTTGACAAAAGAGAAGGCCAAGATCATGTGATTTCCTTTATCCTGACGACCCCTCTCATGGGGCTCAAACTGGCCCCCAACACTTTGGTGATTTCATTTTGATGGAGGATGGGTCCCCCCTTTGAAAGTCCTAGGGTTCGATCCTTGTTTGGAACCTTCCCCTTGATGTTCATCCTGAAACCCTGCATCAATATTTCCTACTGCAACTTCCTATTGATCACTTCTTACAACTTCCACGCTCTCCATTCAACCTACTGGTCACTTCCTACAACTTCCCCATTGTGCAAACCCTAATATTTCAACCTCCTCCTTTGAAAATTATTCGTAGATTTATTTTGCACAAACACCACTCTTTCAACCCTAAATTTTTTTTACAAAAATCCTAATCTTTCAACCTCCTCCTTTAAAAATTGTCTGCAATCGTCCAAAATGCAGAACCTCAAAATACAAACTCCATGCAGAGGACATAATCGTCACCACAAAATCAAAACCCTTGGCCCCAACCAAAAATTTTTGCAACCTTCCCCATTGTACAAACCCTAATATTTCAACCTCCTCCTCTAAAAATTATCCATAGATTTGTTCTCTAAAAATTATCTACAATCCTCCAAAATGCAGAACCCTAGAACACAAACTCCACGGATAGGAAATAATCCTCACCACAAAATCAGAACCCTCGATCCCAACCAAAAATATCTGCAACCTTCCCCATTGTGCAAACCCTAATATTTCAACCTCCTATAAATGCATAAATATTTGAAGAAGAAAGGAAAAGAGCCGCCAGGTAGTTGCCCTAGTGGCTAAGATGGTGGTTGTTTCTTAAGTGATCTTGTGTTCAAAACCCCTTGAGGGTGGTTGTTGATGTAATTTATAAACGTTCTCCTCAAAAAAAAAAGAAATGAAAAGAAAAAAATAGTACAAGATATTTGACTCTTCTTCCGCTTCGAATACACCTCACCTCATCGAGGGCATTTCATGTCATATAACCAATGAAATATTAAAAATTGATTCTTATATATATATATATATATATATATATATATATATATATATATATTTGGTTAGTGTTAGAAACCCCTACGACCAACCCATTTTTCTTAAGAAAAAAAATGAACTTATATGTTAAAAGCATCTAAGAAAGATGAAATTATATTTAGATGAAAGACTAGTAGTTGTAATATTCTTGAACACTTATTTATATATATATAAATTAGTGTAAGAAACCCCTACGACCAACGCACAAGGTTGAGCAATCTCCTCCCAACCATAACCTTTCGTAAAGCTTAAAGCTACGCTTATCAATAGGGGATTTAATACACAACCACCACACACCCACCCCTCACACACTCGCCCACATCGTGGTTTAAACCTCGGACCTTCTGAAGAAGAACCAAAGTCCTAACAGTTGCATTGTCCTTTCTGGGACAACACTTTTAAATATTTGGTTTAAAAAAATATTTAAATAAATAAATATTACAATATTTAGACATATCTTTTATATGTATTTTGAAAGGGTTTTCCTTTCCCTTTTACATCAACTTAATTACATTAAGTTATAAATCCTATTTGATGTGCTGGAATTTGAACCTTGATGTGAGCTACATAACCCGCATGTCTCGAGTATTGAACTATAACCAAATTGATAGACATACCATCATAGATTGTAATGTAACACTTGAAGTTAGATTGTTTTATAAAATATGTAATTTTTTTATTTAAAAAAGGTGCAAATTTTGATGGAATCATTGATGGAATCTTTAATGTCGAAAAAGATGTTTAACCATTTTTACATGTAATATTAATTCTTCTTAAAAGAAATTAAAATAATATTCATTATAGTTAAAAGAAATTAAAATAATATTCATTATAGTTAAGGATCATTTATTAAATTCATTATATAAGATTAAAAAAAATCCTACTTCATTTTACAATATAACAATATAGTATTTATTTATTTATTTGATTGAGGTTAGTGTCAAAAATCCTATGATCCATTTCTATGATCCACATTTGGGAAATCCTATGATCCACATTTGGGCTGAGCATTCTCATCCCACCATGACCTCTCATAAGGGTGAGAGTTGAGCTTACGATAAGGGCCAAACACAAAACCATACATACTCACCCCACCACAATTTGAACCACCATGTAATATTTATTATTATGCATGTATCACTTAATATGATTAAACCTTGTCACATAAGTATAGATTTCAAAAACATAAGTATCAAATTTGGATGTTTAACTGTAAGTCCCTCTTCCTCGACCATTGCCAAAATATAATTTGTTATCACCAATGGACCTAAAAATTACCTAAAAACTGATTCTTCATGCTTAATATGATGGATACGATTGAGTTTTTAATTTAAGTGCCACTCTAATTTTATTTGTTAGTTAGGTTAAATAAAGTAAATGGGATGGGTATTTAAAAATCAAGCAAATACTTGATTATTACCATCTACAAATATTAAGTCACTACTATTTAAACTATTCATTTTTAAGTATACTATGGTTCGAACAAATCAAAACCCTAATCATTATAGTATGTCTTTGTCCAACTTTAATATAAAAAAATATTATTATGATTATTTTCCAGTAAAAATAAAATAATTTTTAATGTACATAATTATATATTATTTAAAACTTTGATATTTATCTTATATAATTATCTAACCATCCTCAAAACATAGTGTACATGACTACATTTCATATTGAACCCTAATATAATTTTAAAAATATTAATTACATATATATAATTTGTTATCACCAATGGACCTATAAAATACCTAAAAACTGATTCTTCAGGCTCAAAATGATGAATATGATTGAGTCAGTAATATTATTTGTTCGTTAGGTTAAATAAAGTTAATGGGATGGGTATTTGAAATGAAACAACTAATCAAGAATTGAGTAAGTAATATTATTTGTTCGTTAGGTTAAATAAAGTTAATGGGATGGGTATTTGAAATGAAACAACTAATCAAGCAAACACTTGATCATTACCATCTACAAATACTAAGTCACTACCATCTAAACTATTCATTTTTAAGTATGCTATGGTTCGAACAAATCAAAAGCTTAACCACTTTATTGTGTCTTTATCCAACTTTAATATAAAAAAATAGTATTATGATTATTTTTTAAGTATAAATAAAATAATTTTTAATTAATATGATTATAAATTATTTAAAACTATGATATTTATTTTATATAATATAAATTATTTAAAACTATGATATTTATTTTATATAATTATCTAACCATCCTGAAAACATAGTGTGCATGACTATATTTTGGATTAAACCTTAAATTATAAAAAGATAATTTTAGTTTTAGAGAATATAAGTTTATCTCTATATGCTTTCCTATGTTATCATTGAACCCGAACTATATATAATTGAACTATATATAATTAATAACAATTTTTTTTTTTTTAAAGTTACATAGGAGAGTTGGCTACAACCACTATTTTTAGTAAATAGCCCGAATTATATATAATTGATAACAATTTTTTTTAGTTACATAGGAGAGTTGGCTAGAGCCACTATTTTTAGTAAATGACAGCGCAGGGTTCAAACCACAAAGATTGCAACCACCAAACTTATCCGTATCATTAATCGTTGACCCGGTGTGAGATGAGGACTGCTGGTCGTTCGGAGTTCATACCGTCATCGTCGATCTGACGCGCACTCAGAAGATTCAAAGCAGACTACTACCTTTGCAAACTGGCACCACCAAAGTTTGAACCCAAGTCTCTTATCACCAAGTATCCATACAGACTAGGACTTACCAATCCACCTAACCTTTGAGACTAATCATAACAACTTTACTTAATAAGAAAAAGGATTACAAATACTCTAAAACCAAGTCAAAAAAAAAAAACACGACCTCTAAAAATAAAACCGCATATGCATATCTAAACTAGCCTCTAAAAAATAAAACCGCATATACATATCATCTAAACTAGCCTTCTGCAAATGTTTCGGTCCTAAGAACCATCACAATAAAATAACATCAGTAAATTGTCCTCAAAACCATCCATCACAATAAAACAACATCAATATATGGTCCTTAAACCCATCCATCACAATGAAATCACTGTAAATTACTCTCCAGATGCCAACAAGATTCCAGCGGTTGCCCAGAAGGAACAATTTCCACAAGCCAAACTCATTCAAATTTCTTCAAAACCATTTTAAAATACATAACATAATGTTAGCCTTGTAGCTACCACTATTTTCCTCTGTTATACTTCTTCCTTTACCGTCGGCTTTCTCCATTTCGGCCATTGGCATTGCCTCTGTATTTGTGTTTGTTGCAAAACCTGCATCTGCTTGACACACTCTAATGCCTGTCTTCAACTTGATCGAAAACACCATAAGGCAAATCATCCTCAACCTTTAAGTAGGTCGACGGATCGAAATTAGGGTTTCTAAATCCTTCACATTGAGTGCTGGTCGAGGCTATAGCCACACTTGTGCTTCCACCACCATTGTTCGGAAGAGGAAGACGAAGAAATCCCTTCTTTTCATCGTACATCTCCAGCATTTGGTTGGAGATTTCTTCCAAATCCTGTGGGGTGGCACCAAGCTCGTGCCACCACAAAGAGGGGAGCTGCTTCACTCCCACAAACTTGGTGGCAAGAAAAATGGCCGCCGCCGCAATCTGGTGAGCCTTGAATTGCAGGCACAGACTCGTGTATAAACTATCATTGGCCAAATTCCATGCCATTTGGCGAAGATCGTCGTTTTCCTCCATCTTCAACTTCCCCAACCCTGCGAGGAGAGGCTTGTAAGGGTGGCATAAGTCGAGATGAAAGCCCATAGTCGCAAGCAAAATCCTTTCGGCCGTCAATACCAGTTGCTGCTGATGGTGATAGAAATTTCTCTGCCTGATCCTCTCATACGCGTGGGGATCCCTTGGGTTGGCGATTTCATAGGAAACCTCGATGAGATCTTCGATGGGTATGGGCGTGTCCGCCGCTTTCCCGGCGAGGTACATGGACGCCGTTGCCACCGTTGCTCGGTCGTTCCGGGCGTGAGATTGGCGAAGGAAGAAACGGTGGCAGAAGACGGTGGCCGCTGCAATTGTCATCTGGGGCATCCCCACTCTCATGCCCACTTCCCGCAGAAATGCACAGTACCATTTTCTGTAGTGGTTTTCCTTCTTCAGATCGATGCCGTCTTGTCGAGATGGAGAGTTTTTTTCTATGTCTTGTCTGGTGAAATACCCAAGATGCCTCGAACTCCGCCTGGATGTCGACTTGGGCCCTCCAGCATGCACTGATCCAGCCATAACCATAACGGGACGATCGATCGATAGATAGACTCTGAGCAAATAATGATGATTAAAAGTTTACAGCGGTCTCAACCGGGCAAGACCAGATTGGAATGGATGGATCAAATCTTTTATTCAAGGTTTTCTTTATCTTTTAAATTTTCAAATTATATAAATAATTAAATATATAATATATATATCTTATATAGGGAGTTTATTGCAGTCACATTATTTCATGTATATTAATGTGAAACCAAAATCAGGTTAGATTGTTCAACTAGTTGATCAAAGCATAGTCAAAATCCCTCGGATCTTCGGAGGGTATGTGGCATAAGTGTGGGTTACATTAAAAAGTTTATTTAACTCAAGAGCAACTAAAAATATAGTAACAATGAGAGCAAGATTTGAACTTAAAAAACAATGAAAAATGTAACAAGTTACAAATAATATTAATAATAAATTAAACAAAAAATTTTCTATAAAAAATTAAATAATTAAATTTATATTATTTAATCAATCTAAGTTATATTTTATTAATAAGTAAACTAATTGATTGAACTCATATCTCTTGATCCAATGGTTTATTTTATTTTATTATCAAATTTAAATAATGGACCCTGAGGTACTTTATAGGGTCCATAATAAATTTAATAAATAATATTGAAAAAATATTTAAATAATTTAATATTAAAAATAATTAAATTAAATTTATTATTCAAGTGTTAAATTATATCTACTTTGATATATTATTTTTTATAAATAATTTTTTTCTACTGACCCATATTTATAAATATTTACACGTTATTGTTTATCCCATCACTGCATATCAATCTCAATCACATTTTTGAACATTAAAACATAATCCTAGGGGGGATAGCCCAACAAATTGGGCTTTGGTTCTTCTTCGGGATGTCCAAGGTTCAAATCGTGGTGTGGCATATCAATCTCAATCACATTTTTGAACATTAAAACATAATCCTAGGGGGGATAGCCCAACAAATTGGGCTTTGGTTCTTCTTCGGGATGTCCGAGGTTCAAATCGTGGTGTGGGTGAGTGTGTGAGGGGGTGGGTGTGTGTTCATTAAAAAAAAAAAACAGTAAAACATATGGCTACATCCGCATTGGTATTTGGTATCTATGGTTTTCATGGTTGTATTAAATAAGAAAGCAAGAGAGATCCATACTAATCAAATTTTAGGGCTTTGAATTAGGCATGTGACACTCATTTCTCTCCAACCACCTTCACAAAAGGTATTGGAGAGTGTAGTAAGAAAGAAGGTCTACAAGCTTCTTCTAACAATTAGTGGATTGGTAGTTGCTTGTTTAACGAGGTATTTATCAAGAAGAGACCTGGGTTCAAACTTTGGGGTACCAATTTGCAAAAGTAGTAGTTTACTTTGAATCCTCTAAGTGTTTGCCAGACCGACGACCATAGTACAAATTTTGAGTGATCGGTGGTCTTCCTCTCATGCGTTGGATCAACAACAACAAATTGGAATAAGCTTGTTGGGAGCATCCCACGTGGTTTGAACCCTGTGCTTGTCAGTTACTAAGTTACTAAGAAACGTCTACTTGTTCATTGACAAATTCTTTAGCTATCATCATGAGAAGTATAGGTCTAAAACTACTTTTTCATGGAATAGTTTTTTTTCATGTGCAATTTTATGCCATTTAAATTAAAGAATATCTCATTATGTTTTTATCAAATTATGAAAAATTATCTAAAGAAATTATCTAAGAATATTTAATTATACTTAGATGATTGGGCCACATGCAACATTTTGAATGATTATATTGTAAGGATTTTGCTTGCATGAATTAAATAGAACCAAAAATAAATTCACATACAATGTGGGTTTCACATGGCATAGTTTTTAATTCTTATGGTAAAAATATGTTTACAATGGATCTCGTAGATCCTATTTATAGGAGTTTACCCTTAAGTACCTAAAACCCTCTTATTATTTTAGCTTATATTTAAACTTTATGATGTAATTGAGGTTTTGGTATTGCTATAAATACCCTCTCACACTCCTCATATGTTCATTGAAGTGTTGTGTAATATTATCTACAAATATAGTGAATATTTATGGTGCTTATAGGTGCCTCCAAATTTTTATGTAGCTTTTTTCTCTTTTGTCCTTTTATGTTTTCTGTATAATATTTGAGTGGATGATTTGTTTCTATTTGATTTGAAAAATATTGTGAATTCTAATATGGTACCAAAGTAGGTATGGATCAGTGTCACTTTGTCATGCAAATACCCTTTTTGGAGTCTTTGAACCTTCTTTCAATTTACTGGACAAGATAAAAAAAAGTTATTGAGGTTCTTAAGAATCTTGAATTTTTTTATCAAAAATCCTTCCCACTTTGTTGTTACCAAAGCATATTTGATTCCCTTATTAGAAAATCAAAATTTAGTATTAATGGCCACTCTATTCTCTCCCTTGGCTACAACAAGAAGGAAGACAAACAATACAAAAAATTTAAATTTAAATTTAAATATTGCAAGTTCGATGCTATATTTATTTCATGCACATGTACAAAATAAACCCACTTTCGGGTTTTGGGTTGGCTAGATGACTCTCTTATGGTAGTGTCTGACTTTTTGACTTGTGTTAGGACTTTGGTGAGTTGGTTAAGGTGGATATATTATATTTAAGGCATCCTTGGTTCAAAATGGTGCACAACCCCTTATTTTATCTACCTCAACAAAAATGAAGGGACAAGTAGGACTTGTCTCCTTGATCTCCAGTGTTCAGTGTGATCCAATGACATGCACAAACTCCTATAATTTAGAAGAGGAGCTTATTAAAAAAAAATTTAGTGGGTTGCAAGATCCTATAATGAGAGAAGTGAAATTCATTTCATTTGTCTCTTTGTCATCGGTATTCAAGCATACCATATTAGCGAAGGAGAAAGTTGGTGGTTCTCACAGGTCTCGAACTTCATAGGAAAGCACTTCCAAAGGTTCAAAACAACACCAACAAAAGGCGAAGGATTCTTCTCATTCTTCTTCCCCTAATTCTTCTTCTCCTCCCACTTCACCTAAATCCCATTCTTCTTCTTCTCACTCTAAATATTCTTCTTCTTCAACATTGTATTATGATTTTTTAAAAAAGAATGGTCATACAAAATCTAGATGTTTTACATTTGAAATAATGAAGAAGAAAAATTCCCTAATTGTACAACTTACTAATGAGGATCCATAAGATGGTCCCATTATGACTACAGGGACATAAGAAGAATATCCTGCTTTGAAGGGTAAACTAAACAAAGTTACCCTCATGTCAAATGTTTTTGCTTAAGGGGGCCATGATCATTTGTTTGTCACTCGAGCCCACCTTACACATATTTTTTTGGTTGATTGTATCATAGATAAAGGCTCAAAAAAATCCCATTGCAAGGACTGTTGTCAAGAAGTTCAACCTTCCATTGAAGCCACATCCTCAACCCTATGCACTTGGGTGGAAGGATGTAGAATCTACATCCAATATCTAACACACTTGCACCTTGTCTTATGCTTTTAGTGACAAGTTTTTGGATAAGGTACGATGTGATGTCACTAACATGGATTATTGTGGACTATTGCTTGGTAAGCCCTATCAATTTGATAGGAATGCAGTGTATCATGATAAAAATAATACATACACTTTGGAATTGCATGATAAAACATATTTTATACAAAGCACTACAACACATCAAGTTTGATGCTAAGTTGTAGGCAAGCTCATAAGCCATAAAGTCAAGCACATGTATTGGATCCTACTTGCATAAGTCCCACATAGGATAAAGAACATGCACCTCCAAAGACTCATGATAAAGAAGCTTCACTTCCAAAAATTGTACAATCACAAGAGCTCATGGTTAAGGAACCCATTACTCCTCCTCATGAGAGAGATATTAGTCATACCATTGACATCATTTTGGGTACACCTATGAACACACAACCACTTGCTCCATAGAAGTTGCCTTTAGCATTACCCTCTTCCACCATTTCACATATGGAGAAGGAGCAAGATAAGGTAACTTTCTTCATTCAACACCGACAAAGCCTTCAGACCAAAATAACATAGGACTTGCAGAAGATTCCACAAGAGCAGTCGATAATGATAGGTAAACATAGTAGTCCTCATCCATTTGAGGTTGGAGATAGAGTTGGCTTCCCTTGGACAAGCGATGCTTTCCAAAGATGCCATATTAGGACCCTCCTTTAGCACTTAAACCTTTCATAAGCCCTACAACAATATTGGCACCTAACCCTTAGCTTTTACTCACTACGGATATAATTTTTGATACAAAGACTCATCACACTCGATATGGTTCTTCCACTTCTTACCTTATCACTCGCCATGATCACTTTCCACATATGGCTAGCTGGATATCTCACCATCAGATGGCTCATGACTTTCCACATTTGTTGAGAGCATTGGGGTCTAATGCTTCTATGGTTGGGAGGAGTGTTGAGGATACTATTGTACCTTAGGCTTATTTATAAGCCTAAGTTATTTTATTGCATTGTATTATGTGTGGCATAGTATACCCACATTGGATATTATATTTATTGCATTGTATTTACATGAGGTATAGTATGCCCATGTTGGATATGCTTTGGTTAGTTCTTAGGATGCATGGTTATGTTGTTAGGGATATGTTTTATCATCTAGCAGTTAGTTGTTTGTTTGCATCCATGTTTAGCAGGTGGTTATCCCTGCATATCTTTTAGTTACAAGTGGTTGGTCTTGCATGGCAAATTTTTACAACCACTGTAACCTATGTGATTATTTGCATGTATTATATATTCTATTACACATAATGAATAATTAGCTTCACGTTTGATATTTCCATATCACTTAATATTGATCAATGTTTCTCTCTCCTAGTTCTTTTTCAGGTAGCAATGAGAAATTATGGTGGTACTTCACAAATTCAAGCTCATGCAAAGGAATTCAAATCTAAGGAGACTAAGACCCAAGGGCCTAAGGGCTATGCTAAGTTCTAAAAAATATTGAATACCATTGTAGATACTAGAAGAGGGAAGGGCATCCAATGAAGAATTTCTTACTAAAATTGCAAAGGATTGAAGCTAAGTTTTTGAAGATAGGTTGATATGTAAATATCTCTAAGTTATACTATTGGAGAGATCATCAAATACAAATTATGACATTTAAATTTCACAGGTCAATTCATCCACAAGAGGACCGCTGGCAGCCTATAAGTTGCAGGCTTAGGACCGTTGGCGGTCTAACATTAGTAATGCTTTACCATGAAATAAAAAATAATAATTAAGTTCCTTACTACATGTACGTTAAGAATTCAAGTGCGAAAAACTGAAATAACTCATGCATACACACATAACACATAATTTTTTATAAAAGTTCCCTTCAATGTGAAGGTACATCCCCTTTTGGTGTTTCTTTTGTCTTTATTAAGTACAATAAAGTATTACAATGACAAGAATATACATACATAGTCACCTTCTCCCTCCTGTAACACCTCTGAACTCCATTACAGAATGACAATGGTGAATTCTAAGCTCATAGACTTCAAAACTCCTCTACCAATTTGTTCCTCCTGAAAATGAGGCAACAAACAAAATTTATAGACTCGAAACAATCCTCTCCAGGCGTGGAATAACTATACAACTTCCCAAATTTAAAAGCCAACCGACCATGCACTTCCAACTTCTTGAAACTGACACGGGTTAGGATCACTGGCGGTCTAGAAAATATACAAGGAGGACCACCGACGACCTTCTTCCTGCACTGCCAAGTCACCAAATGAAGCTAGACATGACCATAATCAAGCATGGATATGGGTGATAACATTCTCCACTTATGAAACTGATCTCTGAGATTGATCCAATTCGGATCACACCTCCCTAATGAGGAGGCTTTTTGTTCCCAAAAAGCTACATAGGAATGAGATGAGGAAATAATTCCCCAACCCTAGTACTATTGTACCACTTGGATTTGCTTGGAAACTGACCCTTAAATCCAATCAACCATAGCTCTTGTTCACCACTCGTGGAACGAATTTTATTTTGCAAAATTGCATCTTCAAGTAAAGGATTCATGTGACTCGAAACTAAGTCCTCAATGGATGGCAAAACTTGATCACCTCCTCGTTCATCTTCAGTAAACATAGATGGCTCAAATAATCTCAAGTTCTCCACATTAACAACAAAATAAATATTCATGTAAGTAGGTAAATCAAGCTTGAAAGCATTGGTACTCACTTGTTCCACTATATCAAATGGACCATACCTGATTGGCTTCAATTTCTTGGCTGATCCTTGCATCCTTTCTTTACTAAGATACAACCATACCTTATCTCCCACTTGAAACTTGTGGTCAACTCTATGCTTGTCATGCCTTAGCTTGTACTTGGATTGACTTACCATAAGTTGCTCTTGCACTTTCAAATGAATTTATCTTATTTTATCAATGAAATTTTTAGCTTGTTTTTCTTCTTTCACAACTGAAACTTCTTCATCCTCTTGTTGCCCAAACACACAATCAAAAGGTGAAGGTGGAATGTACCCAAAACATGTCTCAAAAGGTGATTTATTTGTGGATGTGTGAATTGCCCTATTGTATGCATGTTGGATATAGACCAAGTGTTCATCCCAAGACTTAGAATGCCTACCACAATACCCTCTCAAGAGTTGCACAATAGTTCTATTTACCACTTCGGTTTGTCCATCCGTTTGGGGATGAAAAGCGGTACTCCTCTTCAACTTTGTGTCCATTCTCTCCCACAAACAAGTCCAAAACTTGCCCAAAAACCTTGAATCTCTATATGAAATAATGGAGTTAGGTAATCCAAAATGAACCCATACATGAGTAAATAAAAGAAATGCAGCCTCTTGACCTGTGATAGTCTTTTTACATGGAATTAAAACACACATTTTACTGAATCTATCCACCACAACAAACAAATAATCATGTCCCATTTTAGACAAAGGCAACCCACCAACAAAATCCATAGAAATGCTCTCCCAAGGATGATTTGGAACTGGAAGTGGTTGATATAAGCCCAATTTTCTATTGCTTGGCTTGCTTGTACAACACAAAACACAACCCCGAATGTACTTGGCAACTTGATCTTGCATTCTAGGCCAATACACATACCTTTGTAAGTGTGCCACAGTCTTCCCAACACCAAAATGACTAGCTACTTTAGACGTATGAGCTTCTCTGATTATTTGAACCCTTTCACTCTCAGGAACACACAACAAATTCAGTTTATACGGTAGGCCATCTTTAATGCGAAATTCATCCATACCTTCTTGATCATGCATAGATGAACGTTTCAACTTCTGATATACCTCACTGAAGTCTGAATCCTGCAAATAAGCTTCCTGAAAGGCATCCTGGGCAAATGGGCAGAACCGCAAAAGTGTCAGATTCACAAAATTTTGCTCAAAGAGGACCGCTGGCGGCCCTAACTCTGCAAATTTTAGACCATTGGAGATCTATTTTTCTATAGTAGGGGGCATGGAAAGAAAGTCTGCAAGTCTATTTTGGGCTCCTTTCTTGTATTTTAGCACCAAATGGAACTGTTGAAGAAACCCCATCCAACGGTAGTGTCTTGTTTGTTGCAACTTGGATTGAGTTTGCAAGTATTGCAAAGGCTGATGGTCAGTATGGACAATTGTTTCCTTGCCCATCAGATAGTGCTTCCATTTCTTCACCGCCTGAACTAGAGCATACAATTATTTATCATAAGTGGGATAATTCAAAACTGAACCACTAAATTTCTCACTATGATAACAAATAGGCTTCCTTCCTTGTAACAAAATCGCTCCCATAGCATACTCACTTGCATCAGTTTCAATTTCAAATGGTTGTTGCAAATTAGGGAGTGCTAAAATAGGTGCATTTACAATCTTGCTCTTAAGCAAATCAAATGAAGCTTGTTGTGACTTACCCCATGAAAATTTTTACCTCTTACCAACAATGTCATGCAATGGAGAAGCAATGTTGGAGAAATCAGCAATAAACTTCCTCAAATACTGAACAACTCCAAGAAAACTCCTTGCTTCCGTCACACTAGTAGGTCTTGGCCAATCAACAATAGCCTTTACCTTTTTCGGATCAATATTAAGCTGTCCACCACCAACAATGTGGCCTAGATACACCAAAGAATATTTTCCAAACTCACATTTGCTAAGCTTCAAATACAATTGTTCCTTACGCAAAGTTTGAAAAACTAGTCTAAGATGTGCAATATGTTCTTCCCAAGTTTTACTATATACAAGAATATCATCCAAATACACAACTACAAAATCATCAATGAAAGGTCTAAGAACTTCATTCATTACCCTCATGAAAGTAGCTGGTGCATTACACAAACCAAATGGTAAAACAAGCCACTCAAATAGGCCTTGTCTTGTTTTGAAGGCAATTTTCCAAATGTCCTCCTCCTTGATTCGTACTTGGTGATATCCACTCCTCAAGTCCAACTTGGTGAAGTATTTTTCCCCTTGCAACTGATCCATAAGATCATCTATCCGAGGCAATGGATAGCGATTTTTTATGGTGATTTTGTTCAAAGCCCTAAAATCAATGCACATCCTCCACGAACCATCCTTCTTTGGCACCAAAATGATCGGTGATCCGCATGGGGAAGTACTTGGTCTGATCACACCCTGCTCAACCAGCTCCTGAATTTGATTTTTGATCTCCACTTGCTCCAAAACCGATTGACGATACAAGCCAATATTGGGCAAAGGAGAATCAGGTAACAACCGGATCTCATGCTGGATATCCCGAAGAGGTGGCAGTCCTGCAGGCTCTGAGAAGACATCCTGAAACTCTGTCAGCAATTTCTGCACCTGATCTGACTGAAAGAGGACCGCTGGCGGTCCTGATGTGCAGCAATGGACTGCTGGCGGTCCTAATGTCTCAGCATTTTCACCTGAAAATCTCACCATCAGCAGAACAAACTTCTTACTGACATTAATTAGCCTTTTTACCTGACTAGCTGTCACCAACGACATCCGTTTCTTGCTTTTATGGGCATTCACATTATAGGACTTTCCGTCTTTCACCAACCTATACTGATTTTTTCTCCTGAAATAAGTAGCATCTCTATCCCACAAATATGGATTTCCAAACACAACACCACATATGTCCAAGGGAACAACATCAACTACCACTTCATCAATAAAATTTGCACTAATACCAAATTTCAACTTACATTGCTTGGTCACTTGCAACTTGGCGTCATTGTGCACCCAACCAAGAGGATATGGATGAGGGTGATCATAGGTCTTCAATCCCAATTTCTCCACCAAACTAGTTGCAATCAAATTAGATTGTGAACCAGGATCAAATATGGAATCAATTCTCACCTTACAAGCTTGGATCTTGATATGGAAAAGTTGAGTCCTCTTCTCCTCAATGTCCTTGTCTTCTCCAACCGTTTGGAATGAAGTACAATTAATTTTATCATCAGGATCAGAATCATCATCAACCTCCTCATGACCTTCACTCCTAGTGATCATTGCATTCTTCTTTTCCAGATTCTTCTTCTTATAAGGGTACAATTCGAGATGAAGTTTCCAACACTTTGCATCTACATGTCCATTTTTATCACAATGAGAGCAATGCCTAGTGTCACCTTCCTTATTCTCCTTCTTGGCGGTATTTGTGGTCTTCTTTTCTTGTTGCTTACCCTTATGCTTGCCTTTGCCTTGAGATGATTCTCCTTCTTGTGCCCCTTTTGAGTTATTTTTGGAGTTGTCATATTGTTGCTTTTGTCTACCATCCTCTTCCAAATATTGAGCCTGAACACTCACTTGATCAAGATTAGTAGGATTAAACAACATAATAGTCTTTTGCAAATAACTATGCAAACCTCCAATGTACTTCATCAAAACTTGAGGGTCTTTGAGAGATATCCCAAGTAAAGTTGCATGCTTCCTAAATTCCGTGGTGTAATCTTGGACACTTTGTCCTCTTTGTTGTCTTAGAAATTGCCACTTCATGAGTTGCTTATTTTTATGGCCCAAAGGATAGAATTGATCTCTTAGAAGATCTTTGAAGTCATTCCAAGAGGATATAGGGGGTTCAAGATCTTGCCTTAATGATTCTACATGGCTTTCCCACCAAATCAATGCATGACCTCCCATCTTTAATCTAGCAATTGAAATTTTCTGAACATCATCAACAACATTCTGAATCTGAAAATATACCTCAAGTTGTTGCAACCATGTGTTGAGTTTTTCCGCATCTACCTCTCCTCCAAAAGTAGGGATATCAATTTTTGCCTCTACTTTGAATGGCAATGAAGAAGATGAAGCATGAGAAGCATTGCTACTTCCCGGTATACTCCCAACATTCAATGGTGGAGTGACTGGCTCCTCCCTAGATTGTCTTCCTTGAAGCAATTGCATGATGGTATTCATGTTCCTTTCCATAGCTAGAAATATCCTCTTGTAGTATTCATTCGATATTTATTCTGTTGCTGGTTGTCCTTCCTGATCTGACATGATTGGTGCTCTTCTCTTCCTTCCAATCTCAGGATCAATGGGGAACAACTCCCTTCTTTGAGACCTTCTACCTTGCATTCACAAGCCCAAATACTTCTGCAACCGTGCTCTGATACCACGTGATCTGGAAATCTCTGTAAGTTATACTATTCGAGAGATCATCAAATACAGATTATGACATTTAAATTTCATAGGTCAATTCATCCACAAGAGGACCGCTGGCATGCTACAAGTTGCAGGCTTAGGACCGCTGGCGGTCTAACAGTAGTAATGTTTTGCCATGAAATAAAAATAATAATTAAGTTCCTTACTGCATGTATGTTAAGAATTCAAGTGCGAAAAACTGAAATAACTCATGCATACACACAGAACACAAAATTTGTTATAGAGGTTCCCTTCAATGTGAAGGTACGTCCCCTTTTGGTGTTTCTTCTATCTTTATTAAGTACAATGAAGTATTACAACGACAAGAATATGCAGACACAGTCTCCTTCTCCCTCCTGCAACACCTCTGAACTCCATTACAGAATGACAATGGTAAATTCTAAGCCCATAGACTTCAAAACTCCTCTACCAATTTGTTCCCCCTGCAAATGAGGCAACAACCAGAAGTTATAGACCCGAAACAATCCTCTCCAGGCACGGAATAACTGTACAACTTCCCAAACTGAAAAGCCAACCGACCATGCCCTTCCAACTTCCCAAAACTGACACGGGTTAGGACCGCTGGCGGTCTGGAAAATGTACAGGGAGGACCATCGACGACCTTCTTCCTGCACTGCCAAGTCACCAGATGAAGCTAGACATGACCAGAATCAAGCATGGATATGGGTGACAACATTCTCCACTTATGAAACTGATCTCCGAGACTGATCCAATTTGGATCATAGGTGGACATATTCTAGATGATGAGGGAGATTCTAAAGGATCTACCTCTACTGCAAAGGCCCACTAGAGCATACATTATAGGGGGAAGAAATTATTGTCACTAATGTCTTCTCTCCTTGGCGCCTTAGTTAAAATTATGGAGGAGTGTTGAAAGTGTAATTTGGCTCATGGCCAAGGCCAACATTGTATGATGTAATATTGGATAGGCTTAAGGGAATTTATTATATAATGTATTGAATTTGTTGTAATATTTTATGTAAGCCCTATGGCAGTGGTTAACATTGTTATAGTTAAACCCACCTTATAAACTTGTAATTAACCTTATATCCTCTCTTGTTATATTGGCTTATGTTAAAGTTACTTTATGTGTTTGGAGTTTTGGTATTGGTATAATACCCCCACCACTCCTCATTTTTATTATTGGAGTATTTTGAATCTTATCTACCAATAATATAGTAATTATTTATGGTTCCTATAGGTTCCCCCCAACCTTTGTGTCTATTTTTCTTTCTTTTATCCTTTTATAATTTTTGTATAAGATTTGAGTGGATGGATTGCTTCTGTTCATTTCTGGAAAATATTGCACATTCCAACATAAAACATGTTATATAAAATATTGATTATGGACAATGGTGCCCATAAAATTTTAGGTTTTATTGGATTATGAATGTCAATTTATTGCATAATAGGTAGACAAATCTAATTATTTGTCATGATTTTATATAGGTCTTCATGGTATGGTAAAATTCTTATCCTAGTATGATGCCAACAAGAGGTTTGTTATGACATGCTTTGATAATGACATAGACATTTAAGCCTTGAACATGTGAGTTTGGGTCAATCACTTTTGATGTAGCAGGTTACTTGTAATGAGGTATTGAAATATATACTACACCATTGAATAATCTAGCTATTCATTAGATTAATTATCAAAATTTCAATATACAACCAGGAGAACCTAGTTGTTGAAGAAAGTGATATACAATATAGTATAGATTCAAAAACTAGGGCACTTATTGTAGTAAACAAAAATGCAAGTAGAAAGTTAAATATAGTTTCAATGATTTTTAGTGAGCCTAAAAATCTATATTGTAGAATAAAACTACACTACAATAATAACAACTATAATCAAGCAAAAAAAAAACAATCCTATTTCCATGAAGATTTGAGTACTTTGCACAACTCATTTCAAAAGTAGATTGGAATTCAAGCAACAATAAAATAAGCTATCAAGGTTCATAAAGATGAACTTGAGACTATGTACAAGGATATGATGAAGCACCTTGACCTCCTCTAATGGATGAATGAGAAGCAAATCAAGAGAGCATGGTGTTGATACAAGATAGCAATTTTTGATCCCATAATGTGAAAGGAAGTAAGGTATTGAGAGTAACAATAATAGATACAAAGAGATTGGATTCAAAAGTTCAAGAGTAAAATATCATGATGCAATGTGTCTTGAGATGTTCTAAATGGTGGCTGGAATTGAAGTCTTATAGAATCTAATCGATAAACTCTAATAATGATCAACCATTTAAAAAACACCTGGTGTTTTATATAGACATCAATTTTATCTAGTCTTCGAATCCACAACTCATATCTACATATCATTGATATGTTTGTAAAACCCTAAGTTTGAATCAATGGCATGGATTCAACACTTTAAGTGGTATTTTCATAGTTGTTGATTTGTTGATATAATTATTATGTGAATAACACGTGCACTTAACACATTACATTTTTGTCATTACAACTTATAATTTTGGAATTAGATATAACCTCAAGAACAAGTTGAAATAACATAACTAAAATAAGGAATGATATGAGAAAGAGGGAAGACCAAAAGGTTAGGCATGTGCTTTGACTATATGTTTTGACAACATCTTGCCCAGGGACTAAGTAGGTTAGTTTATCCTTGTAACATGTAGAGAGGGTAAGACTATTCATTAGCTATAATGAAAATGATGTGTCCTTTTTAAATAATATGCATTACCCCATTCTTGAGGTCACATGTAATACTAAAATAAATAGTAAGGCGTGAGTCCCTGGAAATAAGACTAAATGGAAATAGTCAATCCCAAAACATATGCATTATAAATAAATATGCAACAAAAGAATACATTTTGACTCATTTTGATACTATTATAAATGTAAAATTGCCAATGTTTAAAATAATATAATAAAAATAACAGTATATAACATATTTGCATAAAACATGTGTCTTATGGTTACCATGCACGAAATAATTTTTTATGTAGAATAAAAGTGATGCAACTACTCATATACCAAATATAGCAATCTACTTGCAAAAATATTGAAAAATGGAAAAAAGCTCTTTCCAACTTGAAATATGAAAAAATAAAATGTATCAATGCATCCAAAACAAACCATAATTTTAGGAGTGATATACATATACTATTATTGCAACACTTGCTCAAAAATATTTTTTAGTGACAAATTATTCAAAAGTATAAATACGGGGGTAATTTTCTAAATAGTAATTTTTATTTTTTAGCATGACTTTACGCATTCGATAGCATTTTCTTTTCTTTTCTAGAGCTAGCATATTTGATTTGGGTGTCACAAGAGACCATGATACACAGATAAGGAGGTAGATATATTTAGGGAGGCTCCTAAATTTTCTTATGCTTTTTGGAGCAAAAAATGTTTGACAAGAATGAACCATCATTAGTAAGGCTAGTTAGGAGCATTTTAGGAATGCATGGAAAAACCACTTGTAATTCAATTATGGATAACGGGTCTTTGAAAATAATTATTGAAATACCTTTAGATAGGGGTTTGAGGACCCAAAATATATCTCTCTTTGTAATGATATATCTGACATTTTTTTATAGTGTTTGTAATTATTTTTTGGCCAATACATCATAACAATGGAAATTGCACCTGCTTTCTGGTGAATGTATATAAAGTGACATTCATGTCAAAAGTGGTCATCCAATATGATTTTTGGCAATTTTGTGATAGCCCTGAACTATAAGGGGTGAACCTATTCCAACTATGGTGAACCCCATTGGAAAAATGGTAGTTTTACTAAAAATGTGACCAACCATCCTATATAGAAGTGAAACTAATGCAATAGTAATGAACTAGACAAATTGACATTGTTTAGGATAATTACTTAATTTTTTTTCTTATTTTTACTTGTTAGTTGCTTAGAATAGATGTTTTCATAACTTGCATGATGACATAACCAAAGGGTAAGGTAGAAGTTGAGGTGGGGGTTGAGGAAATGTTAAGGAGAAACTCGAAGACAAGTTGACAATGTCCACTCTAGGTAGTCAACTCTAGAAATAGAAGTATCCCATGTGGTTTCAATTGTGAGCCAAAAATTGATAAATTTCAAATATGACTTTACAACACACAACTTGAGACCACTACTAGACACCGTAAACATCCAACGCAATAGGACCTTATGCTAGGAACATATAAAAATGTGGTAGCCATTTTCACACACCTTTTTATGGATAACATAGATACAAGATACCATCAAGATCATTAGTAATTTATAGAAATAAAGGGATCTTAAGTGGATTCAATTATGGGCCAATATGTTGACAAATACTAACCATAACTTTGAAACACATAACAACCTAATACTAGTACTAGAAACCATGTACATATAATCTAATAGGACCTTATGCTAGGAGGAGATCAAAGTATGGTAGCCATTTTCAAACTTATTTTGATAGATAACATAGATACAAGACACCATCAAGATCACCATCACACTCAAGAATGCTTATTTTTGATAGAACTACCTGGGAATGACACTAGAGCTCTATTTGGATACACCCACTTTCTACAATATGGAAGAATCAGGGATAAGAGAGTTCACCTTAGAGTCCCAGATGACTATACCCTTGAGGAGGATGATGGATGCCACCGATGTCACACTTGTATGTCATGTGGTAGTAATGATCTTATTTTCCTTTGTATATTGCATAAAGGGATGAATGAGATGCTTGTTTCATTACTATGGCCTCTTATAAGACAATGTGGGGACCACGACCACCACAAACTTGTTAGAATATTTATCAAGGGAAATATATATTTACTTAACTATATCATGATCTATACGACATTATAAAATTAGGAACAATAGCAACCAGTACAATCTACTTACTAGAGGGATGGATTTATGATTTTTTCTCAAAGTATTGATCACCTTGAATACAATACTGATTCACATAGAAGAGATTTGGATAATTCAATGGAAGCACATGAGGGGGATGATATAATTGAGCATGATGTTCATTATAACTATGACATGTGATTATTTTATTTGTATTCCCTACCATGAGCTAGAGGATGTGATAACATGGAATAAAATAGAGTTGGTAGCAATATGGACCATCCATCTCCTCAGCAACCACCTTGGAGAGGTATCATAGGCCTACTCACTAGAGCAAGTGCTAAGACATCTTGGGAGGACCATACTATGAACAAATTAACATCTACCTAAATATAAATAGTAGAATCTAATAAATATTAAGGGATATACAACCCTATGAATTTAGCCATTTGAAACAAGGCCAATGATGATTTTTCAAGTCATGAAAAATAAAATTGTAGATATATGTCAGTTAGGGTTTGGATGATGGGAGGAGCAATGGAGGGCTAGGGATTCAGTGAGGAAAAAAGTTATATCTAAACATATAATTTTTTAGCTAAGTTTCTTTTTCCCATTCTTTATCTTAGAAAATTTTCATGCAAATTATTATAGGTTTTTTTCATATATTATAATTGCTATAGGATATTCTGGTAAATTTTAGTAGATTTTGAGTTTTATTTTCCTTACTATGGACCAATTTATAGCTAAATATGTATAATCATCTCTAATAGTATAGGTTAGTTAGAAAATCATAGAGGAGGGATCCTTTTATATCAAAGATATGGCAATTTTTGGTAAATTTAATGGGTCTTAACCAAGGGCTTCAATCTTGAGATAATGGATTGATAGGAGTTGAAAGTCTCCAGGAGTGATTCTATCCTTTCTTCCCAAAGGTTTCTTCCTAGAAAATTTTCATTCTAGGGAGGAAAGAGATATAATCCTAAAAGGGGGTTCTTGGTTTATGGGAAGAGCAGGACTGTTCCTTACCTATTGGTATGAAGGATTTGTGCCTAAAAATATAAATCTATCCCTAGTAAAATTCTGGGTTAGGATGTATGGATTTACCATTTAATTTTAGGAAATAGATACTTTTAAGGCAATAGGAAACACTCTAAGAGAATTTATTGAGATTTCAAAAACTACAAAAGATGGATTCTTGGCTATATATGCTTGGATATTGGTCATGATTGATATAAGTAAATGTTAGCTTTTGATACACATGTAATGGGAGATAGCAATCACAAGATGCAAAATAATATGAAATAAAGTAAATATGTGAGATGACTGAAATATGCTATAAATAGAAATGATAAAAAATGAATATAAAGTATCTATGGAGGAAATGAACACTCCATGATCAAAGGTACTGCTCATGAATGAGCTCTGAGCTTATCACTTACACACTCTATCACACACTCTCTATATCTATGTCTATATCTCTATAACTATGACCCTTTATATAGGAAGATAGGTTCCTTGGCTAACACTCTACCTAGCTATGCAAGGGACACCTTGCACATATACAACTTGCATATTGACACTTGTGCATTTATTACATTGCATGAAGTAACTAGATAACTTCCCACTAAAGTAATCTAATATCCTAAGTATGTACAAAGCAAGGTACATTTACATAACCCAAATGATGTAATATAATCTATTTCTAACACCCCCTGTATTACATTATTTAGGTATTGAAGACTTTAGTCTTTAATGTGGATCTTCTTCCATTGGATAGCTTTGAATTGGTTCTTCTTCTTCAACTGCTTCAGTATTCATGTCATGGCTTCTAATCTTTTCCAGTTCGTTGTCCCTTGATATCAGGTGTTTTTGATAAACAATTGTTCTCATGATTTTGCATGTCATGAGTGGATCTAAATAGGTTATTCTCCTTTATTTTATAACTATGTAAGACCTATTTCTTTACCCTTAATAAGTATCAACCTTGAGCTCAATGTTAGTAGATCCATCTGAAATAAGTTCTTGAAGATAACAATTTATTCTTTGTAGTAATATTCTTTCATAGTCCTTATAGTACATGTATTTGAAATGATAGAAAAAAGATGAGTGATTTGTCTCATAACAATATTTGCAAGGATGGAAACTCCAACAATTGGTATTTTCATGACCATATTGATTGCAATAGGTGCACAATAGATATGATCTGATGGCTTTGAATTCTAATTTAGGAATATCATGTTTTCTATCTCCTTAATAAGACCTTCTAACCATATATGCACAATTGAAAATATTCCATCTTTTCCTTTTTGTATAAAATCTTGTTGATCGATTTTTCCCTATTTTGGGTCTCCTTTGTATTAGATTCACTGGATGAATCTCCCTTTACACAATTGTTAATTTTAGAGCTTATTTTGCATTATATTGGTTCTTCCTTTTCTTTGCCCTTTTCATAATTGTAATCCATCAGGTTTTTAATCCATGTTGGTATCTTCCTTATTCCACTTCTAAGAGTGTTTCTTAGCATGCTAGTAGTCATTTGTATTACCTGAATTCTTTGGGATAGAGTAGTCTACCTTATAGCTCCCTACTTAGTGTCTATAAAATCCCAATTAATATATAAGCTTGTTTTGATAAAACCTTTATTAATCCTTAGGTTTTGTAGGCTTCCTTATGTCTCCCTAGTAATGAGAGTATATACTCTTAAGGAATTTTAGGTTTTATAGAAAGCTTATATTTTGCTAATGGATTTGCAACTTGATAATATTTGATAAATGCTAATACTACCAAGTTTTTTAGAATGCCTTATGACTCCCTAGTATGTTTTAGATAAGGTATAGTGCTTTTGTAAATTGTAGTTCAATTTTGGTTGATTTTGTAAATATCAAAATCAACTTCTATCATCCCTTATTGCTCCTATTGAACTAAACACTTTTTCCAAATTTAAAGAGGTATTAATGTTGGATTTCTTTTATCTATTTTTGAGAATTTTTGAGACAATAATATTATAAATTTCCAACCTTTGAAATGCTTTGATAAACCTCTCTTTTTAATATCCCTCTAGGATTTAATTAAAGTGTATCTAATTTCCAATAAATTAATTTGATGTAGTAACCCTTATAACTTACTAATTTGGAAAAATTAGACCACAATAATATTTGCAAATATTTAAGATTAATTTTGAGTAGAAACCCTTATTACTCCTAAGTTTAATATTGCAAATATTATATTAATTTGATAAATTATTCCCTTTGAGGTATGCCTTTAAATATGATTAAATTTATCTAAGTTTAAAATTATAACTCCCAAGAAATTAAAGCACGTAAAAATGGGAATAAACCTTACCTTATATCAATAAATAATCGACGTTGATTTTAGATGTGTAAGGGTTGCAATATTGACGTCGCTTTGACTGGACCCTCCAATAGAACTACTTGGAACTTTCTTGTATTTAATGTTCCAAATATGGTACCCTTTAGTCTCTGTTTTAACCTTGCTTGACTAGAGCATTGAAGGCTCTACCACCTTCTTTACACACTGTAATTCAGCCTTATGCGTGCAGACCTAAAGTGATGAATGCAGAGACATAAATGTTGTTTGAATCAGGGTTATGCATAAGGGGTAGTACCAAAAAAGTATTTATAAATTTGGAGTGAATCAAGGTGAATCATGTATAAACTGTGGGGCAAAATTTTCAAATTTTTGCAAAATTTTTATTAAAATATGGCGAATTTTCAAAAATTTTGCACATAAATTATAAAAAATTTTAGGGGCACTTTTGACCTATTAAATCATCCTAAAACTTTATAAAAACACCACCATTAGATCAGGCTCGAAAAGAGCTTTCCAACGAGTACAAATATGCCTATGTTTGGATATATTTTGATGCCTAAAATTGTGAAATGATTATTAGTTTCCATCTGCTACTCGCCATCTACCACTCGCCTTGTGCCACTCACCATGTGCCACTCGCCATGTGCCACTCACCATCTGCCACTCACCTTATGCCACTTGCCTTGTGCCACTCACCATTTTCTAGTCGCCTTATTCCAGTTGCCTTATGCTAGTCACCTTATTCTAGTCGCCTTATGCCAGTCACCTTATGCTAGTTGCCACATGGCGATTGGCAGAAGGCGACTGGCAGATGGTGATTGAAAATCATTTCATTATATTAGGCATCAAAATATATCCAAACATAGGCATATTTATACTCATTGGAAAGATCTTTTCAAGACCAATCTAATGGTGGTATGTTTATGAATTTTTGATATGATTTAGTAGGTCAAAAAATCTACCTCAAAATTATATTACCTCCTAACAACCATATTGGGGACCACTTTTGACCTATTAAATCATCTTCAAACTTCATAAAAATTCCACCATTAGATCGATCTTGGAAAGAGCTTTCCAACGAGTATAAATATGCTTATGTTTGGATATATTTTGATACCTAAAACTAGGAAATGATTGTCAATCGCCATCTGCCACTCACCATTTGCCACTCACCTTGTGTCACTCACCATGTGCCACTTGCCATGTGCCAATCACCTTGTGCCACTCACCTTGTGCCACTTGCCTTATTCCACTCACCTTGTGCCACTCACCATCTACTAGTCACCTTATGCCACTCACCTTATGCCAGTTGCCTTCTACTAGTCGCCACATGGTGACTGGTAGAAGGCGACTAGCAGATGGTGACTAACAATCATTTCATAGTTTTAGGCATCAAAATATATCTAAAAATAGGCATAGTTGTACTTTTTGGAAATATATTTTAAATCCCCTCACCACCATATTTGGGACCACTTTTGACCTATTAAATCATCTTTAAACTTTATAAAAATACGACCATTAGATCGATATTGAAAAGAGCTTTCCAACGAGTACAAATATGCCTATTTTTGGATATATTTTAATGCCTAAAACTATGAAATGATTGTTAGTCGCCATCTACCACTCGCCATTTGCCACTCACCATCTGCCACTCGCCATCTGCCACTCGCCTTGTGCCACTCGCCATGTGCCACTCGCCTTGTGCCACTTGCCTTGTTACACTCACCATGTGCCACTCGCCATCTGCCAGTCACCTTATGCCACTCACCTTATGTCAGTCACCTTCTACCAGTTGCCTCATGGTGACTCGCAGATGGTGACTAACAATCATTTCATAGTTTTGGGCATCAAAATATATCCAAACATAGACATATTTGTACTTATTGGAAATATATTTTTAAGCCCGATATAATGGTGGTATTTTTATGAATTTTTGAGATGATTTAGTAGGTCAAAATCTACCTCAAAATGACATTACCTCCTCACCACTTTCTGCCACTCGCCATATGCCACTTGCCTTATGCCACTCACCTTATGCCACTTGCCATATGCCAGTCACCTTATGTCAGTCACCTTATGCCAGTCACCTTATGCGAGTCACCTTATGCCAGTCACCTTATGACAATCACCTTCTATCAGTCACCTTTTGCCAGTTGCCTTTTGTTAGTTGTGGAATCGTGTTTTGTCAGTCATTTGCTTTGTAGCGCTCGCTATCCAAAAAAATTAATATTGTAATTGTATGAGAGTCGTTGTTACAGTTAGCTATATATAATGGGGTACAAGGGGTGAATTGGGCGAGATATTTTCTATTTTTAATAAATTTAAGGCAAAAATTAGGCAGGAAACCTTATGATAACTTGGCGAGTTTACCCTTAAAAATTTTGGATCCCAAAATTTTTGGGCGAATGGGGCAACCTATATGGTCACAAAATTCGTAAAATTAACATTGTGAAAATTTGAATGTTCATGCTAAATTATGAAATTCACCACTATGCATAACCCTGGTTTGAATGCTTGGTCGTTAATACCCTTAAAATTGAGGAGAATCTTGTATTTTTTTTTTTGGTGGTGGCCACAAGGGGTAAACAGACTGTGACCACGAGGGAACCATTACATAACATATCCGCAACATGTGAGGCGAGAGATTTGAACCTGGGCCTCTCAGCAACTAGAGAGGTTTAACTACCCACTTGCTCTCCAACTCCTCTACATGGGCGGATGCCTCTTGTATTAAGTTCCAAGTGGCACGTCCATTTTCTTGAGCACTTGAGGAGTAGAAGGTGCTAAAAAATGCTCATTTCTTCCTTTGAGTAATGTATGGACATTACATTCTTTAGCAGAGCGCTTGGTCTCTTTATGGACAAGTGTATCTCATACACTCAATGCACCAGCTTGTTGCTTGTAACTCCTTTCTTGATGAAGATGAGCACTCGCACGCGGAGCGTTAGGATTTTACCTCAAGTGACAAATGTCACTTCCTCTTTGTGCATGGATGTCTTCTTTATCACTGCTTCAATGGATCCTTGGAGGTTCTTTAACCCTGTAAAATCTCCAAATCCTCTTCCATTCAATTGCAATGTTTTCAACTAGGATGTGGAGCAACGATTTGGAGGCTTGAGCACTGATTTTGAGAAATTTTAATATGGAGTTTGAAACACTCCAATGGTGCTTTAATCTTCTTCTTTTCTCACCTATTATATGTCCTTATTTTGTAGATAATTTTTCTCTCAAATAACGTTGTTTCTCTCTTTGCTTTTCTCCTTGTCTTTTGCAAGTTCGGTCATCCAAGATGTGAGGAGAATGATCCCATAGAGAGGATCCTTTTGTTATGCTTGGATAGATGCTAGCATTCGGCCACCTTCGGCTGGTTTTTCCAACAAATATTGTGCCTTTGAGACACCTTCAAATCTACCTTATTTCCCTGTATAAACTAGATTAGGATAGTGCAATACAATGTAATGTATTTATATATAAAAATCCTTTATTTTACCTTCTTTTGCACTCCTTATTTTAGGTCTGAATATCTAGTTTTTTGGTAAAATTTTGAATGCAATATAGGGTTTTTGAGGTTGTATCTTTGATTAGACACCTTTCTCCTTTTGCTTGGATATTTTACAAATGAACCCAAGCTTGTAACCACTTGATGGAAGCTCTTTTTTTTCTTGATATTCTTGCACTATTACTTTGTAACAGAAACCTTATTGTGCTTTGAATTTGAGACTCACCAAGTCTCGATTTGAGGCTTCCTTTGTTGATATTCGGTGGCTACTTTCTTTTCCAATGCTTGGATTATTGATCTAATTTGGTGGCTTCTCTTGTCCATTGAATGTTGTAAATTTTTGTGCACTAATAGTGTCTTTAGACACTTTGATAAATTCTAATTTGGTGGCTTGTTATCCTCTTGTAGTCTCCTTATTTGATTGTATATTGAAGAAGTATTTGTTTTTGAAGCGGTGCCTTCTTGCTGTGAGAGGCTATCTCCAAATATACTAGATTTGGTAGGCTTCTTTTATCTAAATATTCCTTCAAACATGATCTTATTCTCAAGATTATGAATGTCTTGAGGTCTTTTGATATTTTGCACTCCTTGCCAAATTCTTCTTCTTCTTTTGGGCTTGTTGTTGTATGGCAACAATTATCCCAAATCTTTCACTATCTCCTATAGTGAATTTCTCCAATGAGTTTTCCTCGAAACTCCTTTGATGATTTCTTTAGTAAGGCTCTCCAAGTATTGTACTGGATGCTCGTAGAGACCTCTCCAAGGCCTTTAATATTGCAGTTTCTTTTGGTCTTCCTTGAGACCTTTTCTTCAACCTTCTACTTTTGGAAGTGTTGGTGGTGAGATCTTTTGGATCTCTGATTCTACTACTTCTAGATTTGAGCAAGACTCTCCTAGTCCTTCTTCCAAGTTTGGAAGTTCTTCAATGCGATTTTCTCCTGATCTCTTTTTCTTCAGGTGTTGGATTGATTTTGAAGAAGATACTCTTCTTAAATTTCTTGTAGGAAGCTTTCCCAACTCACTGAATCTCCTTTTCCTACAACAAAGTATTAGTACTAAAATTTTCTTCTGAATTAGATGATCTCTTATGGAGTCTTCTTTAGGATTAAGGATTTTGTGGTCTTTTTCAGTATCAAGGCTTTTGTGGCCTTTTCTTCAATATCCATGCTTTTGTGGCCTTTTTTCAATATTAAGGCTTTTGTGGCATTTTTTTCAATATCAAGGCTTTTGTGACCTTTTCTTCTATATCAAGGCTTCTATGGCCTTTTCTTCTAGATCAAGGTTTTTATGAAATTTTCTTCTTCTATGAAGTTCTCAATATAACAATGGAGATCTCCTATCTCCTAACTTCACCACAATTCTTCTCCATAAGTCTCTTATGTAGTATTCTTCTCTTGCAACAACTAATATCTGCACTATTAAGGCACTCCGAACTTTGGGTAATGAAGTTGAAATATCCTAGGTTTCTATTGTATTAGGTGTTCCAATCATATGATAATTAATTTCTTGCAATAAAAGAAACTTCAGGTAAATTTTTCCAGATCTCTTAGATGATATTCACTAGTTGATTCATCAAACTAGTGGATCAAATGTTGAGTCCTAGTCTTCACGAGTTTTTCCTGTAACTATGTGGAAAGACTCTAGCCATATGCAATATCAGTATTTCTAAAACTAATATTTATTTTAGTCCTCACTTGTGGCTCTCCCTAATTCTACCACCTAGAATCTTTTGAGAGTTTTTGATAGTGGCTAGTCTAGAAACGTGTCAGGTTGACAAAAAACTTAGGATCAATGATAATGGTGGTTTTCCTATTGATCTATTGTAGCTTGATCTACCATAGCTCTGATACCACTGTTATATTTTGATACACATATAATGGGAGATAGAAATCACAAGATGCATAATAATATGAAAGAAAGTAAATCTGTGAGATGACTGAAATATGCTATAAATAGAAATGATGAAAAATGAATACAAAATAGCTATGGAGGAAGTGAACACTCCATGATCAAAGCTACTACTCATGAATGAGCTCTGAGCTTATCACTCACACACTCTATCACACACTCTCTATCTCTATGTATATATCTCTATATCTATGGCCCTTTATATAAGAATATAGGTTCCTTGGCCAACACTCTACCTAGTTGTGCAAGGGACACCTTGCACATATACAACTTACACATTGACACTTGTGCATTTATTACATTGCATGAAGTAACTAGATAACTTCCTCCTAAAATAATATAATGTCCTAAGTATGTACCAAGGAAGGTACATTTACATGACCCAAATGATGTAATATAATCTTATTTCTAACAGTAAACCTATATGAGAATCAATCATTCTTAAGTATGGGGGTAAGTTGTGGATCCAAACCATAGATTATGAAAATATATATTTTAGATGTAGAAGATATCATGAGGTGAGGCATATGAAGAACATGAACTTATACTGAGAGGGGGGGGTGAACAGTATAAGATAAAACCATTTAATAATTTTAATTTCAGATAGCAATGGCATCAACATAACATTAAACAAGACAGAAAGCATCACACATAAAAGACCCATTTTAACGTGGTTCACCCAAGGTGGGCTACTCCACGGATAAAACTTTTCCTCTAAAAGTTATATCAAAACCTCTCGGGAATCCTTCCCGATTACAATGTTTATGAGCCTCAGCCCAAAGGAGACACCTTCCCCTAAATCTGCTTTGCTAGTGATCCTCTAGAAGACCTCTATCTCTTTTGCCCTTAGCAAGTGGAACTCTTTCCACGGAAGACACCCGTCTTCCCCGCTCCGGCCGGAGATCTCTCGTCCTCAACTCCGTCACAGACAAGCCGGTCCTCTTTCTCTTGCACCAAAACATAGTCCTTCGGTATGGCACAATTCTGTCCTCTTTCTTTGTTCTTTTTGACACTTGGTTTGGAAAACAATTCTTCACTGTCTGCACAACTACAGCAGCACAGTCTTCTTAAACTACAGCAGCATTCTCTTCTCAACTTACAATAGCACTTGATCACTGTTAGTTCTTCACAACCGTTCGCAATTATAGCAGCATCTACTGCACGCACTTTTCTTTCTATTACCCAAACTGTGCGAACACAGTCGCAATCACAACAGAATCTTCTCTGCACAGTCTTCTCATAAACAACAGCACATACTTCGTGTATACAACAGCACAGACTTCTACACTTAGAAGATTCAGCGAAACGTACTTTGATGCTGCAGTCGGACTTCGCTCTCTGCTTTTTCGATTGCGAACCTTGCTTGTCGCACTAACTCTGCGAACGCCACGCTTCGAAAGCACACATCAATCCACACACAAAAATGCTCAAACAATCCTCCTTTAATACCCACAATCTCAAGATGAAATCTTGTTCTTTAGGTCGGCTGATCAATCTTTTAATACGTCGATTGTAAAACCTTATCCTTCGTCGGCCAAGGTTAACTTCGTCGGCTTCAACCGCATCTGCTGTCCTATAGCTTTTCTCGTGCAAAGCTCAAACATGTCATGATATCGCTACGCCTTGGTCTGCCGTACACCTTCTTTGGTTTGTTGTCACGAAATCGCTACACTACCAGCTTTTGCTGACGTCATCGCAAATCTTGTCGCGAAATCGTGACGCTCTAGACTTCATTGCCTTCTTCTCCGTTGCTGTCATGAAATCGTGACACTACAACCTTTGCTGACGTCATCATGAAACTTGTCATGAAATCATGACGCTCTAGACTTCACTGCCTTCTTCTCCATTGCTATCGTGAAATCGTGACGCTACAGCTTTTGCTGACGTCATCATGAATCTTGTCACAAAATCGCGACGCTCTAGACTTCACTACCTTCTTCTCCGTTGCTGTCATGAAATCGTGATGCTACAGCTTTTGCTGACGTCATTAGCAACTCTATCATGAAATCGTGACACCTCTTGCTTCTTCATCCTTTTCTTGGTTTGCACTAGCAAAATGAAACATGTCACGAAATCGTGACATTTTCTGCATCCGTACGACTTCTTCGAAACTTGTCACGAAATCGCGACACTTCCTGCAACTCAACACTGCCAACTCAACTTGTCACGAAATCGTGACACTTTCGCATCCGTACAACTTCTTCGAAACTTGTCACGAAATCGTGACACTTTTTGCCCGCTGTGCTTCTCGCCTTCCCGCATGTCACGAAATCGTGACAGTTTTGGCCAAACTTTCTCTCTCCTCAACCATGTCACGAAATCGTGACACTTTTGCCCGCTTTGCCTCTCGCCTTCCTGCATGTCACGAAATCGTGACTTTCTCTCTCCTCAAACATGTCGCGAAATCATGACAGTTTTTCCAAGAGCCTCGCAAACTTATTCTACTTTATCTTTTTCTGGATTTTTGGCAATCGGGCTACTCTGATTTTCTTGGAGACTTACTGACCAACAGAAACCTTCAACAAAAACACATCCTTGGACTTAAAAACAAATTGCTCCAATAGTTCCTCGACATCAAAAACAACATCTACCAATAGCTCCTTGACATCAATGACAACAACTAAACTTAGGCAAGGGCAATGTACTCAAGGTACCCAAAATTGCCAACAATCTCCCCCTTTGTCATTGATGGCAATCCTTATCTAAAACACATCTTTCAAGAGTCAAAACTGAATTCAATCTCTCCAAGTTTTGCTCCCCCGAATTGAAGCTTTCCTCTTCTCTTGAAAAACTCTCCCCTTACTTAAATCTCTCCCCCTTTGTCATCAATGGCAAAGGGTCACCTTTGGGGCTTGGGACTAAGAATGAGCCTCTTAGCTTAGTCCCTCCCCCATCTCCTGATGAGGTGATTAATCTCGAGGTGAGAGTACAACTCCCAATTTCTCCCTTAGATACTCAAACGTATCTTTTGGAAGGGGTTTGGTGAAGATATCTGCAATTTGCTCTTTAGTGGGTACATATTCTAGCTTGACCTCGCTTCTCTTGCACTTTTTCCCTTAGAAAATGATACTTGATAGAAATGTGCTTCGTCCTTGAGTGCATTACCGGATTTTTAGAAATACTTATGGCACTTGAATTATCACAAAGAATAGGAATAGGTTGTTCATGCATGACTTTGAAATCCTCCAAGGTTGTTTTCATCCATAAAACCTGAGTACACCCAGCCACTGCTGCTATGTATTCAGCTTCTACTGTAGATAAGGAAACTGAAGGTTGTTTCTTACTTAGCCAAGAAACCAGACTCTTTCCCAGAAAGAATGCTCCACCACTAGTGCTCTTCCTATCATCAATACCGCCTGCCCAATCTGCATCTGTATAGGCTGTGAGGGTGAAATTACCACCTTTGGGATACCAAAGCCCAAAATCCATAGTGCCCTTCAAATATCCGAATATCCTCTTGACTGCCATAACATGAGATTCTTTTGGAGCTGCCTGAAATCTTGCTACTAATCCAACGGCCCCGCATGATATCCGGTCCGGTAGCCGTACTATATAGTAAACCGCCAATCATAGATCTCGTACAATTTTTGATCTGCTGTCGGGGATTCATCATCCTTACTCATATTGCACCCTGTAATCATTGGAGTACATACAGGTTTGCTTGTCCATCATCCCAAATTTTTTTAACATCTCTTTGATATATTTTTCTTGAGAAAGAAATATACCATTTTTTGATTGCGCAATCTGCAGTCCTAAAAAGAATGACAGCTCTCCAATCATGGACATCTCGAATTCCTTTTGCATGGTGTTGGCAAAAACTTTGCACATCCGAGTATTATTTCCCCCAAAAATAATATCATCGACATAAACAACTATGATAATCATATCATCACCTTTATTCTTAATGTACAAGTTGCAATCTGCCACGCCTTTCCTGAACCCTTGTTCATGAAGATACCCGTCAAGTCTTGAGTACCAAGCCCTGGGTGCTTGCTTTAACCCGTACAGTGCCTTTTTCAGTTTACACACATAGTCTGGCTGTTCTGAAAGAGACACACCTTCTGGCTGTTCTACATAGACTTCTTCATCCAACACTCCATTTAGAAAAGCAGACTTTACATCCATTTGAAACACTTTGAAAGAATTGAAACTAGACAGGGCCAAGAACATTCTGATCGCTTCAAGACGAGCAACAGCGCAAACGTCTCTTCGAAATCAACACCTTCGACTTGAGCATACCCTTTACAGACTAACCTCGCTTTGTTCCTGACAATCTTTCCATCCTCATTAAGTTTATTTCTGAAAACCCATTTTGTGCCAATGACATTCTTATTCTTAGGTCTTGGAACCAAGTCCCAGGTTTCACTTTTCTCTATTTGATTTAGCTCTTCATCCATTGCTTGTACCCAAAAATCATCTGTACATGCTTCACTGAAATTCTTTGGCTCAATCCGAGATAACAATGAAACATTTGCAGATTCATGTGAAGAAATGACTCTTCTTCTCGTTTGCCTGCTATTTGGATCACCGATGATCAAGTCTTTGGGATGATGTTTTCGAACATACCGTGAAGGGGTTTTTGGGAAGCAGCTGTTGTTTTTCCTCTTCTTCATCTGACACTTCTCTGAATTCTTCTTGACAGATTCCATCACTGAGTTCCTTGACCGGTTCTCTTATTCCCTGTCTTTTCATCTACCGTCACATTTATGCTCTCTACAACCGTATGAGTTCTTTTGTTGAAGCATCTCGTAGGCCTTACTTTTGCTGGAATATCCAAGAAAAATTCCCTCATCACACCTAGGATCAAACTTACCTGGATTTTGATCTTCCCTTCTCGATGAAGCACTTACTCCCGAACACTTTGAAGTGTTTAACCGTAGCCGGTCTTCCTTTCCACAGCTCATAGGGAGTTTTATGATGATTGACTCCGAGTTGAGCCCTGGTAATGATGTGGACTGCTGTATTTATTGCTTCTCTCCAAAAACCATCTGAAAGTTTTGACTCATCTAACATTGCTCTCGCCATATTTTCAACAGTTCTATTTTTTCTTTCAACTACTCCATTTTGTTGAGGAGTTCTTGCTGCTGAATATTCTCTTTTGATTCCATGTTGTTCACAGTATTCCATGAATTCATTTGAAGTGAACTCTCCTCCTCTATCTGATCTTAAGCATTTGATTCTCTTGTCAGTCTCATTTTCAATCATTTCTTTAAAAATTTTAAATTTTTCAAAAGCTTCAGATTTTTCTTTGAGAAAAGTAACCCAAGTCATTCTCGAGTAATCATCTATAAACAACATGAAATAGCTATCTCCTTGAATGCTCTGAGTTCTGGTAGGACCACACAAATCAGTATGAATAAGATCCAAGGGTTTGGACGAGGAATACCCTTTCGATTTGAAACTGGTTCTGGTCTGTTTACCATGTTGACAAGGACCGCAAATGATGTTTTGAGGCCTTTTTATTTTGGGCAAGTCTCTAACTGCTTCCTTGTTACTAATACTGACCAGATTATCAAAACTCAAATGTCCCAATATTTTATGCCACAACCAACTCTCATCTTCTTGAGTTAGAAGGCATTTTTCTCTTTTTATCTCGCTCAACATGTAAAGATTGTTTGGAGTCCTTGTAGCTTTAGCAATAAGCTTTCCATTTAATTCTTTACTTATCTCACATCTATCAGAAAAGAAAGATACTATGTGCCCTTGATCACAAAGTTGACTCACACTAAGCAGATTATGTCTTAGCCCTTCTACATAAAGCACGTCTTCTGTTTTGGATTTCCCATCCAAACTAAGAGTTCCTTTACCACAGATCTTTGCGGACCTGTTATCTCCAAAACTGACCGTTCCTCTGGTTGCTTCTTTTAAAGACAAAAATTTTCCTTTTTCGCCAGTCATATGTTTTGAACAGACCACTATCAAGATACCATTTTTCTACTTTGTCTTGAGCATGAAAAGCAGTTTGAACTATCATTGACTTAGATTCTATCACATTCTTCCTTTTTGAGACCTCAAAGCTAAATTTATCCAAGCTGCACATCCTTGCTATATGCCCAAAATTCTTGCACTTGTAACACATGATATTTTTATTCATAAGAGGTGCAAATGAGTTAACATTTTCCTTACTATGACTCTTCAGAGATTTATTGCAATGCATAGCTATGTGACCAAATTTTTTACAAGAAAAACAATATCCATGGAAGGTATTATGTAACCTGTTTTGATGCCTTGGAAGTTTGTTCTTCTTGCGATCAACCGGAATCCATTTCTCTTCAGAATGAAGATTGTTCTTGCTTGAAGATCCTGTTTCATACATGGTGATGCCATCCTTCTTTTCACACGTAAAATTCTGTCTGAGAGTTGACTGTTCTAACTTTACTCTAAGAGACATAATCTCTCCTTCTAGTTTCTCACAATCAGCTACTTTTTCTTTTAGAACTTCTGTTAGAACTTGTTCAATCTTCTTCCCTTCTTCAACAAGAATTTTGAAATCTATAATATGTTGAGCCAATTCTGATCTTGCTATCTCTTTTTCTTGACAATGCTGCTTAAGAACATAATTCTCTTCCCTGAGTTTCTCAAGCTTTCTCAAGGCCAAGAAGAATTCACTCTTGAGATCGAATTCAAACTTTTCTGAATTTACATGTTCCTCTGCTTAGATCCTTCTCCAAGTCCGTTAGGCTTTTTCTGGAGAGACCCGCTCTGATACCAATTGAAGAACATGAACTTATACTGAGAGGGGGGGTGAACAATATAAGATAAAACCATTTAATAATTTTAATTTCAGATAGCAGTGGCATCAACATAACATTAAACAAGACAGAAAGCATCACACATAAAAGACCCATTTTAACGTGGTTCACCCAAGGTGGGCTACTCCACGGATAAAACTTTTCCTCTAAAAGTTATATCAAAACCTCTGGGAATCCTTCCCGATTACAATGTTTATGAGCCTCAGCCCAAAGGAGACACCTTCCCCTAAATCGGCTTTGCTAGTGATCCTCTAGAAGACCTCTATCTCTTTTGCCCTTAGCAAGTGGAACTCTTTCCACAGAAGACACCCGTCTTCCCCGCTCTGGCCGGAGATCTCTCGTCCTCAACTCGTCACAGACAAGCCGGTCCTCTTTTCTCGCACCAAAACACAGTCCTTCGGTATGGCACAATTCTGTCCTCTTTCTTTGTTCTTTTCGGCACTTGGTTTGGAAAACAATTCTTCACTGTCTGCACAACTACAGAGCACAGTCTTCTTAAACTACAATAGCATTCTCTTCTCAACTTACAAAAGCACTTGATCACTGTTAGTTCTTCACAACCGTTCGCAATTATAGCAAGATCTACTCGTGCACTTTTCTTTCTATTACCCAAACCGTGCGAACAGTCGCAATCACAACAGAATCTTCTCTGCATAGTCTTCTCATAAACAACAGCACAAACTTCGTGTATACAACACAAACTTCTACACTTAGAAGATTCAACGAAACGTACTTTGATGCTATGGACTTCGCTCTCTACTTTTTGATTGCGAACCTTGCTTGTCGCACTAACTCTGCGAACGCCACGCTTCGAAAGCACACATCAATCCACACCCAAAAATGCTCAAACAATCCTCCTTTAATACCCACAATCTCAAGATGAAATCTTGTTCTTTAGTCGGTTGATCAATCTTTTAATACGTCGACTGTAAAACCTTATCCTTCGTCGACCAAGGTTAACTTCGTCGGCTTCAACCGCCTCTGCTGTCCTGTAGCTTTTCTCGCGTGAAGCTCAAACATGTCACGATATCGCTACGCCTTGGTCTGCCGTACACCTTCTTTGGTTTGTTGTCGCGAAATCGCTACACTACAGCTTTTGCTGACGTCATCGCAAATCTTGTCATGAAATCGTGACGCTCTAGACTTCACTGCCTTCTTCTCCGTTGCTGTCATGAAATCGTGACACTACAGCCTTTGCTGACGTCATCATGAAACTTGTCATGAAATCGTGACGCTCTAGACTTCACTGCCTTCTTCTCCGTTGTCGCAAAATCGTGACGCTACAGCTTTTGCTGACGTCATCATGAATCTTGTCACAAAATCATGACGCTCTAGACTTCACCGCCTTCTTCTCCTTCTGAAATCGCGACGCTACCTTTTCTGACATCATCAGAAACTCTATCACGAAATCGTGACACCTCTTGCTTCTTCATCCTTTTCTTGGTTTGCACTAGCAAAAATGAAACATGTCACGAAATCGTGACATTTTCTGCATCCGTACGACTTCTTCGAAACTTGTCGCGAAATCGGCGACACTTCCTGCAACTCAACACTGCCAACTCAACTTGTCGCGAAATCGTGACACTTTCTCGCATCCGTACAACTTCTTCGAAACTTGTCGCGAAATCGTGACACTTTTTGCCCGCCGTGCTTCGCCTTCCCGCATGTCGCGAAATCGTGATGGTTTTGGCCAAACTTTCTCTCTCCTCAACCATGTCACGAAATCGTGACACTTTTGCCCGCTTTGCCTCTGCCTTCCTGCATGTCACGAAATCATGACTTTCTCTCTCCTCAAACATGTCGCGAAATCGCGACAGTTTTTCCAGCAGCTTGCAAACTTATTCTACTTTATCTTTTTCTGGATTTTTGGCAACTGGGCTACTCTGATTTTCTTGGAGACTTACTGACCAACAGAAACCTTCAACAAAAACACATCCTTGGACTTAAAAACAAATTGCTCCAATAGTTCCTCGACATCAAAAACAACATCTACCAATAGCTCCTTGACATCAATGACAACAACTAAACTTAGGCAAGGGCAATGTACTCAAGGTACCCAAAATTGCCAACAACATATTGAAAGATCATGCCCTAAGAAGAGTCCAACAAAAACATATATATATATATAACCGTAAGAGAAACTTATAAGTGGATATGAATGAGGATGGTTTTCAACTTCCAAAAAATAGGTCTAAATAGATGAAAGTAAATAAATAGTGGATACTAGACCCATGAGGGATATCATAGTGGTAAGTCCTTGGGTTTTCATCCAAGAGACCCAGGTTCAAACTTTGGTACAAGGGGACTAGGACCCCTCATAAAAACTCGTGTAAATTCAATTAAGTTTGTATCACCTTATGAGATTCAAACTTGGATGTTGAAATATTTAGGAGGTTGTTCTCAATTCAAAAAGGGGTTACCTTCTATTTAATAAAAATAATAATAATTTTCTTATTTTATATATATATATATATATATATATATATATATATATATATATATATATATAGTGGAGACCAATAAGGAAGGATATTGAAATAAATACCAATTATTTTGAGGCTTTAGCTTATGAAGAAAAAGCAAATTAGAGCTTAGAGGACACAATACAATAGGTTCAAAATATTAACAAGGAATCATCTATTTAGTATGATCTTGATTTAAGGATAAACATTCTCAATGAACCTAAGGAATGTATCTCATTATATTTTGAATATTCTCTTGAAGTTCCATGCACCATTCAGGAAAAGAAAATTGGTAGAGAAAACACAATGTTAGATGTTAATACCTCTACCATTAATAAGGAAATACCAAAAAATGAGCAAGACAAGTCAAAAGATTTCATAGTAGAGTGAGGATAATTCTAATGAAACAAAAGTGGTAAAAGAATATTGAGGAATAGAATAATAACACCTACTCTTGATACATGTAAGAAAAAAGAGGAAAACCTTCAATTTATCAAGTGAGATCCAAGGAAGCAAGAGCAAACATAAATAGAGGAACACAAACTAAGTTGGTTGGACTTCTCTTTACCAAATAGTAAAATAATATTGGTAATTCGCAAGTACGGCCAGTAACCCCTAGTGAGACATGATTACCATCTCATAGAATATAAGGGATGCTAATGCCCCCTCAAAGTAGAGGTGTATCAAGGACCTTTGTTTAAGTAATAAGCCTGATATTCTTTGTATTTAAGAAATTAAAATGACAAAGGAAATTTTTTCTAAAACTATGAAAGTAGTATGCGTAAGATGTGAATGGGATGTTGTGGATTCTAAAGGAGCAACAAAGGGAATTCTAACATGTTGGAATCCTATTAGAACCTCCTATGTAACCATTCATAAAACTAGGCATTGGATAGCCTCTTTAGTCACTTGTTACTTTATAGATATTTATTTCATCCTTATCAATGTCTATGGACCTACATATCAATAAAGAAGATTAGAAGTATGGAGTGGGATTGAAGCCTTTATAAGAAGTAAAGACCAAAAAACCCAATTCATGATCATAGAAGAGTTTAATACCATAACCAAACTAGATGAAAAAATTAGAAAAATTAGGAAATTAACCCAAAGTATGAGATATTTCTTAGCTTTTATTCAAAATAATAATCTATCGAAGGTTTTTCATATAAACTATTTATTATAATTTTTGTGGTTGCAATTGTGCTTTAGGAAGGAAACTAGCAATTTAAATTTTGTAAAACGGACTATGATAGTGCAATGTTTTAGAAATATTACTCTACTAAGATGCAATTTATAGATAGTAGAGGTGAATATTTGGTATTGTGAAGGTTGTTGTAGGAAAATGTCAAGAAGGATGCTAAATTTTGGAATATTTATATTCACATAGAAAATTAAAAAAATTTAGAAAATGAAAATCAAGAATTAAAACATTTTATGTAAAATGATGTAGGTTTCTAGCTATAGCATCTCAAATGAGATGATAAGTGAATCTATTTGTAAACTCTCAAATCTCTAAAAAAGAGAGTAGTGATTTGTCAAGGGTGGAAGACTTGAGTACAACCCCTTGTACTTCAGCAAAATAATAATAATAATCTATCGGAGGTTGAGTTTGAAGAAGACAATTATACATGGACCAACAATGGGAGAGGCTTGAATCTAATAGAAGAAAAATTAGACATATGCATGCTTTCAAATCATTATATAGATGAAGGGAATTGTGCTAAAATTAATATCTTCACAAGGATTGGTTCAGATCATTGGCCAATAAGTGTTAAAATCGTGGTCAGTGAATTAAAAAAAAAAATTATTTTAAATATGAACAAATGTGGGAAGACCATTGGATAATATCCAAGCTTTGTTGTAATACCACTATGTGGTGATAATGTAATACGGAGGGAGCCCATTTCAATCCCATATAACCCATTAAAAAAATACTTAGAGCTTATTAAAAAATATATGAGAAGACCATCCTCAATTTGTTGATATGATAGCATATAGTGAAGGATTTTTTATTGGTGGTAGTGGAACAATATAGGGTAAAATAATACATACCTTATAAATTAAATGCAACATATGTTACCCTGATTCCAAAAAGGAAGGATGTAGAATTTTTTAATTCATTTAGGCCCATAAGTTTGTAATATGACATATAAGATTATATTCAAGGTAGTGGTGAATCAATTAAGACCCCTAGTAGACAAAATATTTCTACAAGAGGAAGGAGGATTTGTGAAAGAGAGATAAATTCTAGATAGGATCAATGTAGCTCATGAAGTTATGCATTCAACAACTTCAAGAAAATAGAGATTAATGATCTTAAAACTTTATATGAGTAAATCCTATGATGGGTTAAATGGGAAGTTTTTTTGCAATATTAGAGAAGTTTGGATTTGGTAAGAAATAAGTCAGATGGATTAAAGCTTGTGTCTTTACAGTTTCATATTCAGTGTTGGTCAATGGGTTAGTAACATAATCATTTAAAGCCAACAGAGGTCTTAGATCAGGAGATTCTCTATCACCACATTTGTTCATTATTATGGTAGAGGTTTTGGGTAGGAACTTGAATAAGACTAACAAATATGGGTTGATAAGTGGACTTAAGGCTAGTAATAACATCAATAACCTCACCCATAAATAGCTTGTAGATGATATAACCCTCTTTAGGAGGGTAAGGATAAATGAAGCCAGAGCTTTTAACAACTTATTAAAGGAATACAAAAGAACAAATTTAAAATGGAGGACAAAATCTAAAATTTACTTCCAAAACACCCCAACTAGAATCAAAGCAAGGATATGAAAGTTACTTTAAATGGAGGAGGGAAATTTGCTAGCAACTTATCTAGGTATGCCCTTATTTGAGGGGAGAATGAGGGTAGACTTATGGAATCCAGTTATAAGTAAAGTTCATAATCAACTACTGACATAGAAAGGGAGATGGTTATTGTCAACAAGAAGAGTAAAACTAATAATATTAGTCTTATAGGCCATTCCAACTTATTATATGTCCTTGTATACTATGTCAAAAGCAATAGAAAAATTTAATCTATATTATGTGGTCCTTTTTGTGGTTAGGTTTACATTTTAAAAGGAAATTTCCTTTGGTGAAATGGAGCAAGGTGTGTGATGATAAATCTAGGGGAGGTCTTGGTTTAAGATTTATTACAGATGAAAACTTGGCTCTTAGGGGGAAAGTAATTTGTATATTGTACAAAGAGAATCAAAGACAAGGGGAAATAATTATTCTAAGTATGTTGAACCAAATAATCCAAGCTTAAGGATACCACCCTCTTAAGGATAATAGGGCGGTTCATAAATGCCCTCATATGGGTACCCAAAAAAATTTGGGAAGATGCCAGATATAAACCACCATTTTATCGCTAAACCATTCTCTTAGATCACCTTAAGATGACGGTTTATAACCGCCATATTAGTTTTACCCCTAAGAAGACAGTTCATAATTATCATCTTAGTCCTACAAAGGACTCTAAGAGGGCAGTTTATCTAAGAGGGTAGTTATAAACTGCCCTCTTAGGATCTGTTAGGGCAGTTTTTTACCATCATAAAAAATCGTCTTAATTTAGCCATCGTTAAAGCCCTTTTTTTGTGTAGTGCTTGCAATAAAATATATCCTTTCTTTTCAGCAAGGGTTTAGAGAATGTACAAACAAAATTAACCCTAGAATGCATGCTATATGTTTTTTCTCTTTAATGCCTAGAAATATAACCAAAGTATTTTCCCTTTATTTATGATCTAAGGTTTTGGATAGAAATTTGACAAAGAGCAAACAAAAAACAACCTAATAAATTAACTTAGATCACTTATTTGATCCGATGGTTGACCTTAGCTTTAATTTACATCCAAAGTATCCAAATAACTTCAAAACTATAAAATAGTTTCACAAAACCCTAGAAAATTTGATCAATATTTAGGGGTATGCTTAGGCCACTATGCGACTGCGCTTAGAGGTGCAACAATCAAGCCCCCTTGATCCTTTTAGCTGAACATTCAAAAATAAAATGTTCTTTGACCTTTGGAACAAACACAATAAGATATGATAATATGAAGCAATGAATCATATGCAAACAGAATGAACACAATGTTAAGCTAGTATGCAGCTAGATATCTAGGATTTGGGGACAAGCGGTTGCCCCCAAGCTAGTATGATTTAGATGAAAGTGGAATAGAATGATAAAAAATGAAACATAATGAAAACATAATGGAAACAATGCAAAATAATTGCCCTCAAACCTATCTTTACTGTATTTGCATCCTATAATTTATGGGACACGAATTCGGTAACCAAAATAAAATAGATGATAGAAATGTAGAACAAGTTTTTCGTTGAATCCACGCCCTATAATATATGGGGCACAAAATTCACACCAAAATACTTTAAAAAAATAATCCATGTGCAAAATATAGCTCTAACACAAAACATAACGATTTAAAAGCTAAAAATACAAAGAGATAACCTAATAAGCTTGTAGAAGAAGCAAGAGCAAAGGTAGAAGACCTCTCCTCCTTCAAGAAGACAAGTTCATCGTCAAGGCTCCTCCACTTGCAAATAAAAAGATAGAGCACCAAAAAAAATGAAGATTGCACAAGAGGTCACTTGGATTACTTAGGAACACTTCATGCATCAAGATTACCAAAATAAAAACTTGTCTCCCAAAAAGACATCCAACCTCCCTTATTTATAGAGAGGTTGGAAGGCTGAAGAAGTAGAAAATAAAAAACTAACCTTGGCCAAGCCGACGCCACAAAAGGTTGGCTCAAAATTTAGACCCTTTTAAAGAAAAAAGTACAAATTTACCAAATCCACACCCCATAATTTACAAGGTGTAAATTTGGTCAAGGTTAAGAAAAACAAAGCAAAACACAAGAAAAGAGGGTTCAAACTTGCACTTAGCAATTTTGAGAGCCTCCCAATAGATTCTAAGGAAAAATGACTCATTTGGATGGGTCAATTTTCCATGTCTATATATATATATATCAAGATGTGATCTAAGTAGGTTGTTATGATTATGCATTTAATTGCTTTATGTTGATGTTATATTTGATAAATGAGCATTAACAACATTATCACTTCTAAATAATTCTGCTCTATGAAATGGTTTAAAAAATCTATTGATCTAGTGATTAAAGGTCTAATATGGGTGTTGGGAACTGGAGAAAATATTTCTAACTTGATGTGATAAAAACTACTCAATCTAGATCTACTTTTGAAACCATGGATGAGATTACTTCAAGACAAATATGGTGATAGGGATTTAAACATTAAGTACAAGGTCCAGGAAGGAAGATACAAATGGAAAGAATATTTTTTTACAAGTATACAAGACATTGATGTTAGGAGGCAATTGATCAGAAAGATAAAAACAATGATTATTCTAAGAGGATCCAAGGATAAGTTAATTTGGGAGTTGACTAGCTTAGGAGAATACATAATAAGAAGTGGATATAATGTAAAGCACCAACAAAATAAAAATATCACAAGAATATGGATAGATATTTGGGATAGTCCGAGCATTCCTAAAGTCAAAATGTTTGTTTGGCTAGTAGGTCATAGAAGGATTTTATCTTGGGATAACCTTATAAAAATGGGTTTTCACGACTCCTTAAAATGTGTTCTTTATAAAAAGGAGGAGAGTATAGACCATATCTTGAGATATTGCTCAATAGTCTAAAATCTATGGCGATGGATTCTAAATATATTTGGAAAATGCATGGTGATGAATGGTATAATTGAATAATGGTTAAACCAATGGTAGAGAACTTTTAAAAGTGAGGTTTTACAGACAAACTAGGATATATCAAAAGATACAATACTTTGGATTGTATGGATAGAAAGGAATAGAAGAATATTTAAAGGAAAAGAAAGTAGTTTAAAGGTAATAAAAAGGAAGATTTTTTTAGCCATAGATGAGTCTAAACTAAACCTATCAAACCACCCAATCCCTAATCTAGGAGCATAGATCCTTGATAGATGGAGCCAAGTCATGAATTTGGATACAAAAACAAAAAGAAGGGAAAAAATTAAAGTGGAAACCACTAGATGTGGAGTTGGTAAAATTGAATATTGATGGAGCATCTAAAGGAAATCTAAGACCAGAAGGAGGAATAATTAGAAATAATAGAGGAGATATTTTGTCTCATTATACTTTCAATAGTATATTTAAGACAAAAAATGAAGTTGAAGCTTGGGTAGCTTTGGAAGGGTCAAAAATATGCAAAAAAATGAAATGGAACAAAGTATGGGTGGAAGGTGATTCACTCATAGTAATAAATGCAATTTTGAGAAAAGCAAAGGCTCCATAGAACATACAAGAGATAATTGTAGAAATTCAGGACCTTGCTATAGAGTTTGAAGAAATCAAGTTTACACATAAGGAAACAATTATGTAGATAGGTAGCCAATAGAGGGATTTTAATTGAGGATCATGAAATTAAATTTTCTTTTCCATGGTTAGAGGAAGTAGTAAGTTTAGGTAAGTTGACAAGAAAATGTTGATTGCTTTAATCAAATAAAATAATGATTAAGATTTACTTTAATGTTTTTTATTGGTAATATTTGTTTTATTTTATAACATTAATGTGTTCTCATATAAACTATTTATTACAATTTTTGTGGTTGCACTTATGCTTCACGAAGGAAACTAGCAATCTAGATCTAGTAAAGCGGACTATGATAGTGTGATGTTTTCGAAAAATTATTCTACTAAGATGCAATGCTAAGATAGTAGAGGTGGATTTTTGGTATTGTGAAGGTTGTAGGAAAATTTCAAGAAGGATGCTGAATTCTAGAATATTTGTATTCACACAAAAAATTGAAAAATATCTAGAAAATGAAAATCAAGAATTCAAATATTTTATGAAAATGATGTAGGTGTCTAGCTATAGCAACTCAATTGAGATGAGAATTAAATTTGTTTGTAAACTCTCAAACTCTAAAGGAGAAAGTTATGACTTCTCAAGCAAAAATATATATAGTTTTATGTTTTAACAATAAATATATTTAAAATGTATTTTATATATTAAATAGTTTCATTTCATTATAAACTTTGATCAATAATTTTTTTAATTTAATTTAATATAGATAGGAATTGTGATTTGATTCTTAACCAAAATCAATTCATATTCATGCAATGTGAAGCTTTAATTGAAAACATGGATAAGACATTATTTCAAATTAATATTGGATATGATTGGATAAAAGAAATATTTATTAATTAAAAAAAATCGTAATTAGTTAAACTTAGATAAGGGTCATGATTTAATCTTCATAATCAAAATTAACCGCTTTCATCGATTGCTAAGTGTAATATATATATATATATATATATATATATATATATATATATATATATATATATATATATATATATATATATATGGTTAGAAAAACCTGTATCGCCCAAATTTTTTGCACCCTTACCTTCAGGCTAAAGGATCCGTACCCGGAAGGGGGGTGAGAAAAGGATGGAACAATACCTCGGACGGAGAGGCCCTTTGAAGGTCGTGCCTCTCGGGGGAGGGGTATAAAGGTGAATTTTCGACGGATGGTGGGGTTCACCAAGAAATTTTGAGTGGCAGTTTCCATGCCTAGGTTGAGAATGGGTTTGATTTGTTCATTTTATGTTCAATCATTCAAATTCCTAGGTTGGCCAAAATGAAGCTAAGCTATTCTATATGAAGATTCTGATTTATATGAAGACAACAGACATACATGAATCCTAATGCGATTGAATACAAAGACTATAAAATGGCGAAGAGTACACCTGATTTCTAATGTCTGATGAAGATTTTGAAGCTTGTAGGAGTCCATATCATCCTAGATATGACATGATCATCTGTAATTGTACAAAATCATCCCAAATCATAGGCGATTGTCCGAGATCACCCAAGATCATCAACGACCTGACGAATTCATCAGGCAAATTTGTCAAAAACTTGCAATCAAGAAAACAGACACCAAAAACCAAGAATACAATTGCAAGAATGATGCAAAATGATAGAAATAAGAGTATAGATGTTAGAATGATAAATCCAGATATCAAATTAAATGAGATGCAATGTTTTGGAAACTTATTTTGAATTTTATCATGCAATTATGCTAAATGAGGTGAACTCCAAGATGCAAAACATAAGTAAATTAATCTAATGCACCAATAAATAAGGAAAATGAGATAGAGAATGCAAACTCAGGGCTCTGATTGCCTCCAAGCTGACTTGCAGACCGGATCATCTGTAATCGTACAAGATCATCGCGCAATCTTGACAAGATCATCTAAATTGTAGTTGAATCGCCTGCGACGATCCGAGCTACCTTCGGTTGAAACACAGTGAAATCCTACAACAAAACTTGAAAACACAAGTGTGAATGATGGGAGATCACAACAAAAACTAAAATTGCAGGGAAATAATCAGCCAAGCAGCCAGGTAGGGAGTCAGGGTAGGGAGTCAGGGGGATAAACTGGGAAAATCCCAGTTTATATAGGATTAGGGGGAGGTTAGGAGGTTGGGGATCATCCCAATCTGGGAGATCCTCAACGTGGGAATCTCCAACCGCACAGACACACTTCTGCCCAAGTTGGAGAGGTCGTTGGAACATAAGCTAATTACAAAAATTTAGTTTTGGGACGAAATCATCTGGACGTTCTGTTCCAGATGAATTCATCCAATTTGGGATGATATCGTCAGATCGACGACGATATCGTCCAACGGTCACAACCGCCTCTAAAAATGGCACAAAAAATGAGGTAAGCAGTTAACGAATGATTTCGGGGTTAAAATTCAAATTTCTACTTTTTACTGATGGTTTAACTGCGCCAATTTTAGGGTGCTACATTTTGCCCCCTCTTTAGAGAATTTTCCAAAAAAATGTGTTAAAGACGAGTTTTTCACACTTTACGAGAAAGCAAAAATTTATTCCATTTTTTAGACGACGATTCTAGGTCAAATCGTACGATTGTTTGCTATGGTGCCCCCTCCGAGTTTTTACCCAAATCGAACGTTTGAGGTAAAAGCGCGAAAAAGCAAAAAATTAAAAAAATGTCTTTTGAATAAAAATAAGAAAAATAAGGTAAAACCCTAATCATTTTTACTGTTCACTTTCACTGTTTCAGAGCTCTGCAGGCGAAATGGTGGAAACGCAACACAGATCAACAGAGGTCCAATGCGGGCTGCGGGTAAGGATCTAAACCTAGTTTACTATGTTTTAACTTGATTTACTTGGTTTTTGACTTGAATTTTAAGTGTTTTTGGGCGTCACGGTCGTTTTTAGGCCGCAGATGAAATCGTCTCTATATTGCCGATTTCGTCTAGGGACAAAATCGAAGAAATAGGGGCGATCCCCAAATTGAAGAACAGAGACGATTTCATCCTATTAAGGATGATTTTATCTAAATTTGGTACGATATCGTCCAATAATGGGCAATATCAACTTTTATGGGATGATTTGATTTTAATTGATTTTAATGATGATGTACTAATGATTTTTGTTGTTTTATTGCTTATTTTGCAGAGGGGATTGCTAAAGAGTTGGGAGTGGAAATACGGAGGTCTAAGAGATGATTTGGCCATGCTCGATCAAGTCGAGCGAGATAGATTGGCAGAGGTAGGACTACAGTATGTGGCAGAGATGCCGTAAATTCCTACAGACATGGGGCTACTGACAGCCCTAGCAAAGAGATGGTATCTAGAGTCATCCTGCTTTCGGCTACCGATAAGGGAGATGACTCCCACCCTAGAGGATGTATGGAGGATTTTGAGGATCCCCATACACGGTCGATTCATGACCCCTTCGGCAAATCAGGGCCATGCTATGATGAGATTGTGCGAGGACCTGAGCTTCATCCTGGAGAAGGGCAAAGTGAACATCGAGGCTTTGAGGTGGATGTCTAGGGCATCTCGGTTGACCCAAGTTTTGGCAGGGGTGGTGGGTGGCCTTCTTCTATGCCACCAGAGCAGATGCAGATTACCATGGCTACTTTTAGATGCGGTCTGTGACATGAGAGACCACGAATACATGTTTTCTTGGGGTAGCTTTGTACTGTGCCGCTTGTATAGGATCCTTTATGGGGTTGTATACAAGGGGGGTCAATGTCTGGTGTTGACATCGCTTCTACAGGTTTGGTGCTGGGAGCACATTATGGTGCGGAGGCTGGTAGGGCTTCCACTGACAAGAGTTGATCGAGAGAGACCCCGGGTTTTCTATTGGTGGCTCCAAAGAGGGTCATAGTGGTGGATAGATCTGTCGATGTCTCGGAGGTTGTTGGATGACCTCACCCCAGATCGGATCACCTGGAGACCATGGAGAGAGCATCCAGGGTGGGTAGAGGACAGACAGGAGTTGGCTTGCATTAGGCGAGTCATATGGTTGAGGACAAAGTGGGGAGAGGTAGAGCTCCACCGCTACGATCGAGTTTTGAGGTAGTTTGGTCTACAGTAGGGGATCCCTACTCTTAGAGATTATGAGTACTCCCAGACTGTGCGGGATAGTACCATGCTGAGCGGGGCTCCAGACATGCAGTGATTCTGGAGTCAAGATGTTGATGATGCTCCCATTCAGCCAGTGGATGGGGATGATGCGAGGATAGCAGACGAATATGATGCCTGGTATGCAGGCATCTGCCCTCCTCGGATGACGAGGGAATAGGGTTCGATGCATGCTGTAGTGCAACAGATGGAGAGGCGGTGCCAAGCTACCATCGATGCAACGAGAGGTCATAGAGGGAGGAATCAGTGACGGCCTCCTCAAGAGAGACGTTGAAGAGTACCACAGGCTCTAGAGAGACAACAACAATCGAAGAGGAGGGAGGAGAGGAGAGAGGAGAGGAGAGAAAGACTCCCTCCTCAGCTAAGGAATAGGCCACCATCGCTTGATAGGGGCAAGGGTGTCGAGGTGGAGGAGAGCAACGAGATGGTAGCTCTCTGGGTGGAGAATGCCCACCTACGAGCTCAGGTGCAGACTCTACAGGATGAGGCTACACGGCTCGGGGGCTCAGAAGCGGAGGGGCAAGCATTCTGGAGCTGGCACGGTCGATTTCTCAGACCATGTTCTACCAGGGAATGTACTACCATCTGGTTCCATAGGGCCAGAGGATACAATTGCCAGTCAGCATTGCAGAGCCGATCAGGATGGGGTCGTCGAGGACATCATCACGATCGACGTCAAGGACCCATGATACAGGACAAGCTTCGATGGGACCACCTCCTCCACGTTAGGGTGGGAGAGGAGATGAGGCTGAGAGCTCGAGGTCTTCTCGAGACTAGACGCACATTGTACATAGACTATTTTTTAGATGATTGAGTATGCCAGGGTATAGATTGTGGCATACCAATCCATTTTGATATGATGTATATACTTTTTGATATATATATATATGATGTTCTTTTTATGATATGACTTGTGCATATGTTTTATGATGCTTTAATATTTTAATTGTTGATTGATTATTCATGTAATTATGTCGTTTGAAAATATTATAATTTTATGTCATGCTATAAAATTAAATGAAATAATCTGATGTAAAAAAACTGGTTGTTGTGGTGTGTTTTGATAAAAATAAAGTGACTTCTAACAATAATTCCAAAGGACATTGTCATTGTTACATGACCATTTCATGGAGTCGCCGCTCGCTAGGTCATCAAGCTAATCCCGGTATGAGATAAATATTGCTAAAAGTAAAAGGGTTCTTAAGAGACTTTCTTAAGACTTTGTGTTGTGATGATGAAAAATGATGATAGTGATGATTTGTTTTCAGATTTCCATGAAAATATTATGCATGAAATATTAAAAATATGATTTTTTCTAGGCATAAAATTCCTAAGTATGATAGAAATTTGAACAATTCTCTAGGAATTATACCATCGTCGCAAAAAAAATGAATGTTGACATAATGAAATGAAATAGGAAAGTTTTCGTTCTTTTTAAAGCACAATTGTGTAACATAATGTTTTAAGCCATATGCTTTTATGGATTAAATGGGAAATAAAATTAGAACGATGGTTTACGCTAGGCATAGAATTTTAGGTATAGACTTATACCATCATCGCGAAATCCAAAGAAGAAATTGATATAATAGTTTTATTGCATAGTTGATTTTTGATTTTGAGATAAACAAAAAATATAAAAATGAGGACTTGCACTAGGCATAAAATTCCAATTTAGGTTTAGGAACTAAACCATCGTTGCGAAAGTAAAAAATATATAAATGTGACTTTATTGCTAGATTTTTTAACATGTTTTGCAAGAAAATTTTGGATTTAAAAAAAAATGTATTTAATTGATTTTACGCTAAGCAGATATTCTCAAGTAAGAAAGTCAAATTATTCCAGAAGATTTGAATAAATATTTTAAATTATCTCAAAGACAAAATTTAGATTTATAAGGAACCCCGTGTGCATACATGAGTTCATTGTCGATCTTGATCTATCATAATGATACAAAATCTCTCAAACACAAATGTGTGTGCAATTGTAATGTTCATTTACCGATTTTGAGCAAGATAATTTGATACAAGTAATTTGAATTAACCAAATGAGTGTTCGTTGACCATGATTTTATATGCATGTAACCGTACTAGACTACTAAGTAAGTCGGGTCATTAAGAGCTAGCTGATCCATAAGCAAACATAGGTCTATACAAAAGAAGGTCGCTAATGTGACAGACATATCACCACGCTAGGATTTACCCAATGTCAAGTAAGTTGGGCACAAATCATCTGTTATGGGGTTTACCTCACAGTTTTCGAATAATCGAGAATTCCAGGGATTCAAGCTTCACACTTCCTTCTTTCAAAAGGGGGGAAGGATTTATTGCCTTTTGCTTTTTCTTTTCTTTTCTTTTTCTATTTTTTTTTGTATTTTTACTTGACACTGAGATAATGCTGAAATATTGTTGAGATGGTACAAAATGATACTGAAATAATGCTTCTGAATAATTTCTCTTTTTCTCATGATTTTTCTTGATTTTATTTTTCTTTTTCTTCCTATACTAGGGATACTTGCTCGGATTGGCTGTAGAGCAAGGGATTTTTATTCTGGGCAGGGGTGAGCTTGTCCTTTTGTCAATTCTCAAAGATTCTAGACCATGTGCATGATAGGATAACAGGGGAAAATTTTCACTCAAGAGACCACTTCTACTATGTAGCATCGTTTTAAATTTGCAATGAAATCATTTTAATGTGAAAAGGTGTACTTGGTTCAAGTAAATAACAAGATCAGTTCTTCATGCTCAAAAATTTATTTAATTCAATTGTGGACTTCGATATAAGAGAGATTAATAATCATACCAAATAAGATCAAGATATTTATTCATGTGAGTGTGAAAGTGAGGGATTCCAGATAAATGCTAATTTATCCAAAATAACTAAAAATATAACTACAATACTTCAAGAATTGACAGCAAAATAGAAGATGTTTTTGAGGATTTTGATGATTTTGATTTTTTTATATTTTGATTTTAATTTATGAATTGAGAGAATACATAATATTACTGTTTTTGAAATTTTTATATGAATTACTAATATGAGACAATATGTATAATATATACAATGACGAAATTACCAGATTTATGCATAATAGCGCTTAAGATGCATAATGTTCATAGGTTATTTAAGATCTTTACCATCTAAGGTAGCTAATCTGTATGCTCCCGATCCAAATTTAGTAGTGATAATATATGGCCCAAGCCAGTTAGGCTCGAATTTGCATTTAAGGTCTTTAGTTGCATTAGTATTTTTTTAATTTTCTTTTAAGACGAGGTCGCTCATCTCAAAGGATCGATTATGAACTTTCTTGAGATATGCTCGTTTGAGCTTGTTCTGGTAGGCACAAAGATGCTCCAAAGCATTAATGTGCTTCTCATCTAGGATTTCTAGCTAACTAAATCTGCCAGCATGATATTCATCTCCTACTTCAGTATCTTGAAGTAGTAGAGCCAAAGAAGGAACTTCTAGTTCAAAGGGAAAAACAGCTTCAACGCCATAAACCAAAACAAAAGGTGAAGTGCCCATGGGAGTACGAATGCTAGTTCGATAAGCCCATAAAGCAGGATATTATTGAATGTGCCAATCACGGCCAAATTTATTGACCAGTCTCTTGAGGATTTTAATTAATGTTTTATTAGATGCTTCTGCTTGGCCATTACCCTGAGGATAATAGGGAGTGGACCAACGATGTTGAATTTTATATTTTTGACATAGTTTCTTTACATCTTTGTTTTTGAAACAAGTTCCATTATCCAAGATGAGATTTACGAGAATTCCAAACCTACAAATAATTTGATTAAGAATAAACTTGGAAAATTGTGTTCCAATGCAAGAAGCTAAGGGCATAGCTTCGACCCACTTCATAAAATACTCGGTGGCGGTTATGATGAATTTGTGTCCATCATATGACACAAGATTGATTTTTCCGATGATGTCTAAGCCCCATTTTGAAAAGGACCAAGGAAATGAAATAGACTCACGGTTCTTGTGCAGGTGCATGGACAAGGTCAGCGTGTTTCTGGCACTTGTCACAATGGCGCACGTAATAATGTGCATCATTCTCCATGGTAGGCCAAAAATATCCTATCCTAAGGAGCTTCTTACCAATGGCGCTACCACTAAAGTGTCCCCCACAAGATCCATCATGGGCTTCACTCAAAGCTGATCTAGACTCTTCTAGATTCAAACATCTCAATAGGATACCTTCAAAAGATCTCCTATACAACGTATTGCCAATTATTACAAAACGACTTGCTCGTCTACGTAATAATTGGTGCTGATTTCTATTAAAACCTTCAGGGAAGGTCCCATTTTGAAGAAAATTGAGGATATCAATGTACCAAAGTTTAGGAGTAGTTTCTTTGATTAGAAACACATCCAAAGGTTCCAAGCATGATTTAGTTGAAGCGGGTTCTTGGAGTCGATGAATAATGATGGTAGCATATTTGTCATCTAACTCCAAGGGTAAAAGAGATGCGACTATGGCCATAGCGTCAGCCGCACGATTGCTAGTTCTAGGAATAGCTTCCAAGGTAACTTGATCAAATAAATATATTAATTGTAATACATATGCTTTATATGAGCACAATTTATCATCTCTGGTCTGATAAACATCGTTAATTTGATTTATCACAAGTTGAGAATCATCGAAAACTAATAGATTTTTAAATTTTAGTGCCAGGGTAGCTCGTAATCCAAGGATTAGAGCATCATATTCAGCAGTGTTATTAGTACAAAAAAATGTTAATTTAAATGATAGAGGTATGAGATGTTTTTTTGGAGATATCAAAATAATACCTGCACCTGCCCCACTCATGCATCGAGCTCTGTCAAAGTATAGAGACCATTGCTCTGAATGATCCGCCTCTAAGTTAAGGCATTCGTCAGGAAACTCAATGATGAGGGTATGGGTGACCCTTAACATACTTCTATCCTATAAACATGAGTTCAAACTCGCTTAGAGCAAGAACCCACTTTGTTGTGCGACCAGATAAATAGGTCGACTCATGAGATACCCAAGGGATCGTTTAGCAAAAGATGTTTTTGACAGCATAAATGGCATAGTTTCTATATAGAAAAACGAGCTAGACATAATTTTCTAATGTTGTAGCGGCATAACTAATTAATGTTTTGAATAAAATAGCACACTCTCTTTCTCATCATCAAGTTGAGCTAACATAGCCCTAACAAAACACAAGAAAAGGGAGGTTTAGGTGGAAAAGACGGGGGTTAAGAAGATATTGTTTGAGGAATTCAAATGCTTCCTTACATTCATCATCCCAATGGAAAGAGACATCCTTCTTAAGAAGCTTAAGAAAGGGTCCGGTTTTATCCGCCAGCTTATCGATGAAGTGACGGATAGCTTGAAGCTTACCTTGTAGACTTTGTAATTCAGATATATTTGTAGGTGCGGGCATATCAGTGATAGTCGTAATCTTGAGAGGGTCAATTTTGATGCCACGTAAAGAAACTATAACCCCAAATAATTTACTTGACTTAACTCCGAATATACATTTGGCTAGATTCAATCGGATAAGATATTCCCTTAACCGATCAAATACTTTTCTCAAGTCATCTAAATGGTCATCTTCTTCAGTAGAACAAGCTATAATTTCGTCTACATAATCATGTAGTATATCATGCATCATATCATGAAATATATAAGTCATGGCTTGTTGATAGGTTGCACCTGCATTCTTCAAACCGAATGGCATCACTTTCCAACAAAAAGTCCCCTAAGGGGTAATAAAGGTTGTTTTAGCCTGATCTTCAGGAGCTATCCTGATCTGATTATAACCAAAAAATCCATCCATTAAGGATATCATTCCACTCCCAACAGTAAAATCAATGATCTGATCCATATTGGGAAGGGGAAAATCATCTTTAGGGCATGCAACATTAATATCTCTAAAGTATGTACAAACCCTAACCTTAGTAGCTTATTTCTTAGTTACTGGAACTACATTCGAGATCCATTCAACATAATCAATGGATTGTATAAAAATAACATTCAGGAGTTTTTCTAACTCCCATTTGACTAGTAAGGCCACTTTAGGATGCATTTTTCTAAGCTTATGCTTAACAGGTTTAGCATTCGGATGCACTACTAGGTGATGCATAACTACAAAAGGGTCTAAACCTGGCATATCTTCATATGTCCAAGCAAAGACATCTTCATATTCTTTAAGAAATACAATGTATTTATCCTATTTTTCTTGACTCAATTTTGATCCAATGTTGATTATGTGAGGGTTATCCTCGGTTCCAATGTTAATTTTTATGACATTTTCTACTTCCATGTGTAGATCTCTCTCAAAATTAGGTGGGGCGGGTGAAATGCCCAATTCTTGTAATTCTTCCAAGGTTAGCTTGGATAATTCGTCTTGAGGAGTCGTGGCCTCAAGCTGGGCTATAGTAGGTATAGAGCCATCAAAATAAAATCCATTATGTAATAATTCCTCAACAAAGACATCGTGAAAGATATCTCCATCCAACTCATCGTCGGATTCAACGATCATCTCAGGATAAGCTATAGATAGCATATTACATGTGAATGTCTTATTCGTTAAATGCAAAGCATCATGTTCATCTAAATAATCTTGGTAACATATAAGATGGTCATCATCCTCAAATGGGAATGACTAACCCTTACTAGAAAATAGGCCCACACCACATCGGGCGGGCCACGCTTCTACCTCAAAAGGTTCTTTCATACCATTTTGGAAAGGTCCCAAACCTTTCCCTTTATATCCCAATTTAAGCATTATAGGTTTGGCTTTACTATACTCATTAGTAAAATAACATCGAGCATATCCATCATATTGAGTTATGATGTTTCTAGGTATTCTACCCCAATCATATCCCTTATAAACAAAGGCACAACTCCCGACTTGGTAAATACTTCCCATAGGCTATGGGAGGCCCAAGGTACGAGGAGATGGTGGCAAATTATTTAAAATAATGGAATCTTGCATAGAAGCATTTATTTCTTCTGATATAAGAATTTTAGATAGATCGGGTAAGAGCTCATCAGTAAGAGCATAAGAGGTAGAAGGAACCTTCCCTACGTCTTTCAATGTGGAAAATATGAATTTGGTGGATGTAGACGGTGTAGAGGTGTCGATAGATGGGTCTATTATAGGTATGGAAGTTATAGGAGTAGAACCAGAGACATTGGTTGTGGGATTAGGATCTTTCTTAGGTCCTAATGTGGTTTGTTCAAAAGATGGTTGAGCTATATGTGGAGGTGCAACTGATGGAGAAGAAGTAGATGATGTTGTGGGTGTGAGTTTCACATGTTTAGATGGATAATGAGAATTAGGATGTGTGGATGATAGAGCGTGGAAAAATTGAACTCCAATAGGTTCTGCCAAAGCACACATATCAAAGGGTCTTGGATCACCATGAATGGTAACCAACTGATTCTTAAATTTGAACTTAACACATTGATGTAAAGTTGAGGGAACAACTTGCATTACGTTGATCCAAGGATGACCCAAGAGTATATTGTACGATGCAGGGCAATGTACAATAAACATAGTCGTATCCAAGGTTCTTGGACCAACCTGCAATGGAATGGTAATAACTCCACACGTTTCTTGTGTTTCGTCATTGAAAGCTTTTATGATCATATCAGTTATTTTCATTTCATCACTTCTAAACCCAAATCTTTGGTAGAAGTCAAAAGTGTAGATAATTAAAGATGAACCATTATCAATCAAAACTCGTTTGAATGCTACATCTCCAATTAAGGCAGTAATATACAAGGGGTTATCTTTATGTAAACTATGTTGCGGTATGTCTCTATCCCAAAAGTCAATACAATCAACTTCACGAGTTATTATAGTATCATCCATGGCTTCAGGTTGAATATCTTGTGGTACCATCATCTGAATTAATGTGAGCATTAATTCATCTCTATGTGTAGGAGAAGATCTTAAAAGGTCCAAGAGAGAAATTCTAGCTGTAATATTTGATAATTGTTCATTAATATTATAAGGAGGTTTAGGTTGAACATTAGGTGAATGATTCCCTTTATTAGGAACCTTCAAAACAAATGGAGCTGATCCACCATTCTGAATTTGATCTTGTTGAGAATTTTGAGCTTGTTGTCTAGTAACAGCTTCGATGGTACCCACAACATTATTCTACGAATGATGAATGGATCTTGGTCTAGCGTTTATAGCTAGCTCATTAGAAAGTAATCGGTGAGATGATGGTCTAGTAGTGACTCTTATTGGAAATGGCTCTTCTGGAACCATATAACTTGTGATAGTGTGAATAGGATCCGATTCATCATTAAAACTATTTGATTCATTTGATGTGATTTCCATATCACTCTCAGTCTCGTATTCTGTATCACTAAGATCAGGTATCTGAATATTATATAAAGACCTGGTTGTAACCATGGATAAAGTTGTGTCAAATATTTCCAGATCATGAATAGGTAAATGCCCACTAATAGTTCCTACATATCGGGCAGGAGGAGGGACATTATGATGTTCAACTTGATTAGCCACCTCCTTACCATATTTTGGTAAGGGATGTTGAAATATGTCCAATGAATGATTGTCATTCTGATTCTGGTTTTGTGGGGTGTTCTTTTGAACATTATTAGGAGGATTTTGCTTAGGTTGAAAGGCTTGCACCTCCATCTCATTGTTATCAATCAAGTCCTGTATTTTATGTTTTAATATTTTACAAGAGTTGGTAGTGTTTCCAGGTCCTCTATGGAAGTCACAGTGTAAATCTACTCTATATCCGGGTATAGTTGGATTAGGTTCCCGAATATTTGGTAATTGAATCAAACCTCGTTCTAATAATTTCGATAGAATAGTTGATAAAGGTTGATTTAACCTAGTAAATTCTCGGGGAGGTCTATTAAGAGGTTTCACTACAAACTTCTCCATTGTCTTCGCAGCATTAACATTAGCAGTATTTCTGCTATCGGTGACTCCATAACCCACAACTTGTTTATTCTTATATTGATTTTTGGATGTTTTCTCATCGTCTTTATTTTTAAGCTAGCCTCTCCTAATGACAACATCTTCCACTCTTCGGGCTAAGTCTATAGCCTGATCGAAGGTGGTCAAGGTAGCAGTTGATAATTCGTAAGATAGTTGCTCTTGCAAATTATTAATAAATATGTCCAACATCCCCCTATAAGGTAACACAAAGTGCAATTTTCCTATCAATTGTCTCCACATAGCTAGGAAATCAGCAAACCATTCATCTTTGCCCTATTTTAAGTTATACAAGTCTTTAATGGTCACATATCTTTCGATGTAGGCACTAAATTGATGAACAAAAGACTCAGAAATTTCTTTGAAATTCATCAAAGAATTAGTGGGTAATTGATAATACCACTCTAATGCCATTCCTCCCAAGATTTTTGGGAACATTTTTAGTAATAACAAGTCATCATGTGATATATCATGACATGCTATCCTAAACATATGAAGATGCTCTATGGGATCTTTGGTTCCTTTATATATGGGAAGAATAGGCATAGGAAAATGTTTAGGATATGGTTGTGCTACGACTATAGGATCTAAAGGTTGACTACACATCTCTCGATAATTGTACGAGGGATGGTAGGGATCTATCTAGTCCATGCGGGAAACTAACTATTTCACCACGGCTTCAAGATTGCCAGTTTGTCCACCATATTGGTTCGATGGCACATAGGTATGGGATCCATGAGTGTATGATGGTGTGACATAAGGATTAGATGTTATATTGCTATTATGCAAAGTGTTGGTAGGAAGAGTATTATGAAGGGGATTTGTAATAGTATTATGTTGTACCTTAGATTGTTGGTAATTGGTGTTCGGTTTTGTTTTGGGTTTTTGTTGATTTGAGGTATGTTGATCAAGATCTTGGAGAAATAGAGCAGTAAATGATGGTTTCTTTTGTTCGGGAATGACCCTAGGCTTGTTAACAGGCACTTTATATTGTTGGGTAACCTGCTGTTGTTGCATGCTCTGGATCACAGCTACTATATCCAAATTGGATGGTCCATCTTGATCACTCTCTTGTTCAATAAAGGACAAGGGATTAGTGCGTGTTTGAAATACTTCTTCTAGAGTTGCTTGAGTGTCACTAATTCGATCCTTGTCCATATGGGTTGCTCTATTAAAAACACCAATATTAGTGTTAATGAACTTCCATAATTGTTCCATGTTCTCAAAAGTGATAGCTCCTCCCAAAGATATTTTAGGGGATGAGGATCCTTCCTCTCTAATAGTTTCTTCTTGTTCATTTCCTACAACAAGATATTCTTCTTGTTTGTCTAGGGTTTCTTCTTCCTGAACTTGGTCCTCAGGAGGGACATTTTGGTCAGTTAATGGTCTTCCTAACCAATCGTCATCTTCTTCGGTTTGTTTTCCATTCCTAAGTCTAGGCATTGTGCTAAACTTAGGTTTTAGCAAATATATATATATATATAAAAAAAAATATATATATATGCGATAGGGTTGAGAGGTATATATTTTAACTATATACCTACTATAATACTTTAAAATGAAATGTTTTATTGTTGTTTTTTGTGTGATTTTATTATATTATTATTTTGCGAGAATAAAAATAGCAAACAACATGCTAGTTGTAAGAAATAATAGTAGAAAGAATCACTTAGCTTTCTATGAATAGTTTATGGATATCATTGATAGGGTCAAGTTCATCGAGAGTCATGAAATGCTCCTCTTCAAATTGGAAGTTGTTTTTCAAGAACTTGATAAAGTGTGCTATGGTAATATGATCTATTTCAGACTCTGACATGTAAAAATAAAGTTCATGGCAATACTCTTGATACAACACATCTCTAGGAACTCTATTCCATCTCTTTCTATCCGTAAGAACGACTTCTTGATCCTCTACACGAGATACAAAATTTATGTACTACAACTGTGTTCTCAAGGTATTCCTCAAAGGTGTATAATTCAGAAGACACAAGTGTCCCTTTATTGGCTAACCACCTATGGCAAGCTCTCTGAAGTTCATGATACAAAGTCACCTGATCAGGATCCAGGATTCTATCTAGAACAAACCTCTTAATTTGCCTAAGTTCGGCATATCTAGATTCAATAATACCCAATCTCCTATCAAGTTCGTCCCATAAATTTTGGGCTCTATATGTTTGAGGTACTCTAAGCATAGAAGTAATCTCTATGGTCGTTAATTGATTTTCAAAATTTATGGAGACAACTCGTCTTCTATTATAATCTACCATCTAAGTATGATATGCAAATTTAACAGTTTTCTAATGATTCTAGATGTTCTTAATAATGTGTTTTTTTTTTTTGGATTGTTTTCAAAAGATGTTTTTAGTTTCACGTCGGGTTCACCAAAATGTATTGCCCAAATTTTTTGCACCCTTACCTTCAGGCTAAAGGATCCGTACCTAAAATGGGGGTGAGAAAAGTATGGAACAATACCTCGGACGGAGAGGCCCTTTGAAGGTCGCGCCTCTCGGGGGAGGGGTATAAAGGTGAATTTTCGACGAATGGTGGGGTTCACTAGGAAACTTTGAGTGGCAGTTTCCACGCCTAGGTTGAGAATGGGTTTGATTTTTTCATTTTATGTTCAATCATTTAGATTCCTAGGTTGGCCAAAATGAAGCTAAGCTATTCTATATAAAGATTCTGATTTATATGAAGACAATAGACATAAATGAATACTAATGCAATTGAATACAGAGAATATATAAAATGGTGAAGAGTACACCTAATTTCTGATGTCTGATGAAGATTTTGAAGCTTGTAGGAGTCTAGATCATCTTGGATATGACAAGATCATCTATAATTGTACATAATCATCCCAAATCATAGGAGATCGTCCGAGATCACCCAAGATCGTCAGCGACCTAACGAATTCGTCAGGCAAATTCGTCAGAAACCTACAATCAAGAAAATAGACACCAAAAACCAAGAACACAATTGCAATAATGATGCAAAATGATATAAATAAAAGTATAGATGTTAGAATGATAAATCCATTCAAATTAAATGAGATGCAATATTTTGGAAACTTATTTTGAATTTTATCATGCAATTATGCTAAATGAGGTGAACTCCAAGATGCAAAATAGAAGTAAATTAATCTAATGCACCAATAAATAAGAAAAATGAAATAGAGAATGCAAACTTAGGGCTCTGATTGCCCCCAATCTGAATTGCAGACCGGATCATTTGTAATCATACAAGATCATCGTTGATCTTGACAGGATCGTCTAAAATTGTGGTTGAATCACCTGCGATGATCCAAGCTACCTCCGACTGAAACACAGTGAAATCCTGCAACAAAACTTGAAAACACAAGTGCGAATGATGGGAGATCACAGCAAAACTAAAATTGCGGGAAATAATCAGCCAAGCAGCCAGGGAGGGAGTCAGGGTAGGGAGTCAGGGGGATAAACTAGGAAAATCCCAATTTATATAGGATTAGGGGGAGGTTAGGAGGTTGGGGATCATCCCAATCTGGGAGATCCTCAATATGGGAATTTCCAACCGCACAGACACGCTTCTGCCCAATTTGGAGAGGTTGTTGGAACATAAGCTAATTACGAAAATTTGGTTTTGGGATGAAATCGTTTGGACACTATCGTCATATCGACGACGATATCGTCAGATCGACGACGATATCGTCCAACGGTCACAAAAACCTCTAAAAATGGTGTGAAAAATGAGGTAAGCGGTTAACGGGCGGTTTCGGGGTTAAAATTCAAATTTCTACTTTTTACTGATGGTTTAACTATGCCAATTTTAGGGTGCTACAAAACCCCTATGATTGATGGTCAGGATTAGGCCTCCCCATTCGATCATGGCCTCTCATAAGCTTATCGATAAGAAATTTTACACACAACCAGACACATGCCACAGTTTGAACTTTGGACCTCTCGAAGAAGAGCCAAAGCCTGAACTATTATGTTGTCCCCCATAACTATTTTAATTAATTAAATTTAATCGAGGACCATAATTTAATTAAAGGTTGTAATTCAATTTTTTTTTTTTTTTTGGTAATATTAAGATATGGGGTTTTTGATCAGGAATACCCCAACCTGTTACAACAACTCCACTAGGGAGACACACACCCACCCCCTCACAAACTCACCCGTGCCACGGTTTGAACCTTGAACCTCCTGAAAAAGAGCCAAAACCCAAACCGATTGTAATTCAATTTTTATAACAAGAGTAAACAATGTTTATCCATTTCCAACTTCATATTAGGCATGTGCTATTGACACTGCAACATGGATTGTAAATATTGTGTTTCAATAGACATTACATATACTATGTAGTTAGAATAAGCAAGTCCTCCATACTCACTCTAGCACTATAAATATGCATTCATAGCAGTTCATTCTCGTCATGTTATTAAGTTTCTTATTGCATATTTCTACTATTATTTGATTGTATTTTTTTTCAATAAGCTATTATTTTATTATAATTACTAAAGCTAATAATTTTCTATTTCTTTTTTTGCATATGTTCAAAAGTTTTACTATTGCATTTGCATTTTATGTTGACAAATTATGAGTAAGTTTTTTTTTTTCCTTTTATAACTTTCCCTTACTAGGTACTATGGTTTATGTCTCTTTCAGTAGAAAGGAAGAAATTTTCCCAATAAGAACTAGTCTTTGTTTCTCTTAGAATAATACAAAATATAGAAATGATATTCCAAAACTTAATAAATACAATCGGAAATATTTATTGTAATAGGTTTATGTATGTATACATTGATTTGACTCATTGTAGTTGAATGCACAAAATAGATTTTGAAAATAAATAAATGTTGTAGGAATCATTTAAGATAATATATATTCATGAACAATAAGATATTTTTTAACATTTATTTTAGGATGGATAAGTATGCATACACATTAAGGTAATAATATTGTTATGCATTACACCTTGAAATAAATCTAATACTCTCTTACATTTGCATCATTTGCATTTACTAGTAGTTGTAATATTTTTGTTTTATTTTGTTGGAGAACAAAGGGTTGTACTTGGGTCCCCAACCCTTAACATATCACAATTCTCTTCTTTAGAGCATGATATTTTACAACAAATTCAATTCTCATCTTAATTGAGTTGCTATAGCTATAAACCTACATTATTTTATTTAAAATGTCTAAATTCTTGATTTTCATTTTTGGAATTTTTTTTATTTTTTTGGTGAATACAAATATTCTTGGCATTTTCCTATAGCAACCTTCACAATATTAAAACTTTACCTCTACTATCCATGCATTGCATCTTATAAGAGTAATATTTCCAAAACATTGCATTATCATGACTTGCTTTACCAGATTTGGATTGCTAGATTCAATTCTCATCTTAATTGAGTTGCTATAGCTAGAAACCTACATTATTTTATTTAAAATGTCTAGATTCTTGATTTTCATTTTTGGAAATTTTTTAATTTTTTTGGTGAATACAAATATTCTTGGCATTTTCCTATAGCAACCTTCACAATATTAAAACTTTACCTCTACTATCTATGCATTGCATCTTAGTAGAGTAATATTTCCAAAACATTGCATTATCATAACTTGCTTTACCAGATTTGGATTGCTAGTTTCCTTCCTAAAGCACAAGTGCAACCACAAAAATTGTAATAAATAGTATATATGAAAGCACATTAATGTTATCAAGTGGCGTTAGCTCAACTGGTTAGATTCCTCAATATTTTAAGGAGGATACCTAGGTTCAAATCTTGTCAAACGATACATGGATAATATCCAAGCTTTGTTGTAATACCACTATGTGGTTATGATGTAATAGGGGTGGGGCCCATTTCAGTCCCATATAACCCATTAAAAAAATTATATTAATGCTATAAAATAAAGCAGATATTACCAATTGGAAAATATTAAAGTAAATCTTAATCATTATTTAATTTAGGCAGTCAACACTTTCTTGTTAGCTTCGACTAAACTTACTACTTCCTCTAACCAAGGAAAAGAGAATTTAACTTCATTATCCTCAATTAAAACCTCTCTATTGGCTATCCTATTTACACATTTGTGTCATTCCCTTAATGTATGTGTAAACCTGATTTCTCCAAACTCTATAACAAGGTCTTGAATTTCCACAATTATCTCTTGTATGTTCCATGGAGCCTTTGCTTTCTTCAAAATTGCATTTATTACTATGAGTGAATCACCTTCCATCTATACTTTGTTTTATTTCATTTTTTTGCATATTTTTAACCCTTCCAAAACCACCTAAGCTTCAACTTCATTGTTTGTCTTAAATCGACTATTGTTGTAATATTGTATACATTGAAATATATCCACATGTTTTATCTATAATGAAAATCTTTTAAATAAGTCAATTTAATAAGATAATTTTAGATAAGTTGTAAGCTTACTACAATGGTAATGGATGTGGCCTCTCTTTGAAAGGTCCAAGGTTCAAACCCCACTTAGTATGAAAGGACAAGGGCCCCTCATAAAAACTTGTGTAAACTCATTGAAAAAATAATATGCTTTTAAATAAACTGATAGGGAGGTTACTAAGTTGGTTTTAAAGGTTAAAGAGGGTAAGGTGACTATAGGTATTAGAGGTTGTGCCTTTGATGTTTCCTTGATATACCATTTTAGATATTTCTATTTTAACTTGACTAAACAAATTATGTGAGTTGTTGCTTGACAATAGTATGGCTAATAAAAGTTTTGTTATGGCCTATTCTCTACCATCCTTAAATTTTTAGTTGAAGTTTAAGAAATCATTTTTTATCCACTATTATAAATTCCTATAATTTTTTGAATCAAAATTTAGTTCATGCTTTATGTGATCTTATTTTAAGAATTTATTTCTATAAAAAGCATTTCTTGTGTCTTGTTCATTTTGTATCTATTGGCTCTTTTGATTTTGTTAAATTTTTCAATGGTATTGAAATGGGTCCCAACTATATAGCATAGTGATCACGTCATTACAATATTTCAACAAACTATATAGTGGTATTAAAACAATATTTTGTCAATTTTGTATGCATTGCTTGAAATATTTGAACTTGGACCTCTTCCTTAAAGTTGAGGTATTTAACTTAGTTGAGCTTGTACCATTTGATAAAATGTTAAGGTTCACCTATGGGATTATAACGTTGTTCTATGGTTTGAAAGTCCTTACTCCTTGTCATTTACCCCAAACTTGAACCTAGCTTTATGGTAAAATGTTAAGGTTCACTCATGGAATTTGAACTGTGGTTTATAGTGTAGCTTTCTTCATACTCAACCAATTTCCCTAAACACCAAGGGCATATTATTTTATTTAATTTTTTACATTAATTGGTTATATAGAATTTTTACATCTCTCATTTTGATTATTATCTTTAAATTCAAATCCAAGATGGATTGTATTGGTTTAATAAACTATTTAATGTGGAGAATATTAATGATCTAGTTACTTGAAAGGCTAATAATATCGATTAATCATGAGGAATTTTAATATCTACATCCTATATCCTTAAGGAATGTTATAAGTTAGGGATTGAGAAATCAAAAGAAAATTTATTTCAATTAATTTGATTTTGAATTTGATAGTAAAGAAAAAATTAAAGTTAACCCAACCTCATTATCCTAAAAAATGAATATATAATGTTTTATTTTCTTAAATAGATAAAATGGATAAATTTTTAAAGATCTCTTGGTATCAAATTTTGCATAAACAATATTTCATTTGAATAAGAGTAAAGAATCTTAAATTGTATTTTAAGTAAAGAATACAATAGTACTTAAGACTATAAAGCCTGGGCCCCTAGAAAGGGAAGCTATCTAAGACTTCTCGGAGAGCCAAAAGGAAATACCATAATACTTTATATACTTATTAACAATATGTGTGGTGCGCATGTGTGCATGTGCATGTGCTACAAACGTTTGGGTGTCTTCTTATAAAACTATTAGTTTTGGATTTCCTCTTAATCTACTTCCACAATATTATATCAATTTCCTTCCTCTATAATATCCTAAATAATGCTAAATATTTTAGCATCTTATTTTCTATATGCTGCATTGGTAATTCATTTTGAGGTAAAATCTCCTCTTCTATATCCTTTTCTTATTTTTCCTTCATGAATTTCAATCTACTAGCTTGTCTTTATTTTCTATTTTTTTGGGGCTAGTATATTGATGGAGTTGGAACGAGGTTGTCTTTCTCCACCATCAATGGATACTCTTTATGCCCTTATCTTTTGTCACTATATTTCATCTTTGTTTTAATCTTTCCTTAGCCATTTTCTTTAAATATTCCTTAGTCTTCTTCTTTTGTTCATATGCATGTTCAATGTTCTAGGTTTCAATATTCAATGAAGGCCTTGCATTTATATTGAATGCTTTCATGGTCATCATATTATTTTCATAAGCAATCAAGCAATGTAAGTTGACAAATACTCATAAAGTTCAAAAACTATACAAATTTAAACGTGATATAATATACTTATTCAAATATGAATGAATGAAGTCATTTGATGTATACATAGAAAGTCCTTTTTGCACAAAAAATGGACTCATGTCAAAATAAGTAGTCTAATTTCATCATAGTAACTAGACCATATAAAAGAATATATAATCCCATACTAGTAATCCATAGTTTTTCAATGAGTTTACATAGGGTTTTGATGAGGGGTCTCGATCCCCTCATACTGAGTGGGGTTTGAACCTTAGACCACTCAAAGAGAGGCCAAATCCCTTACCACTACAATAAGCTTGTAGCTATACTAGTAGTCCATAGTTACACCCAATGCTCTAAATCTTTTTTAAAGTTTGTATTATTAATAAGTGTGAAAATAAGGTAAGGTTTTCTTAGATGTTTGGAATAAGGAAGATTTGAACCTACACTACAACTACTACTACTTCATATTTTTATTAGTGTCTCCATAAAATCATTACCGTTGTGCTACAATCACTTCAAATCAATATGAATAACATAGTCTTTAGGTCTTATTTAAATTTTTATAAGTTTCTCTCTGTCAACTTTGCTAATAGGGATACATTCCTTATTCTATTCTAGGTTTTTTTTTCTTAACAAGACTAAAAAAATAAAAAATAAAATGAATTACATTAAATACAATAAGAATCAAATTCAAAATTTTAATTCTAAGGCATAAAATTAATGTACCAATTGTGGTTATGATTTATGCAATCTAACAATAATATTTACAACTCTCTTCTTTCAATAGGCATCACTGCCATATTGTCTTGTTTCTAACTAGTTAATAGTAAATTGTATTTGGTTTTCTCAAATTGATTTTATGAATCTTAAGGTAAAATTTCACTTCATTTCTTAGCACATACATCTAGAAAAAGAATATTTTTAGCCTAATCTCAATTTTTTATTTTGTTGAGTTATTTTTAAAAAACTAAGAGCCTTTCAAAATGAATAGATTTTATATTAAATGCTAATATTTGATCATTAATTAAATTTTATATAGAAAAAAAACAAGAAAAATTCTTATCAAAATCAACAACAAATATAACACCCTTGAAAAAAATAATAATAGGATGTTGATCTTTTTGACTTTGTTGAACAATTTTCTTAATTGGATGTTGTTAAACTTTGGAACTCTAAATAGGTGGTCATGTTGGAAGTATTACATTATTTGGTCCCCTTGTAAATATTAGTTTGGTAGAATAATTTATATTTTATATATTGTATGTATCACTTGATATGGCTAATGCCTTTGATAGTGTAGACATTGGTTTTTTAGCATAAGTGTTAGCCAGATTTGGATTTCCAATTCAAATGATAAACTTGATAAGAGCTTGTATAGAGGGACCTTGGATAGCCCCTCTAGTCAATGGGAAACCTACTAAATTTTTTAAAGCCACTAGAGGATTAAGGCAAGAGTGTCCTCTCTTACCTTACCTGTATATCCTTCTAGCTGAAACTTTAGGGAGGACCTTGACCATATTGATAAGGAAATAATTCTTGTAAATTAGAGCAATTATAGAATATAGAATAATCACTCATGTTCAATTTGTAAATGACACTATTTTTTTGGGGAAGCCACAAAACTAAATGTTAGGTTGATCAAATAAGTTTTAGATTGCTTCTCTTCAGCCATAGGGGTAGAGATAAACACCCAAAAGAGCAGATTTTACACTATAAATACTTCAACAATAGAATATAGAGACTCCAAAAAAAATAATAGAAGATAGAGATTTAAAGGTAGTGATACCTTTAACTACCTAGGTGTTCCTATGGGCTTCCAAAAAATAGGAAACTTGGAATATAATTCTAGAAAAGATATCAAGGAGAATACAATAGTATAACAATTGTTGGTTGATTTTGGCTAGAAGAATTATTTTAATCAAATTAGTATTAGCAAGTCTTCCCATATATCAAGTGTTGGTGTATCATACACCTTTATATATGTTGAATAATTATATGCAATGTTAAGAACTTTCCTATGGCAAGGGGAAAGGCAATCAGATAGGAAAAAGTTCCATTTGGTCAATTGGAATTTTGTTACCAAGTCAAAGGAGAGGGGAGGCCTAGGAATCAAAGAAACAATAATTGTTAGCAAGGCACTAGGTGCTAAGCTACTTTGGAATCTGCTCACTCGACCATAATATCCATGGAAACAAATATTAAAATGCAAATATCTTAATAACTCTAATGGGATCTATCTCATAAAAAGTGTGAAAAGCATAGCAGGATCCTCCTCAATTTGGAAACATATTGTGGAAGCTAAATATATTATATTAAATCATACCTCTTGGCTTCTAGGGTATGGTAAGCAAATTAATGATCCAGTATTGGGAGGACCTCCAATCATTAAGAATTATTCCTAGAAATAAAAGCATACCTACAATAATTGGGTGTTAACTCTCTTGTAAGTTTAATTGAATGGGTGAGATATCCACACCTGCCACATCTTTACCAAGACTCATGGAGATAGTTGCACATCCAAACTAAAGGGATTAAAATTTCTCCTTAAATTCTAGCTCAGCTTATGTGGGGCTCTATTAGTGAGTCATGTGTTTACACAATCAACCAAGTGGTGTTATTATAGCAAAAGGGTTAGAATACCTCAACCATAGCTAAGGTATGGAATTACAAGGTTCCCCCCAAAATTCAAGCCTCTCTTTAGTTGGTGCTCCCAAGATTCTTACTGGACATAACCTCATTAAGAGGAATATTATGGGGCCTTATATTTTCCATAGGTATCCTAAGAATAATGAAACAATATCACATCTATTATTCAAGTGTACAAAAGGTTTTAAAAGTTAAATTGAAATAACCCAACAACTAGAATCAACACCATCAAGAACCTTAAAATAAGAAAATTGCCCAACCAATTGGGACCAAATTTACAAATAGGGACTGAAGTACAAGCGCCTTATCAGGTAGATATGGTATCCAATGCCAATATTCATCATTTGGCACATATGGAAGGACAAAATATGATATTTTTTATGACAAAAGAATCAATTTTTGAGTGTTAACCAATAGAGTGTAATTGGAGATAGTCTTGAACACAAAAGCTATATATCATAAACAAGTCATTAGGAGATTAAGAAAAAAAGAGATAGAATTGTTACATCAAAATGGTCTCCAAAATCTCCTAAATAATAGGCCATAGGTTAGAATAATAAAACCTCCAAAGATAAAGTTCCTTGCACTTTTATTTGATGGAGCCTCTAAATTAAACCTAGGCCTTGCAACGGCTGGTGGTGTAATACTAGTGACACCACACTATGAAATACTTTAGTTCAAAATTAATGTGGGAAAAATAACCAATAATGTTGTAGAATTGATAGGCTATAAAATGGGACAAAAAAATGACTCAAGAACAAGGTATTAAACTATTTATAAGATCATTTCACAATTATGGCAAATAGGTTAAAGGGTATTCTAGGGTGTCTTATCTCAGATGAACAAGGTGGCTTTGTTTAGGGTAAAAAAATTCTTTATGGTATAATTATTTCACAAGAGGCCATACATTCTCTTAATTCCATGAAAAAACTAGGTATGCTTTTGAAATTAGATATGAAAAAAACATATGATAGGGTTTCTTGGAATTTTTCTAAATGTTATTCTCAGAAAGTTAGGCTTTGATTATATTTGGTGTGAGTGGATTAAATGTTGTTATAGTACTGTACAATTTTTTATTTTGATCAACGGTTCTCCTTTTTGGTACTTCAAGTCATCTTGTGGACTTCGTCAAGGTGATCCTCTTTCTCGTTATCTATTCATTATTTTTATGAAAGCATTAGGGAGAGCCTTTTCAAAGGCAAAAATCGAAGGAAAAATCAAAGGTATTCAAGTTGTAAAAATGGTCCCTTTGAATCTCGTCTCCAATTTGTTAATGACACTATTATTTTGGACCATCCCTCAATCAATGATGTCGTGGAGTTTAAATCCATTTTATCATGTTATGCGAAGGCTACTGGACAATTGGTAAATACTGCAAAATCTGAGTATTTTAGGGTTTAAAAAAAAAAAAATTATCAACCTACTTGGGTATTCATTTGTCTGATAAATGAAATAAAAAGGAGCTTTGGATCTCTTTTTTGGATAGAATAAAAGCTTGTTTTGCAGGTTGGAAATATAAGTTTTTAACCATGGCTAGAAGGCTACAACTCATAAAGACTACTTTGCAATCCATTCCTATTTATATGATGTCACTTTCAAAACTGCCAATAGGTATTGCATCAAAAATTGATAAAATTCAAAGACACTTTCTATGGAAAGGTTGTGAGGAAAATTTTAGGTTTTCTCTTTGTAAGTGGCATAAGGTTTGCAAAGGAAAGAATATTTGAGAAGCATGCTTATGGAATTGCATACTTATGAATTTGACATTAGGAGCAAAGCTTGGGTGGAGATTATTTAGAGATCAAGGAAAACATTGGGAAAAAATATTACTTCAAAAATATATAGGTTCTCTTGATGCAATGAAATTGTTTAGGAAAAAGCTCTACCTAAAGGATTGTCAACATGGAACTTCATATAAGAGAGTTTATAATTGATAAAGAAACATATTATATGGTTATCCAATGAAGAGAGTTGTGCAAAATTTTGATCTAATGCATGGTTAAAGCCTTATCCTCTTATATTTAACTCAAGATGGAAACCACTCAAAATGGAAACCATTGGCTCAAGTGTGTCTAGCATGTAAAGGTCCAAAGGTCAAAGATTATATTATTATGAGAAAAAACTCCATATCATGGATTTCCTTTAGTAACTTGGTTGAAGGAGAGGAACTCAAACAAATTGCAGATGAACTTCAAAAGATGCTTTGAGAGTTTTATTTTCCAATTTTTACATGAAAGGATGAGTTGGTTTGGAATTTATCAAAGGATGGTGGATACTCGATCAAGTTAGGATATGAGGATTTAGAACAATCAAAATTTCCTTCTCCCAAATATTTTTCTTGGAAGAACATTTGGTCATTAGAGGCTCTCCCTAAGGCCTCAACATTTCTTTGGTTAGCAGTTCAAAGTAAGATTCTTACGAAAGATAGTCTACAAAGAAGAGGATATTATTGACCCTTCATATATGCCTTGTTGGAGAAGGATTTAGAAACATCAGACCATTTACTTCTTCATTGTCCGTTTGCTCACACCATTTGGGGTTATTTTTTAAAAATATGAATTTATATTGGGTAGCTCCATAAACATTGAAAGAGCTGATAAAATATTGGATAAATTATTTCAAATCTAAAGCATTATGTATTCTTGGGAGGATTGGACCTGCAATTATTTATTGGAATTTATGGCTTGAAAGGAATAATATAATTTTTAAAAATAAATATCAAAATCATGCCTAAGTTTGGAACCGTATTAATGCCTTTCTTGCAAAATTTCTACAAATATGGTGCTCATCATGAGAAGTCTCAATTGTAGAAAAATAGGTGCTTATAATTTAGTTACAGGAATTGAACATTCATGGAAGAGTCATATTTGACAACAAAATAAAAAAAAAAGATCTATTTTGATTTATTGTAAAATCAAAATGTCCAAAAATTGGGTGTATCAAAATTAATTTTGATGGTGCTTCTAAAGGAAATCCAGGAAAAGCTGGTGGAGGTGGTGTTTTTAGAAATAGTGAAGGAAAAATTATCTTCACTTATTCAAAATCATATGAAACTTCAACTAACAACTATGCAAAGGCTAGGTAACTTCTTATAGGGATTAAAATTACAGTAGAAAAATGATGGAAATATATTTCAATTGAGGGGGGCTCATAAATTATCATCAATGGTATTAACAAAAATGGATGTGGGGACTAGATAAAAAAATAATATTATTGATGATGTTCATCATATATTACTAGAGGTAATCTCCTAGCAGTGTGAGCATATTTATAGAGAAGGAAATCAAATAGCAAATAAATTAGCGAATTATGGTGTTGATCTTCATCCCGATGAAATTCAAATTTTAGAAGGCAATTATGCAAGTGATATTTTTTTGTCTTAATCAAAATGATGTCAAAAAGTTCATTTTGGAAACATAGCATTTCAAGGAAGTTGAAGAATATATTTAAGAGAATAAAGATATGAAAAAATCATGATAAAAATGTATGCTCTAGCAAATGTAATATTTTGGTATTTTGATGGGAGTGGCCCCTAATAGAAGCCACATATAACCTATTAAATAAAAAACAAGGCATTAAATTGTTGGAGAATATTACATTATTTTGTACATGCCAATGTACCACCTTGGTACATTATTAGATTAGGTGTGTGTTTTATATTAGAGTGTGAGTTAATATTTTATGTAATGTTATAATGTGAAAGAAATACACAAATTTCATGTAATAATGAGTGCAAGTTTTATGTATGTAAATGTGCACAAGTGTTCAATATGTAAGTATGCACATGTGTCCTTAGATTAAAAAAAATTATGTGAAGAGTCAAGTACAAGTGTGTGTTCAAGATAGAGTCATGTGTATGCAAGTGGCAAGTATAAGGAAGAGTCATGGTAACCAAGAGTCATTCTATAATGGCTATATATTACTCCATAGAGGATGAGAAATATGGTCTACATGGTCTACAAGGTCTATAACATTTACAAGGTCTATAGAGTCTACATAGCCTACACAACCTACATTGTATGAGAGTCTTGTAACACAAAGAGGAGTAATACAAGTTTGCATACATTTGAGAAATTGGTATTATATGTGATCTTATTGTGCATATTTTACTCCTTATTTGTTGAATGTTATTACATATTAGTTTTTTCATATATCTTTGTTATATTATCTTATTGAATTATTACATTGCAACTTTATTATATTCAATCATGTGATTATATTCTTGTGAGTTTTATATTTGTTGTGAGGCTTCAAAAGCCATCATAAACAACTCCATGTGTATGGTGATTCAAAACTTGTGATCTCTGCCCTATCTAAGGGGAAGGATTTCTCTTTAGCCCAACTACAAAGAGTTCAAAGAAAACTAAGAGAATTGAAGAGAATTTTTGAATATATACAATACTCCTACATTGGAAGGAGGTCTGATATGGTGGTTTATTGCCTTGCAAATGAGGCCATAAAAATAACCTATTTGCATCTCAAAGTAATAAGAAAAAATAAAATATAACATGAGTGGCATAAATGATAGGAAGCATATGGAAAATTTAGAGCCTTTGAATATTTCAGTGCCCTTGGAGATTTTGATGCCTCTAGACAATTGGAACATTGTGTGATTCTGGAGCTTTTGGCGTTTCAAGTTTTCTAGGTGATAGTGGTACCCTTTGCACCTTTGGTACCCTTGGTATATTTTTGCACTTTTTGGAGATTTTGAATTTGCTTTGTTGCCTGTTCCTCCTTTTGGATAAAAATATTTATGACTTATAAGTTGTCTATTGGATAATTATTCTTTGTAAATTTGAATATTAATATATAACTCCTTTTATTTCGAAAAAAAATGTATGTTAATATGAGAGAAAGTGCAAGGTGTCAAGAGAGAGAATGAAGAGTTACATGATGCATGGAAATATGAGAGTTTTGTCTTAATATAAATAATGTGAAAGGATGCATCTCCTGAATGTTTGAGGAGAGCAATAGTTAGAGTACTAAAAACTCGTGTAGAATTAGTTATTGGAGATAAAGCTCCATGAAATGTAATCTCTATGAATCTATCTTGTAATATTTTGATACTGAATATATTTGTGTTAAATTTATGAGATATTGTTGTTATTCTAGAAGCGTGATTCATTGTTTTGTGAATGACAATTATCTAATTTATAGTCGATCCTAGATAAATATTTCTATGAGTTAATCTAGTTGGAAAGCTAATAGGTCTAAGGTTTGAATTTAAAATTGATTAGGTTGTACACCATACCCCATATTATATTAAAGCTCTTAGTCCCATAGACTATTTTTTTGATGAAAAAAGCAAATTTATGTTAAATTAAGATAAAAGCCTTTACAATTAATAAAAAAAGTGGGTGGGTTAACACACCCCATGGGGAATCAAACTAACCCTCATTGACAAGGGTTAGGAAAAAAAACCACCAACAAAACACAAGTTTATCAATCGTGATCAATGATGATCATTACATCAAAGAAAGAATATCATATGGAGTAATGTGCCCTGGCGTGTTGTCCTGCATAAACTACTAGTGATTATGGGATGGAAATCCACCCCTTCGCATCACGATTAAGGTCTTCAATACCCGCATAGCTTCAACCAACAACTAGCCCAAGTGAAACTGGTTGAACATCATCCCACCCCCCAACCTGGAGGGACAAACAAGCAATGTCAATCATTAGATTGCTTCCTAATTAACAAGTACTGGGACCAGTACCTGTCTGCAGGAGCACTTCTTGCATAATACAGAGGCCAGCTGTGAGAGCGATATTGAAAATACTCCTAAGAAGAGCACTCTGGGGGGATCTGGTTGACTGTACACTAAGCATTGGCCTAGTGCACTAGAAGAACTTGCAAGTGATCCAACTCCATAGCAACTTTGTTGGCTTGAGTACATATCTATAGCCATATGTCATTAAAAATTTCTAATTTGTCAGCATGAGTAAATGTGATAGAATATGTATATTGTTTAAAAATAATTTTGTTACGGTCCTTCCAAATATGAAAGAGTAGGCTAATATTGAAAACCTTCCACACTTCCAAAAGTGGGAGAGATAAAGTAAAAGAGTCCCTAAGAAGATATTGGAGCCAAGAAACTTTTGTAGCTATAAATGGGAAAAAAAAGGAAAGAACCCATTCCCAAGCTTACCTAGATCTTCTACAATTCTAAAATAGGTGAATGCAAGACTTGGGTACACCACAAAAAGGACATTTAGGATCAAGAATTCCAAGGTGCTTCAAACGTTCTCCCAAAGGAAGGCCTTGACACAACAAGTTCCACGCAAAAAAAGATTTCTTGGGCTCAACATAAGTAGCCCAAACATTCTAAAATCTAGAATTCCATCTAGTCCTCATAGAAAATAAATCCCAACGCTGATTGATCTTAGGCACCAGAGGAATATGAGGATATAACCATTTATACCCCAAACAAGCCTTATAATTAAGCAAAGGAGTGTCAACATGCCATCTCTAGTCTGACCACCAAGGACGTTGTGAGTGCACACCAATCTTGTGCAACATAGAAAAAGGGGTGAGAGCAATAACATCATAAGTATCTTTATCTGCACCATTCAGCCTGAAGGTGCATTTGAACTCATTCCATGGGATCCAATCCCTAGTCTGGCAAGAAAATAAATTAGCTATTGTAACAATACCCTTTTTGAAAAACCGTTGAGCATGAATCCATTGCACCCAAGCTAAGGGAGAACCTTGATGAAGAAACATGGGGGACCACCAAATATTCATAGAATTTATGGATAAAACTTTATGAAATCCATCTCCTCTCCAGTAGATCCAAGAAGTGAGTTTTTGCCAGGCTTTCCATATACTTTTAATAACAAAGGAGCCAAAAATCTTAACAAACACCGGAGCAACAATGAGAGAGGGAAAATCCAACCCTTTCCATGCTCTACGGTTTAAGGGAAGACTAGAGGAAATACAATGTCGAACCAAAACTTTCCAAGCTTCATCTCCTCTCAAAGCCCTGACCACCCACTTAGCACACCGAGCAATACCTTGTTGTGTACAGTCCAGCAGACCCATTTTGCCAGATTCTCCCCATAGACTATTTTGGTCTTGTAGATGTAATTAAAATGGGTTATACATACACACACTAGTGTTCTATCTAATTGATGCAAATAAACATTGTAACAAAAATTAAATTTTTAAGAATACCTTTTAACCTATGCAAAATTTTAACAACTTTGTAATTGATTACATATAATCTTATAAAACTTGACTTGTTTTTGGAAAAACTATTAAAAATATCTTTATTTATTTTTTAATATAAATATTAAATAAAAAGCTTATCATCAAATGACATTGTCTCAATTAGTTAAATTCCTCTACTTTCTAGGTCCAAATATTATAAGGCAATATATGCATAATAGGTCTCAAGGAGCAGCACAATGGTTTGAGGTTTGATTTTTCTTCGAGAGGTCAAAGGTTCAAAATGCGACATGTGTGTGGTTGTTTGTTAATCCCTTATAAATAGGCGTAGCTCTCAACCTAATGAATGGTCATGGTTAGGAGGGACTACTCAACCCCAATGCAGGGGTTTATCACACTATCCAAATCCAATATATATATATATATATATATATATATATATATATATATATATATATATATATATATATATAGTGAAATACCACTATGTAATGGGGCTTATATCTTTTTTAATTAATTTTTTTATTTGGTTAGTGTGAGGAATTCCTATGACCTATAACCTACGTTTAGGGCTGAGCATTCCCATCACAGCCATGACCCCTCCTAAGGTCGAGAGATAAACTTATCAATATAGGGTTAACACACAACCACACGCCCCACGGTTTGAAACTTAGACCTCTCGAAGAAGATCCAAACCCTGTCGCAGTTTGAAACTTGGACCTCTCGAAGAAGAGCCAAACCTCTGAATTGTAGTACTGTCTCCTGGGACATGGTGGGGCCTATATCAATCCTATATAACCAATTAAAAATAAATTAAAATAAAATGCCTTTTCAAAATCTATAATTATTTTCAAGATTAATAATTATTGCGGACAAATTCAATATTTAAATACTTAAACTTAAATTTATTCTTAAAAAAATTAAAAAATATTTTTTAAGGATAATTATAATCTTGGTGCAACGCAATGGTTCGGGTTTTGGCTCTTCTTCAGGAGGTCCAAGGTTCAAATCACGGCGTGGACGAGTGTGTGAGGGGGTGGGTGTGTGGTGGTTGTGTTAAATTCCCTATTGATAAGTATAGCTCTCGACTTTAGGAGAGGTCATGGTTGGAAGGAGACTGTTCAACCCTGCACGTCGATCACAGGAGGTTTCTTAGTATTCTTACAATAACCAAATCCGAAAAAAAAAAAAAATTTAAATTAAAATAATAAATCAATATAAAATATTATTTTTATTAATATAAATCTATATGATAATTTTTTTTCATATAATACTATAGGTCTCACAAAATCATATTTTTATGGACCCTCAAATTTAAATTATTTATTGATATAGTGAGAATCTTCAAAATGGACCCTCAAGTACTTGATAGGTCTCACAAAATAATTTTTTTTTTTTTAACTTTGCGTGCACCCTTTTTCCATACAAAATAGCACTTCCTCCTTGCCATGTCCATTATTAATTTAGTTGTATGTTTTTCATATAATATATATTTTTTAAAATTGTATGAGATTTAAATATATAGTGTATTTAATTTTGGTTTAGAAAAATTATAAAATATTAATAAAATAAAATATTTATCAAACTTAGACCAGCGAGGATACTAGTAAGTTTTTAGGTTTTTATCTAGGAGATCCAAGTTTAAACCTTAGTAAGAGGGGACTGGGACAATCCATATAAACTTAAAAAATCAAGTGGAATTAGCTCAACCTATCAGATTCATCAATATTTAAAGAGAAGACCAAGGTTCAAATCTTGCCAAACGATGGATAATATCCAAGCTTTGTTGTAATACCACTATGTAGATGTGTTAATGATGCAATATGAATGGAGCTCATTTCAATCCCATATAAACAATTAAAAAATATAAACAATCGAAAAAAAACATTTACTAAACTTCTTAAATGACACAAATTAAAATGATTAATTTTCTTTTTAATGAACACACCCACTCACACCACGGTTTGAACCTTGAACCTCCCGAAGAAGAGCCAAAGCTCAAACCCTTGCGCTGTCCCAAATGATTAAAATTTTAATGTACATTCAAATTTTATAATTCTCTCTATATATAATCCAATATTGTATAATTAACTTTATAAAATCTTTAAAATCCTTTCCTATAAGGAATATCTTTCCATAAAAATATCTTCTTTTTTTTATATTAGATTCCTGAGTATTTATATATAATCCAATATTATATAATTAACTTAAAAAATCTTTAAAATCCTTTCCTATAAAGAATATTTTTAAATTATCTTCTTTTTCTTTTTATATTAGGTTCCTCAATATTTAAAGAGGAGACCAAAGTTCAAATCTTACCAAAATATAAATTGATAATATCCAAGCTTTGTTGTAATACCACTTTGTGATGATGATGCAATATGGATGAAGTCCATTTCAATCCCATATAAACAATTGAAAAAAAAACATTTATTTAACTTGTTAAATGACACAAATTCAAACGATTAAAATTTTAAGTTTTTAACATTCAAATCTTATAATTCTCTCACTATATACATATAATCCAATATTATAGAATTAACTTAAAAAACCTGTAAAATCCTTTCCTATAAGGAATAACTTTCCATAAAAATATCTTATTTTTTTACATACATAGAGGAATCGTTAACTACCTTTCCTTTTTGAACAACTCGTCACAGGATCAAGTCGCATTACCTTCGATCTTAGCATCAAAGCATGGTACTACCACTATAACCTCTATCTCACCTTTATAAACATGACCCGGAGTGAGGGAGACCCCTGGTGGCTTGGGGTTGGTACCATCGTCATCAAGCTGGCACACACTTAGAAGACTTAGGTTAGACTACTACTTTGCCCAAATTGAGCATGCTCATGAGGTTTGAACCTAAGTCTCCTCTTGGTAAATATCAAATGTCTTACCAATCCAAAATGATATAATATTTTAATTTATTATGTAAAAAAAATAAAATTTTATTATTATTATTATTATTTTTTTTACGAGGAAAAACGGCCAATGAAAACCACACATGGAGAGAACTCCACACACACCACCATCGAGCGATGCTCCCACGGGAGAGGATGGAGAATATGGTTGGGCCATGATTCATTCGTTTGAGGGGTTGGGTCATGGTTCACCTACTTCCACTTGGGTATTTCACCCAAAAGCTTGCTTCCCGATTTGCAAAGCTCTATTTGGGTGTTGTGTTTTATATACCACCATGAGGGCCATCATGGGATACATGTGGAATAATGGCTCAAGACTCTCACAACGTTGCTCAAGGCATTTTTAGAATTTTTTATTTGAGAAATTATGAGACTGGGCCGTATGGGAGGAGCGAAATAATGGACCTTAGAATTAACATGGGGTCCACAAGGAAAAACAACCAACAAAAACCACACATGGGGAGAACTCCACACTCACCACCATCAAGCGATGCTCCCACGGAGAGGATGGAGAATATGGTTGGGCCATGATTCGCTCGTTTGAGGGGCTGGGTCATGGTTCACCTACTTCCACTTGGGTATTTCATCCAAAAGTCTGCTTCTTGATTTGCAAAGCTCTATGTGGGTGTTGTGCTTTATATACCACCATGAGGGCCATCGTGGGATACATGTGGGATAATGGCTCAAGACTCTCGCAACGTTGCTCAAGGTATTTTTAGAATTTTTTATTTGAGAAATTATGAGACTGGGCAGTACGGGAAGAGCGAAATAATGGACCCTAGAATTAACATGGGCCCCATGATGAAAAACAACCAACGAAAACCACACATGGGGAGAACTCCACACTCACCACCATCAAGCAATGCTCCCACGGAAGAGGATGGAGCATATGGTTGGGCCATGATTCGCTCGTTTGAGGGGCTGGGTCATGGTTGACCTACTTCCACTTGGGCATTTCATCCAAAAGCCTGCTTCTTAATTTGCAAATCTCTATGTGGGTGTTGTGATTTATATACCACCATGAGGGCCATCATGGGATACATGTGGGATAATGGCTCAATATTCTCGCAACATTGTTCAAGGTATTTTTAAAAATTTTTATTTGAGAAATTATGAGACTGTGCAATAGAGGAGAAGCGAAATAATGGACCCTAGAATAATATATTTTTATTATTAAACATGATCATAAATATTTAACATAGTCTTAAAAAAATGGTAATATAATATCAAGATAAATAATTATGCGTATATATTGTAAAGATTTGAACTTAAATATCTTATTTAAAAAATAATAATAACTGATTAAATTCAAACTATTAATAATATTTAACATAATTTTATAATTAAAAATATTACTATATTAAACCTATTAAAAAATATTATACCCGGGTGTTGTAGGTGAGTTGGAGAGGAGAGGGCAATCCTCCAACAGAGGTCCCAGGTTCGAATCTCCACCCTACCAAAAATTTGAATTGGGTACCCAAAATCCAATTGATAATGTTGATGCGGGTAAGACCGGGTGCGACTCCCGAGTGACTTTGACGGTGTAAAATCCCCTGGTCACAGTCTCTCAGACCAAAGCAGCCCCGCAAGGGATTTTTTGCTAATATATATATAACTATTACTATATTTTTAATGATTATAATTTATGTTAATTTAAAATTAAATATTTAATAAAAAATTAATATAAATATTTTATTAAAAATTTTAACTTTTCAAAAATATTTTTATAATTAAATTTGTATAAAAAATGACTTTTTATTAAATTTACTTGAAAGTCCATCGTATTCAAATTCATCCTCTAATTAGAGTATTACTTTCCATAATTATAGAGTCCATATTGCTTCCAATAATCATAGTCCAATATTTCTAGATCAAAAACAAAATTGTTATTCCCTTAATTTATTTTTATATGTAACTTACACCCTTTATCACCACCCACCAATTAATGTAAAAAAAAATTACATGGTTTCAAGGTTGGTGAGTTTCCTTTAATTCTAAAATATTCTATATAGTATAAGATTAGTTAATTTGTATTATATATATATATAAAGCTTGAATATGGTATAAGATATAAGGCAGAATGACAGATGAATCAAGGTAAAGAGGAAGCTCATTGAGGAGGGACGTTTTTTGCAGGACTACGTAAACTATCGAACTTGTTTCAACCATATTTCACTCATCCGGACTCGGATTGAGCTAAAATTTTGAGGGTAGATGCTTGAAAAACCCTAGAACGTCTCCACCAATTTTTAGATCATTTGGAGTAACACAAATCCTAGCGCATCCCTATGTGTGAACGAGATTTTTGGCAAGCGGTTGTGCGAGGGTTTCATTTGGGTTGAGTGCAAGCAGCTCCAGAGGTTGGTTTTTAGGGTCTTTGGGCCCTAGTGGCCAATATATTTATGGTTTATACTTAATATTTTAGCAGGATATGTTGCAGGGAATCCAATATGGGTTAGAAATATGTCTTTCAACATATCATGCTGTGAACTTGAGTGAAAACGGCTTCCAATTTGCTACACAAAATAAAAGTGAAAACCATACCTTTCCACGATGTCTAGGGCAAAGATTAAAGAGATCACGAAATAAGTTTCAAGCAGCTGATTAAAAAATTGCTCAAATCTCAAGTGAATCTGGTGCTAAGGTGCACCCACAAAATAAATCTACTGTGAAAACCCCTGTCAAGGGTAAGAATTTCGAAGACAGCCCCAAAAATAAATTTTAGGGATGCCCTCCGTGGTGTACATCCTCATCCTAATGCTAATATTAATCTTAGGGCTTCCCATAAACCTCTAAGAATGCTTAGGATTGATCCTAGTAAAATGAAGTCAGGATGTCTTAAAGCAGTTGATGGAACTCCTATTGTTAAGCTTGATATGGGTAACATTCAGACTGACATTGAATATCTGGAAAAAAAGGACTAATTTGTCGGTTCGTGGGTTTTCATCCGAGCCTATCTGCTTTCAAAGTCTGGGCTGCAAAAATCTGGAAAACTAAAGGTGAGTTACAAATCTCTATTTATCCAAATGGTTATTTTCTTGTTTTATTTGCTAATAATGAAGATAGAGAGAACTTTTCAAGGGGGTCCCTACTTTTTTGGAAGGGTAAGGCTTTTCATGAAGCCTTGGGATACTAAATTTAAATCCGAAGAAGAGATGCCTTCTATAGCTCTCGTGTGGGTTAGACTCTTTGGCCTCCCTATTGAAATTTGGAATCCTATTGTTTTTTCTTCAATTGGAAACTCTTTAGGAACTTTTATGATGACTTCTGATTGTACTCAAAATTTTGAACATATTATTTATGCTCGAATTTGTGTTTTAATGGATTTTGAAAAACCTCTACCTAAAAATATCACATTACAATTTGGGGAAGGCACTTGGGAGCAAGTAGTGGACTATGAGAACATTCCTTTTTGTTGTAGAATTTGCCATGAATATGGTCATTTGGCTAGTGCTTGCCCAAATAAAATTCTTGATCAAAAGAAAGAAGATATAAACTCAACAGGTTTCCAAATGCCTAAGAAGAAGAACACTAAGAAAAAACCAGTTATGAAGGATCAATCAAAGTCATTTGCTAATATGTTTGAAATCCTTTCCACAAAGGATGTCCCAAGTGAGGAAGAGGAAAAAATGGAAACATAAATCTTAGAAGCACAATTTAAAGATGAAGGGAAGAACTCAGATACAAACCTACAAATCAAATATTTTCAACAGAAAATAAAGGAAGAAAATTTACACAAGAAAACAAATCCTTTAAATGTCAAAACTTCAAATAATATAGGTCCCAATATAGACTCTATTGAACCCTCTAGTAAAATTTTAGTTGTGTACGAGCATTCTTCAAGGTTAGAAACCATCTCAGATTCAATTGGAGTAAATCAAGAAACAGGGGAAAAAAACTGAAGATGGATTCTAATCAAAAGGCAGGTTGCAAGACCAATCAATATCATATGGTAAAATAAGGTGAAAAGCTTGTAGAGGAAGGTAATATTAATGCTCTTCCCAAATTTTTTAGCCCTGGTATTAATGAAGATCATCACTTGGAATATTAGAGGACTCAAAGGGAGTCTTTCAAAACAAAATGAAATTAGAAGAATGATTTAAATAAATCATCCACATCTTGTTTTCCTTCAAGAAACGAATATGTCAATGGAGGATATGGACTCAATTGCTAGTAAAATTTGGCCAATTGTAAAAGTGGTTTCCCTCAGTTCCTAGGGGACTTCTGGTGGCATTGCTTGTATTTGGGACCCAAAAGAGGTAGTTATTCACCATATGGTTGGCAGTGGGGGTCTTTTGGCTATATTTATTCAAAGTAGACATTCCAACCAACTTATGCCCTGCATTACTGTTTATGCTTCTACTGCTTTGGAGGAAAAAAGAAGATAGTGGAAGGATATAACTCATATTATGTCTCATTTTCCTGAAGCTTGGATCTTGATCGGAGGAGATTTCATCCTCTCTCTGGATAAGAAAATGGGGGGAAATAGAAATTTGGACAAAAGCACTTACCTCATGAGCGAATATATTGCAAAACTCCATCTTGTGGACATCCAACCAGATAATGGCCTTATGACTTGGTCTAACAGAAGGTAAGGCTTAGCTTGTATAATGGAGAGATTGGATAGGTTTTTGCTCTCTAAAAATTTCTTAATCCATGGTCACATTCCTAAAGTGAAGACTCTTAACAATGCTGGTTCGGATCATTGGCCAGTCATGGTGGAAATGTGGAAAACCAATGTGAGTTTCTCTCCTTTTCGTTTTCAATTAATGTGGCTCAGACATAGTTCCTTTAGACCTTGTGTGCAAAAATGGTGGAAGGAAGGTAAGCCTAGGTATAAGACTAAGATGTTCTGTGTTTCCAAAAGATTACAATACATTAAATCCAAAATCAAGACTTGGAACTGGAAGGAGTTTTGGGATGTTCATAAAAAAAACATGAAGTTATTGCTCAACTTGAAAATTTGAATAAGAAAATCCGTTTAGATGGCCTCACAAAGAATAGAAGTGCAGATGAAATTAAACTCACAACTCAGTTAGAGGAATGGGAAAAAATAGAATAACTCTTATGGAAGCAAAAATCTAGAATTCAATGGCTCAAAGAAGGAGATCGAAACACAAATTTCCTCCATAAATCTCTTCTAGCCCGAAGATCTCACAACTTTATTTCTTCCCTAAAATCAGATTCTGGAGATGTTGTCTATACTTGGGATGGCATGAACTCTATTGTTGTTGATTACTTTTCTAATATTTTTGCTGCTACTCCTCTTGACTCAGATTCTCAACAAAATGTTCTTCAAGCAATCCCTTCTCTTATCACTTATGATAACTCTATTTTGACTGCTCTTGTTACTATCAATGAGCTTCAACGGGTAGTTTTTAAAATGCAAAAAGGGAAAACCCTGAGTCCTGATGGTTTTCCCATTGAGTTCTACAAAGAGTTCTAGGATATCCTTCATGCTGATTTATCAATAAAACTTATATTACTCTTGTTCCAAAAGCTTAAGAGGTTGATCATATCTCAGCTTTTAGACCTATTGCTTTATGTAATTTTCTTCTCAAAATCATTACTAAGATCATGGCAGAAAGGTTGAAGCCTCTTTTGCATAAGATTATTTTCCCTGAATAAGGGGGTTATGTGGAAGGGCGTCAAAAAGTAGATGAGATAGATCTTGCTCAGGAAGCCATCCATTCCATGGATATGCAAAAATCTCCTTCCATGTTCATTCGGTTAGACTTATCCAAAGCTTATGACAGAGTGGATTGGCACTTCCTTATCAAAGTTTTGAGGCAATTTGGTTTCTCTAAGGATTGGATGTATTGGATTATGGGATGTATCTCTTCAATTTCCTACTTAGTTCTTATCAATGGCAGGACTTCTCAGTCATTCCCAACTTCTAGAGGTATTAGGCAAGGTGACCCGCTATCCCCTTATTTATTTATCATTCTTGTTGAATGCTTGGGTAGGACTATAACCAAAAAGAGGGAAAACAAAACCCTTGAGGGAGTTACCATTGCTTGTGGAGCTAGACCTATATTTCATCTTCAATTTTTTGATGACTCTACTCTTTTAGGTAAAGCTACAATTAAGGAAGCTTCTAATATTAAGCAAATCATTAGCTATTTTTCTAAGGCTACTGGGCAGTTGATCAATAAAGACAAATCTAAAGTTATTTTATTTCACTGCTCTGCCAGACAGGAATCCATGGTCTTGGATAAATTAAGATATAAGAAGACCTCCCTTTCGATCACTTATTTAGGTATTCCCATCAATATTCAAAGGCAAAAAAAAAAATATTGGAATTGGTTGTTGGACAAAGTCAAGAAGAAAAATGGAAAGTGGACCAACATGTGGCTTTCTTTTGGGGGTAGAATCACCTTGGTAAAATCAGTCCTTCAAGCTATTCCTATTTATGTTTCTTTTGTGTTGAATATCCCAAAGGTTGTTCTTCGAGAACTAGATCAAATCAGTCATCGATTCCTCTGGAGTGGTACTAAGGAGAAAAGAAAATGGGCCTTGGTGAAATGGGACACTTTATGTCTTCCTAAGAATGAAGGGGGGTTAGGATTCCGGTCTTCTATTAATAACAACAAAGCTTTAGCTGCTAAATTATATTGGAGGATGTTGCATAACCCCAATGCTCTTTGGACCAATAATATTTGTGCTAAATATGCTGAGAACAAAAGTCCTGAAGACCTTGTTCGCTATCAACTTCCTACCAAAGGTTATCCCATTTTAGCAGCTCTTAAGACTGGTGAGGATTTGATAAATAAAAATTTATTTTGGATCATTCATAATGGGCAACAGGTAAATTTTTGGACAGATTCTTGGGATGGTCACAAGCCTTTGATAACTTAGTTTCTCGATTGGAGGCCTTGGATGGAGGAGCTTCACCGAGCTAACTGGATAAAGGTGGCTAATTAATGTCGGTACCATACTGGTAATTCAAAGGTTGGTAGATATTGGATCCCTATTAAGGACTAGCCTATTCAAATCCCATAAAGGCAAAGACAAGATATCCAAGGCATCCTTCATATGAGATCTCTCTCTTGGTCCCATGAAAAAGATTATTTTGGATGGAACAACACTACTAAGGGTGAGTATTACAGTTGCTCAAGGTTATTTGACCTTATGCCATAATAATCCCAACCAATCTTCTGACATATTTTCTCGGTTGTGGGCTCAAAAGCTCTGGCCTAAGGTGAGGTTCTTTACTTGGCTTTTATTGCATCATAGGGTGCTTACTAGTGAGCAACTTATGAAGCGTGGTTTTCATGGCCCTTTTAGATGTGAAATGTGTGGAGAGAATGTAGAAAATCTTAGCCATATTTTTATTGAGTGTACTTTAGCCTCTGAGCTATGGAGGAGAATGGCCACTTTACTTGGCTTACAATGGTCCAATTTTTTTATTTTTGAACAACTTTGGAGGGATTGGCCTAAACAAGAGGGTGTTGATCACTTTATTAGGTAGTTAGTTTGGATGGGTTCTACCATTCTTCTTTGGAATATCTGGAATGAAAGGAATAATCAAATTTTTAATCAATATAGGAAGGATATTCACTATATTTGGCAAAATACCATAGCCAACTTAGTTGAATCAGTCCAACAACTCCTTAATCACCCCCAAAAATCCCACCAAGGATGGGACCAAGTGATGCAAAAATTGAAGATTAAATATTCTAAGGGCAACCAACTTAAAGGGAATGTGAGTAATTGTAAGATGGATAGGACAAGAAATTGGCAACCTCCTCCTAAGAATTTTGGAAAAGTCAATACTGATGGAGCCTCTAGAGGGAACCCTAGAAAATCTAGTGCGGGAGGAATTGGTAGACTTTCATATGGCTCCCTAGTTTTTACTTTTGCTGAGAATTTGGGTATTATTTCCAATAACCTTGTTGAGGGGTATGATATCCTCAAAGGCCTTCAAGAGGATACTAAGGTTGGATGGGAAAAGGTGTTAGTTGAGTCTGACTCTCAACTCATGATAAATATTTTGAAGACTCCTAAGAATCATAAGGTTGATTGGAGAATAAAAAGAATTATTGAGAAGATTCAATTAATCCATATGGGATTTTTGAAAGTTGATTACAATCATGTGGTCAGATATCAAAACAAGACTATTGATGTTTTAGCTAATTGGGCTTTGTACAAAGGTGATCTTACTTGTTATGGCCACCCTCCTAGATGGTGGGCTTCGCAAATAAGGGAAACTCTTCTTTCTATCATTTCTTTGGATGGCTCTAGTTCTAAAGGTACCTAGTTTCTTCTTGCTTTATTTTTGCTTCTCTTTGGTTCGATCAAGGTATTTTAGTTCCCTAGCTCAAACTATTCTTTCTTTTGTTTCCTCTGTTGATTTTTGCCTTAAAAGTCTTTTGGTCTAGAAAGGTCATTGTTATGTTCAATTTTCTTTTCTTTTCTTTTTCCTTTTTTGTTTAGTTTTTTGAGGTGTGTGTATTTTTTGTTTTGTTTTGTATTTGTGTTCTTTGTGTTGTTTTTTTTTGGTCTTGTGTTTGTGTTTTTTTGTATTTTTTGTTCTTGTTCTTGTGTTTCTGTATGTTTGTGTTAATTCGTGTTTTTGTGTGTGAGTGTTTTCTATGTTTTTTGTTTTTTTATTGTCTGTTGTTGGTTGTTTTTTTTATTTTAATTTTTTAATTTTTTAGGTTTTGGTTGTTTTTGTTTTTTTATGTTTTTGTTGGTTGTCTTTGTAGTGTTCTGTTGTTTTTGTCATGTTTGTGTTTTGTTTTGTTGTTCTTGTGTTTTTTCTATGTGGTTCGTGTTGTGGTTTTTTTTATCTTATTGTGTGTATGTTTGGTTTTGCTTTATATTTTTGACACATTCAAGGAGCATGTTTTTTATTTTATTTTATTATTTTTATTTTTATTTATTTATTTATTATAATCTTATTGTGTTTTTGTTTGTTCCTTGAGTATGTCAAAGGTGGTAGGCTAGGTTTAAGCCCTAGGTGATTTTGGTGGAATTGATACCCCTGCCTCCTTGGGTCTTACTCGAAAGTGGCATCCCTTCTGGGATGTTTTTAAAAAAAAAAAAAAACTTCAATATTTCATGGTGTAGAGCATTTTGCATTTTGCCTTAGAAATTTTATTTCATATTTTCTCCTTAGGAATACTCCTAATATATGCAATTAGGTTCCATATTATTCTACATTTTTTTTTTTTTATAAATAAGGGAATTAGTTACATCTACAATCCTTTTCTACTATCAAGCAGGGTTCAAATATTGGGGTTGCCCCTTATAACACATGTTCCACCTTGTTTAACCCTGCATGAAAGGAACCATCGGTTGCTCGAGATTGGTACTGTTGTCCTTAGGTTGGAATGCACTTAGTGGATTCAGGTCAAATTGTTACCTTTACAAACAGGCATTCCCCAAGGATTTGAGCGTATGTCTCTTCTTGTAAGCGCTAGAACTTACCAATCCACCTAACCCATGGGATAATATTCTACATTAGAATACTTAGTTAATTCCTTATATTTCCTTAGTATTTTTCATTAATGACTCTTATGAGTTTAAAAGTGTTTATTTATTTCATAAATGAAGTCTTTGCTAATATTTTTATATTCTACCTTATTTTTCCTTATAGTCTTCCTAAGTTGGAAGCACGTGTTATTTGTTTTATTAAATTCCAATGGATATTTATTTTCTTTCCCTATATCTACCTTTATATTTGCTTTTGTCATATAGTTCGACTCAGCGTTATCGTTTGTCTGTCACCCTTGTAAGAGCCACGTGTGTCCCACGTGGACGAAGCCTTTTGTATTAGGTCAATAGAATCCCTTTGAGTCTAACACAAGTCAAAAATACTTAATGCATTGCCAGCTATAAACATTTGATTAGCGCGTGTAGATAGTTGGACACGTGTCGCCACCAAGGAACCTCAAGGAACTCAAGTGCATCGACAAGATCGATGGCTCGGACAAGAGTATAACATAGGCCAATAAATGATTGCCACATGTTCAAATCAAGCAAACTCTCGAGAACTCAAGTTTTTAAAGGAGATCAATCGCCAAGGTTATGGTAGGGCCAAGGTAGCATTAATGAGAAGTATTCCATACAAAGTGAGGTCATCTAATCCAAATATAGAGTATGAGACACAAGATTTGAATCAACGAATAGAAATTCAAGCTACCTTCAAATTGTCGAAACTAAATGCAATTGATAAAATAAAAAAGAGAGAAGAGTTAGAGTCAAAGGTATTATGTGATAGCATCAAAGAGGATTCAAGAGACTCTAAAGAGAATTCTGAAGTGAGTATTGCAAAAAATATTGAGCGTAGAGCCGACAAAGTGGAGAAACAAAGTTCAAAGTGAGGAAGATGAGCTATGCCGAGTCTAGGCCAAGATGAGCCAGATAAAAGAACGAGTCTAAGTATTTAGGGTTCTAATAATTTTGAGTCTGTTTATGATAGAAATTTGATTTGTAAGCCTTAGCAAGGCAAGGCATATTTGAGCCATGTAATCTCCTTGTATGTCAATGAAATATAAATCAATGCAATTTTATTATAGCCTCATTCTCCTATGATTTTAAGCTAGGGTGAGCCCTACACGCATTCCTGACTGCATCAAGTGGTATCAAAGCATAGAGTTTGATTTGTTGGTAGAGTCGGTTGCCATTAAAGTCTGTCATTCTAGGAGTTGTCAAAGAGAATCAATTTGTTAAGTAGAAATGAATTGTAAGAGCATTGGGGGTTGAGTTTGTAGAGGTAGTCTTTGAAAATATACTTATCTAGGTAAGCATGGAAAACATTGAGCAAGCTCAAGGAGCTCTAGAGGTACAAGAGGTAATTCCATAAGTTATCAGAGCTAGAGTTAGACTAAGAAGGAACAGAGGTATACCAGTTGGACAAGGATTTAATGTTACCAATGATGCTATATTACAGGTATTGCAAGACATCCAAGTGAGATTGCACACGGTCAAAGGAGTCCAAAGGAGAAATTGAAGCCTAATAGTTGATTTTAAATCATCAGACTCATAGATTAGCTCTTCTTCATATTAGTATGTTCATGAGTCAAGGCTAGTGAGAGCCATTGTAAACCACAGATAGAGTTACCCACATTCTCTAACAGTTTGAGTCTAGAGGAACTTGTTGATTGGATCTTTGAGATGGATAAATTCTTTGACTTGGAAAATATTGAAGAATCAAAGGTGAAGATGGTTGTAACAAAGTTGAAAGGCCATGATTCCCTATGGTTTGACCAAGTGTAGAGGAAGAGTGGCTGATGGAAAATCTAAATTGAAATCGTAGGAGAGGATGAAGAAGCAGTTGAAGAAATAATTAATTCCAAAGGATTATGATTTATATCTCTTCAAAAGGATTCAAAATCTCAAACATAAGGAATCCAGTGTCAAGGAGTGCACTAAGGATGTCTAGAGACTATCCACTCATGTTTGCCAAGAAGAATCGACTACCATTACTATGTCAAGGTATGTCAATAGCCTTAAGCTTTCTATTCGGGATGATATTACTATATTGCATATTAGAAGCATGGAAGATGCTTATTAGTATGCGATTAGAGCTAAGGAGAAGCTTGAATATAATTTTGTATAGTCCTCTTAAGGAATAGGTAAGGCAAAATCACCATGTGATAGAGATCATTCGACAAAGAAGAATGATGAACCTGCAAGCTCCAGCAAGTTGAACCAAGGTATATTCCAACCCTATGTTATAACTATGACAAGGAAGATCATAAATCTACTGATTGTAAGTAACCTCCAAAGGTGAACAAGAAGGTTGAGATAGAGCCAATGTTGCCAAAGGAGAAGAAGACATAGAAGAATATTTTGACTATGTAACTGCAGCTAATGGTAAAAAAAGTCTTATTGTCCAAACATAAAGGTACTAAACCTTGGAAAAGGAGGAGCATCTTTAGGATGAAATGTTTTTCAAAGAAAATTTTGTAATGTCACTATGGATGAAAGCAATATTGATAACCTCATGTCAACCTACATGGTTGAGAAGCTCCAGTTACCCACAATTTTACATGCAATACCCTAGAAGGTGTCTTGGATGGAAAAAGATCATCAAGTGATCGTGAGCAAGCATTGTAAAGTTAATATTGAGCAAGGAAAATACTCAGACAAGATTTTGTGCGATGTTATCCTCATGGATGCATGGCACCTACTATTGGGAAGGACTTGGTAGTATGACAAAAGGGTTGTCCATGATAGATGATCCAAAACCATTACAATCTAGAAGGATGGAATAAAATGGACATTTAGACTACTTAAGTCATAAGGATCTAAAGCAAGGAGTGGCTTAGTCCTTATTGGAGAAAAAGAGTTCCCCAAAAAATCAAAGAATGAGCATGTGTGCTATGCCATTTTTCCTAGAGAGGAGCAAAAATAAGTGGATACAGTTCCAAAAGTGATCATGGATATATTAGAATACTATCACAACATTGTGACTCATGATTTGCCATTAGGATTTCCATTGATCAAGAAGATATCACATCAAATGGATTTGATCCCTGATGCTAGCCTTTCGAACCAAGCACGACATAGGATTGATCCTATGCATACAATTGAGTTGAATCGATAAATCAAAGAGTTCCTAGAAAGAGGACTGATTAGGGAGAGTTTGAGTCCCTATGTCGTACCTACAATACTCACACCAAAAAAATATGGAGAGTGAATAATGTGTACAGACTCTAGATCCATCAATAAAATAACAATAAGGTACCAATTTACTATTCCATGCATGGATGCTTTTCTAGATAAGTATGTGGTTCTCAATATTTTTCAAAAGTAGACTTGAACAGTGGATATCACCAAATTAGAATTAGATAAGGATATGAATGGAAAACTACCTTTAAAACTAAGTATGGATTGTATGAGTGGTTGGTTATGTCATTTGGGCTTAACAATACATCTAGAACTTTCATGAGGCTCATGACTGAAGTGTTGAAAACCTTTTTGGGGAAGTATCTTGTAGTTTATATTGATGATATATTAATCTACAACAAGAGTAAATTTGAACATCTCATTCATGTGAGATCAGTCTTTGAGAAGCTCTTAATAAATTTGAAGAAGTGTCCATTCCTCAAACAGGATCTGATTTACATTGGATTCATAATATTTAAGGATGGATTAAATATGGATCCAAAAAAGGTTGTTGCGATAAAGGATTGGCCCAATCCCAAGAGTGTTATAGAAGTGAGAAGCTTCTATGGACTGGCAAGTTTTTATCAAAAAATCATTAAACATTTTAGTGTAATTTGTGCACCATTGACATCGTAAATAAAGAAAGAAATATTTGGTTGGATATAAGAGACTGAAAATAATTTCCAACTATTGAAGAAGATGACAAAGTAGCCTATTTTGAGGATTCTAGACTTTGAAAAGGTTTTTCAAGTGGATTGTGATGCTAGTTGTTGCAGGCCAAACAAGGTGAATGGTTTCCTATTTTTGTCACATGCCCGTGCATTTAATTATCAACCCAGGGAGCTTCGTAAACTTGCGAAGAGTCGGAATTAGGTTACTACAATACCACTGGAGGTGAATCTGCTAATCCTACGTTTGGGGGGTGTTCTTGAAATGGTTTGTCAATCATTCCCGCACTCCTCAATGATTTACGTAAGAAGAACATAATTAAATCTACAGAAATAAATCATGTACACATTCCTAAAAATAAATCTACTGCAAATACTGGAACTAGCAAACTAATGAACGTTCTTATGAAAGCAATAAACTAATTAAAATAAATAAACAAAAAGGAAATGGGGAAGAAATACTGGCTTGGAGTGGGCCCAGGCTCCAGCAGCTTCTTCCCGATCGAACACGCGCTTAGAACTTCTGGAACTTTAATATATTCGTCAACACACTACAATTTATCTCTCGTACGTCTAAATGGATCTTTATTTTATTTCTATATATTTCTCGTAACGATCTGCGTGTGTTTATATAACACACCCGCAGAACTTCTGTTATAGAAGTAGTTACAATAGTTGATCTGTCCCAGACTAAATCAAGACAGTCTGGTAAATGCAATCGACATCTGGCATTCTGTTCTAATGGCGGTGTGTTCGTTGTTCGGTTCGTGCTTTGCCTGGCATCAGTAAGACATTTCGATACGTTGGTGCAATCTCCAATTTAGCTCTGCATGACGTAGAGCTGGAACTGCACCAACCGCTACCATCCACGTCATTCAAATCTGGTCAACGGGCAAAGAATCAGTGGCGCCTTCCGGTTGTGGGGAGGCGCTTGCCTTTTGCTAGCGCCTTTCGACTGTGGGGAGGCGCTTGCCTTTGGTTGGTGCCTTCCGACTGTGGGGAGGCGCTTGTCTTTGGTTGGCGCCTTTCGGCTGCGGGGAGGCGCTCATATTCGGCTGGCGCCTTCCGACCGCAGGGAGGCACTCGTATTCGGTTGGCGCCTTCCGACTGCGAGGAGGCGCTCGTATTCAGTTGGCGCCTTCCGACTATAGGGAGGCGCTCGTATTCAGTTGGCACCTTCCGACTGCAGGGAGGCGCTCGTATTCAGTTGGCGCCTTTCGACTGCAGGGAGGCGCTCGTGTTCTCTTCATTAACCCTCGATGAAATAAAGTGCCGAGTCCATCAAAAGGACCTCGACCGTTCCAAATCTAACTAAATCAACTGCAATTCCACAAAACATACTAAAAACACACAAATTAGATAACACGCATAATTATATCAAATATCTATATAATCATTCATAAAAGTACGCAATCCTTATTATACAACCGCATATTGATCAAAGAAATATGTACAAAATATGAGCATTTCTGGTGCTCATCATCCCCCCACGCCTAACATATGCCACGCCCTCGTGGCATCCAAGCTACGAGTAGCCCTCTGACTTTTCATCGTCGCCATCTCTTGGAGGATTCTGCTGCCCCTGCGGCCCGAGTCTGTCTTTTCGTGCCGACATTTGAAGGTGTGGTTCGCCTTTGCCTATGGGAAACTGTGGCTGTCAATTGTCCTCTTCTTGTTCTGGCCGCTACTGGTGGTGGTCTAGCCAACGTTGTTCCTGTCGATTGAAATGCAGCTTCGAAAGCTTGCCAGAGGTCGGCGTCTGGAGGTCTGACCACTGCCAGAGGGATATCCGAGTTATCCCCTCTGGAAGGCACTACTTGGGCCTTGTATAATCCGGCCGCTTCAGGGGTAAGCCCTGCATTCTCCTTTGCAATCGTAGCGGCCTCCAATTGTGGGCCATATACTCCCCACCATTCCAAGTACCTCCTCATCATGGAAGGCCACCCTCGGGATGAACCATAGATGTCCCAAAACCGGCTGTCTTCGTCGGATTGACGCAGATGCCATAATCTCCTTTTACCCTCGAGGATGCCTTCCTGGCCTCCTTGGTTGCTTTCATTTCGTTGCACCGCTGCTCAAAATATTTTTGCCTTTCGACGAATGGCTGCATGTCCCATTCATCCTCTTCAGAGTCGACGAAGGTCACTTTTGCCTTCTAGTCGAGCCGTCCCGGGCCTCTTTGCCTTGGCCTCTACAGAAAATGTGGCGGCTCGGACCGGGGTCTCTCCTTTCTCCTTCGGGGACTTCTCCTTGCTATGAAGGATCGGCTATGCTGCTATCTCTGGGGGTGATCCTTCGTTCTCCTGTCTATCTGGTGTCGACCCCTTAGGCTCTTCTCCTTCTTCGGGCCTGGGGAGGTCCTCCTTATCCTCTCGGTCTTATCTATTGCCTGGAGACCTTCGTCTCCGCTTCTGTGTCACTCAAGACAATGACAGGGGGCATGGTAGGACTTCTTTCCTTTTCACCCCTGAAAATAGAGGAATCCTCCCCTGCCTCTGGGCTGCTCTGTCGGGCGTCCGATCGAATCTCCCCCGAAGAGAATACTCGTTCGGCGGATGTGGGAGAGTTCGTCGGCACTTCTTCTGCCCAATCAGTCTGAGTGGACGCCTCCTGTCTTGTTGTTCCTCTATCCTGGAGCATTTGATTTTCCTCCTACAACTGCTGGACCAACTGCTCGAGCTGAGCAATTCGCCTATCTCTTTCCTCCAATTCCCTTTTATGCTGGTTCTGGCAATCTTCCAAAATCTGTTGTGCCATCCAGCAATCGGTTTGCCATTCGAGCGCCTCCTCCAAGGCCGCATCGATCTGGTCGTTACTCCCAAAATTTCCTTCATTCCGTGGGCTTCGGTTCGTTAATTCTCGGAGGGTTTGGGTGGCAACGTCTATCTCCGGGTCACTCTGTCCTTCCTCTATCGAGAGGAATCACCGTAGATGTTTCCTCCTGGGGATTGGTTCGTCCTCACCACCAACGAGTGGCGCTCCTTCCTCCTCATACTCGAGCACTGGGGAATGCCCTCTGTCCTCTATGTCTTCGGGCATCGGTGATCGCTCTCGTTCCTCCTAGAAAATAGGGCAACGCCAATTGCCCGATGTTTGTTATCTCCTCTATAGGGGATGCTTCGTCTTGCCCTAATTCGGCAACCGCATTGTGTTGCTCTATTTGGCCGCCATCTCCCTCTACGTCGTGGTTCTGTCCTTGTGCTTCTGCATGGCGGACCAATGCCGATATCAGCCCATGGTGGGCTAAGGCGGATGGTGCCCCCTTCTGGTACCGAGCCGCTTCATCTTTCAGAGCATTCACCAGGTAGAAAGGTATGTTTAATTTCCTCCCATGCACTAGGTGATTGATGAAGTGCACATGATTAATGTGCAGATGGGTATACTTTCCTATGCATGTGAAAAATCGAGCAATCTGCTCGAACATCTTTCGCATATTCATGGGGAGACTATTTTTGAGTAACCCCTCCCTGTCTATCTGCACATTTCCTCCTGGCAACAGTATTTTGGCATATAGTTTTAACACTCCGCCCTTGTATGTACATTCCCCCGTGAGAGGCAATCCAGTCGCCCGTGAGATGAACTCAGGGGTGACTGGAATTTCCACCCCTCGTACTTGGGCCGCATCGCCCCTCAAAGAGGCATGGAATTCTCTAGCTGCCTCCACGTCCTGGCCCTGACTGACCAGGGTGCAGTATTCGAGCCACCCCTCGGCTTCGAATTGGGTCTTCACCGCCCCTCTGATCCCATCAGTATCACTGGGTTCATTCTTCTTGATCGCGTGGTTCTTGGACCTTCCTCCCATGGCGCCTTCTACTGTTGTATATTTTTTTCTGTCCTTCCTTCTTCAAGAAGGCACCTTCTTATAGAAAAGATGCCTAACCCTAGCAGTTATGGAAGATGCCCTATCATTGGCACGTGATTTCGGCTATGGGGGGATACGATCTCTATGACGGCGGTATCTTTTTTGGTACTGCGTATTTATAAATAATTATATAAACGATTTGATTTAGTATGCACGTACCTGATTCGTCATTCCAGTCATCGTGGTAGCCACTGATTTGCTGACTTGTGACACGAGGGAGGGGTATGGTCCTTTGATGCCGCTCATTCGTGCGATGCTTCATTCCGCTCGAGGCATCCGGTAGATGTAAATGTTGCACGCGGGAGGCATTCTTTGGTACCTTTCCCATGTGGATGGTGTCCTTGTAGCGCCTTTTCGACATTGTTGGTGCTCTTCTTCGAACGAATGCGCCTTCCGGTGCTACGAGGTGCCTCTGATTGGTGGGAGGCGCTTTTGCTTGCATGCGTCTTCCCAATGTGGGAGGCGCCTCCTTCTGGTTCGTGCCTTCCCGATGTTGGAAGGCGTTCATCTTGATGAATGTGCCTTCCTGATGTTGGAAGGCGTATTCGGCTGGATGAATGCGCCTTCTTGATGTTGGAAGGCGTCTCGACTGGATGAATGCGCCTTCTTGATGTTGGAAGGCGTATTCGGCTGGCTTTTTTTTTTTTTTTTTAAGACTTGGTGCCTTCCGCCACGGAAGGCGCCTACATATGTATATATATATATATATATATATATATTTTTTAATAGAACTTCTGAATGGATGGAAGGCGCTGTCTTTCGATTTGGTGCCTTCCGGATGTAGTAAGGTGCCTTCTTCTGGATGGGCGCCTTTCGGGTGTAGTAAGGCGCCTTCTTGTGGACTTGGCACCTTCTTCTGATGCAGTAAGGCACCTTCTTTCTTTTAATAGTGCATTCTTGTGGACTTGGCGCCTTCTTCTAGATGCAGTAAGGCGCCTTCTTCTGGATGGGCGCCTTTCGGGTGTAGTAAGGTGCCTTCTTGTGGACTTGGCACCTTCTTTTGGATGTAGTAAGGCGCCTTCTTCTACTTGGCACCTTTTTCATTAAGCCTTCTTGGACTTGGTGCCTTCTTGTGATAAGGCACCTTCTTCTGGACTTGGCACCTTCTTTTGGATGCAGTAAGGCACCTTCTTCTAGACTTGGCGCCTTCTAGATGCAGTAAGGCGCCTTCTTCTGGATGGCGATTTGACTGGAAAAAGGGTGATCAAGCCTTCCCAGTTTTTCATGCTGCCCAGATTCTACCTACGAGCCGGTGTCGGAATGCTGAGTCGAATCAGGCCTGGTTTCCCAGATACCTATCCCTCATGCTGTCAGGTCCTCCACCTGCAAAAAGCAACTAAAAAAGAAAGGAAAATAAAGGCAGTTAGACGCGTTCCATGCCTGTTAGGCCCTGGATTAGGATGCCTGCAGCTTGCATGCGGGCGTCGTCCTTGCAAAAACACACATTACAAAAAAAACTATATTAACTAAAAAATTTTGGGTGAGCACTTTCGTGCCCACCATTTCACCTGTGAGAGTTCGGTCCGAGATCTAGCAAGATGGGGTCTCCCCCATGCCTACTCTGGATTCCACCCGTAACATTTTGGACGTATTATAGGGGCGTAGTCGATGGCCATTGATCGTGAACATGGTGTTGCTGCCGTCAATTGTCTTAACGCGCACCGCCCCATTCCTAATGAGCTCTGCCACCTCATACGGCCCCATCCACCTCTCCATAAGTTTGCCCTTCCTTTCCTAGAACCGAGAATCGTACAACAAGTACCCATTCCCCTACCCGGAACTTCTTCAGCTTGATGTGGTTATCATGCCACTTCTTTCTCTGCTTCTATATAATCTCTGTCCTCTGCAAAGCATCCAGTCAGATTTCGTCCAGCTGATCTAGCTGGTGAATCCTCTATTTTTGAGCTTCGTCCAAGCTCAAATTTAATTCTGAAGCCATCCTCAGAGTTTTGATTTCGAACTCGATGGGCATCATCGCATTTTTTCCATAGACCAGTTGGAAAGGTGTGCATCCTGTGGTGGATTTCCACGTGGTGTTGTATGCCCAAACCGCCTTCGACAACCGTGTGGCCCAATATTTCTTGTGTTGCTGCACGATTTTGGTCAAGATGTTTTCTATCTCCCTGTTTGTCACTTCTACTTGCCCGTTCGCCTACGGATGGTAGGGCATGGTTTTATTGTGCCGAACTCTATACTGCTCCATCAACTCCTCAATCAATTTGGAGGTGAATTGGGGCCCTTGGTCTGTTGTTATCTCCCGAGGAACCCCAAATCATGTGAAAATATGGGCAAATAAGAAATCGATGACCGTTCTTTCCTTTGAGTCCCTTAATGCCTGCACTTCCACCCATTTGGTGACGTAATCCGTGTAGACCAGAATAAACCTCCTTCCCATCGAAGGTGGATTAAATGGTCCCACGAAGTCCATGCCCCATTTATCAAAAGGTTCCAGGTGTACCCAGGGCTGCAGGGGCATTTCATCTCGGTGGGTTGGTCTACCCATCCTTTGGCACTCGTCACACTTGCCGGTATACGCTGCCGCGTCCTTGAACAGAGTGGGCCAAAAATACCCATCCTGCAGGATTTTGTAGGCAGTTCGTTTCCCTGCAAAGTGTCCTCCGCATGGCTCATCGTGACATGCCTTGAGCACTTCTGAAAACTCCTGTTCGCTACGCATCTTCTTATAATTTGGTCCCATCCTATTTTAAATAGGAGACCATCCATCCAAAGGAATGATGCGCTCTTCTCTATGACCGCCTGCTTTTCTCGATAGGAGAGAGCAGGTGAGGTCCTTCCGGTGGCCAAGTAATTGGCTATGTCTGCATACCACGGAGTTTGTTCACTAATAGCGAATAGATGTTCATCCAAAAACTGATCTTCCACCGCTTGATGATCCGCTGGTATCAATCTGGATAGAAAATCCACCACGACGTTGTCCTTGCCCGGTTTATCGACTATAGTGATGTCGAATTCCTGCAATAGCAACAACCATCTGATAATTCTGCCACCAATGGCCGGCTTGCTCATCAGATACCTGATAGCCGCGTGGTCCGTATGGATGAAGACCTTGTATCCCGTTATATAGTGGCAGAATTTGTTTATTGCATGGACAACTACGAGGAATTCTTTTTCTATCACTGTATAGTTGAGCTCTGCTCCCGCCAAGTTTTTACTGACATAATAGATGGCATAAAATTCTTCGCCGTCTTTCTGCTCAAGGACTGCTCCGATCGCACCGTTAGATGCATCGCAATAAATATGGAACGGTATGGCCCAATTCGGTCCTCTCAAGACCGATGCAGATATCAATTTTTCTTTCAACAATTGGAACGCTTCTTCGCAATCTCCCATCCAATTGAACTCTACGTCCTTAGAAAGTAGGGTGTGCAGTGGTTTGGCAATCTTACTAAATTTGGTGATAAATCGCCGGTAGTACCCGACTGATCCAAGGAAACTTCTTACCTCCTTCTGGATTCTGGGGCTAGGTAGGTCTCTGATGACCTTGATCTTCCTCTTGTCTACTTTTATTCCTTCCGCAGAGAGGTGGTGTCCCAACACGATGCCTTCCCGCATCATCATAAAACATTTTTCATTACTTAGGGACAAATGATTTTCCTTGCTCCTGTCGAGCACTCTTTCCAGATTTGTCATTGCCTCCTCGAAGGTTTCTCCATAGGCGGTGAAGTCGTCCATGTATACTTCCACCCCGTCTCCTATCATATCAGAGAATATGCTAAGCACCGCCCTTTGAAAGGTGGCCGGTGCGTTGCACAGTCCAAAAGGCAATACCTTATAGGCAAACGTTCCCCATGGACAGGTGAACGTTGTTTTATCTTGATCTTCTTCCCCTATCTGGATCTGGGTTGTAACCACCGAAACCGTCCGGAAAGGAGAAGTATTTTCTTCCCGAGAGTGTGTCCAAGACCTGATCGATGAACGGGAGCGGGAAGTGGTCTTTCTTAGTCGCCTTGTTCAACGCCCGGTAGTCCACGCAGATCCGCCATTTCCTATTCTTTTTGGGGACCACCACTAATGGTGATACCCATTCACTGTCAAAAATTGGATATATGAATTCGGCAGCCAGAAGTTTGTGCAGTTCTTCTCTGACAATGTCTTTCATTGCTGGGTTCATCCTTCTCTTGTGGTTGCCGACTAGGAGTTGCCCGGTCATCTAAATAAATCCGATGGGTACATATTTTTGGGCTGATGCCATGCATATCTACATAGTCCCATGCAAATGCTTGCCGGTGTTTTACCGTAAGCTCTTCCAATTTTTCTAGCTGTGTGGGCGTCAACCTCGTTGTTGACGTTTAATATCCTCCCTGGCCCAATGTGTATTTTTCGGATGTGCCGATCTTGGGCGCCAGCCAACGGCGATCCAGGTGTGGGGGTGGACGATTCTCCATGGAGAAACTCCACGATAGCACCATCCTCGTCCTCTTCTCGCCACCTCCTCCAAGGTCATCACCGGCTGGATTATGGACAACTCCGTAGTTCCATGCTCGGTGATCCTGGGTTCTTCTGTCGAGTCCATAGACTGAGTTGGTGGTGAAATGGTCAGCCTTTTGACGTTTTGCCCATTGGAGATGGTCATTAGCCCATCCCGATAGCCGATGTAAGCGTCGACTGTTGCCAGCCATGGCCTCCCCAAAATGAGCGGGTAACCGCCCAACCTCGGTCTTGGTTTGCAAAACTAAAAAATTGACTGGATATTCCCATGCACTAACCGTTACGATCACATCTTCCAACATCCCTTTCAGCGACACGGTTGATCGATCGGCTAACTGTAGCACTGTCGTGGTTGGCTTCAAGTTCGTGAGCTGCAGCCTTCGCATGGTCTCTTGAGGCATCACGTTGATGGCTGCCCCGAGGTCAACCAATGTGTTGGACAGGGAATGTCCTCCAATTTTTATGGTCAGCACTGGGCTGCCCGGATCTGCATACTTCGGATGACGTGTTCCACCCATCATTAGATCTGCCAGTTTACCCACGACGTTGATAGTCTGGGTAGCTTTTCATCCCGGTCTCCTTAGACACATTTCTCTAATTGCCTTGGTGTAAATGGGGACATCTCGAATTGCTTGAAATAATGGGATTGTCACCGTGAGATTCTTCAAGCTCGACAAGATGTCAAATTTTGGCCGTGTTGTTTTTCTTTGTTCCTACAATCGGCTAGGAAATGGAGCCTCCGCTCTCTCAAGTGCTTTTCCCTCTTCTACCATAGGTGTCTCCTCTATTTCTTCCTCCTCTTCTACCAATGGAGGTGTCTCTACTATTTCTTCCTCCTCTTCTACCAGAGGCGGTGTCTCTACTCCTAGCTGCCTACCTGATCTAAGCTGAATATTGTACATATGATACATCTCACCTTCTACGTTGTATGCCGACTGATTTACTCTGTTGTTCGGGTTTGCTGTCGGTTGTGCTGGTAGCTACGCAGGTCTCGCTGCTGGCAATGCTGGTAAGTTCTGTTGGATGTGAGTAGGCGCTGCACTCTGTGGAGTCTGATTCCATGCATTGTGGCCTCTCCACTGCTGCCCAGGATATGGATATGGCATCCATGGCTGCTGATTCGAAAATGCTGCTGGGGGTGCGTTAGTCCAGGGTGATGGTCCCCACCACCCCATATTAGGTGGTTGAGGGGGTCCTTGGTGCATGTATGGCCCTCCCCCATATGATGGCATTCCGGTTGGTATATTCCCCATGGGGGGCTATGGCCAACTCTTCCTATTGCCTATGAAGTAGGCCTCCGTGCTCTCAGCCGCTTCCCGGTTACTCGGGCGCTTGTGGGCACAATCGAGTTTTATGATTCAGCCTGCAAACTGTGCATACTCCGACCTTGTTTTTTGGACATGCATTCTTTGCATGCCTTCCTCTACATTTTGGGCAGAAATAGGCTAATGTCTGCGTCATTTTCTTGTTTCTTCTTTTCTAACAACAACGTATCCATCTACAGTGCTAGAGATGAGAGCATTTCGCTCTTCAAATCCTCCAGCATGTTGCCTATTTCTATTTTGGTGACTGAAGCAGTCGCCTTCATGGTCCTGGCGATGATTTTGCCTCGCCTTCTCGAGTAGTTTTGGCATAATTGTCAGATGTCGTCCATAGCATGCTGATAGACATCACCTCCAGAGATCATGTTGAGAGCCTCCAGTGACTCATTGGTAAGTCCCCTCAAGAAGATGCTTTTGAGGGACTTATCAGATAGCTTCGAGTGAGGGGACCGTTGAAGATTAAAGCTGAATCTCTCCCAATACTCCTCGAGAGACTCATCTTCTCTTTGTGTCATGCTCAGGACCTCCTCCCTAGAGTCTCTTGCTCTCCCAAAATCTTGATATTGCTCTAGAAAGAGCTTCTTCATCTGGTCCTAGGTGGTGATGTGTTTGTCTCCCAGACCGATGAACCATCGCAGAGCTGCATCGTCTAATGTAGAAGGAAATAATTTCAACTTCTGCGTGTTTGATTTGTAATCCACAGACCTGCACAAAACATCAAACTTGAATAAAAATAGGTCAGGGTCCTCGCTCGGGTGTCCTCTGAAGGACGAAAGGTGAGCAGGGGATATGTTTTTCATTTTGGTATCTCCTACTCCCTCCTCTATTGGGAAACTAAATCCAGATGAGACTTCATCATTATCTACCATTTTTTTGGGAAATGTGGTTTCTAATGCAGCGTTTATGGCCTTCCGATCATTTAAAACTTTCTGAGTCAATGCTCTAAGGTTGTCTGGCGAGATCGTCTGATCCTCCACAGCCTTCCACAATAGGGCTTCCTCTAGAGGAGTCCTATTAAACAGGGGATTTATGATGATTCGTTCATCCCCTTGTTGATGGGATGAGGTGGCACTTTGCACAAAGTGCGGTTCCTCACTCCAATGGACTACTGGTAGGTCGGGCGAGTCTAACTCAAATCCAAAATGCTCGGTTGACTCAGGTCCTGATGGATTAGTTCTTATAAAGTGACCGTCAGGTCCTCTTCTTCTCGAAGAACTCATACAAGGTCAGATGGAAGGTTTCAGGGTATTGTAAGTAATCTAATTAAGACGCTTCCCCGACAACGATGCCAAAATGTTGCGGGCCAAACAAGGTGAATGGTTTCCTATTTTTGTCACATGCCCGTGCATTTAATTATCAACCCAGGGAGCTTCATAAACTTGCGAAGAGTCAGAATTAGGTTACTACAATACCACTGGAGGTGAATCTGCTAATCCTACATTTTGGGGGGTGTTCTTGAAATGGTTTGTCAATCATTCCCGCACTCCTCAATGATTTACGTAAGAAGAACATAATTAAACCTACAAAAAATAAATCATGTACACATTCCTGAAAATAAATCTACTGCAAATACTGGAACTAGCAAACTAATGAACGTTCTTATGAAAGCAATAAACTAATTAAAATAAATAAACAAAAAGGAAATGGGGAAGAAATACTGGCTTGGAGTGGGCCTAGGCTCCAGCAGCTTCTTCCCGATCGAACACGCGCTTAGAACTTCTGGAACTTTAATATATTCATCAACACACTACAATTTATCTCTGTACGTCTAAATGGATCTTTATTTTATTTCTATATATTTCTTAGAACGATCTGCGTGTGTTTATATAACACACCCGTAGAACTTCTGTTACAGAAGTAGTTACAATAGTCGATCTGTCCCAGACTAAATCAAGATAGTCTGGTAAATGCAATCGACATCTGGCATTCTATTCTAATGGTGGCGTGTTCATTGTTCGGTTCATGCTTTGCCTGGCATCAGTAAGACGTTTCGATACGTTGGTGCAATCTCCAATTTAGCTCTGCATGATGTAGAGCTGGAACTGCACCAGCCGCTACCGTCCACGTCGTTCAAATCTGGTCAACGGGCAAAGAATCAGTGGTGCCTTCTGGTTGTGGGGAGGCGCTTGCCTTTTGCTAGCGCCTTTCGACTGTGGGGAGGTGCTTGCCTTTTGTTGGTGCCTTTCGACTGTGGGGAGGCGCTTGTCTTTGGTTGGTGCCTTCCGGTTGTAGGGAGGCGCTCGTCTTCGGTTGGTGCCTTCCGACTGCAGGGAGGCGCTCGTATTCAGTTGGTGCCTTTCGACTGTAGGGAGGCGCTCGTATTTAGTTGGCACCTTTCGACTACAGGGAGGCGCTCGTATTCAGTTGGCGCCTTTCGACTGTAGGGAGGCGCTCGTGTTCTCTTCATTAACCCCCGATGAAATAAAGTGCCAGGTCCATCAAAAGGACCTCGACCGTTCCAAATCTAACTAAATCAACTGCAATTCCACAAAACATACTAAAAACACACAAATTAGATAACACGCATAATTATATCAAATATCTATATAATCATTCATAAAAGTATGCAATCCTTATTATACAACCGCATATTGATCAAAGAAATATGTACAAAATATGAGCATTTCTGGTGCTCATCACTAGTGGTAAAGTCACTGGAGCAGTACTCAGTCAAGAGGGGAGACCTAATGACATACTTTAACCAAAAAATTAATGATTTGCAATAGAAGTACTTTATTTCTGAGCAAGAGCTTTATGCTATTATGCAGGTTTTGAAGTATTTGAGGCATTATTTATTTCCCAAGGATTTTGTGTTATACACAGACCATCAAGCATTGTAGTATCTCAATAGCCAAAGCAAATTGAGCATTTGATAAACTAAGTGGGTCAAATATATGGCAAGTTACACCTTTAATATTAAGCACAAATCAAACAAGAGAAATCAAGTTGTTGATGCTTTGGGTAGAAGGATAATGTTATTGAACACCATGCAAGTGGAGTACATTGGGCTTTATGATATGAAGACAAAGTACAAAGATGATGTAGATTTTATTGATGCATGGAAAGAGTGCAGTGAGTATGAACATAAGGTTTGGAACAATTTCCTCTTGCGATATGGATTCTTGTTTAAGGATAAGTAAATGTGCATTTCACAATGATCATTGATTGAGAATCTGATCAAGGATACCCATGGTGGAGGTCTTGGAGGCCACTTTAGCAAGGAAAAAATTGTTGCTCAATTGAAAGAGAAATATTTTTGGTCTAGATTAGCAAAGGATGTTGAGAAGTACAAGGTGCATAACTTGTCAAATTGCAAAAGACACTACGCAAAATACTCCATTTCTCATTCTCAATGAATCATGGGAAGACATCGACGTGGATTTCATACTAGGTTTGCCAAGAACCCAAAGGAGCCATCACAACACTTTTTGTTGTTGTGGATATATTTTTAAAAATGACTCATTTCATCCGTGTTAGAGTATATTACATCATTTGTATTATGTAAATGCACCACCTTTGGTGCATATCTAGAATAGGAGTTTACTTTAGAGTGAAGTAAGTTAGTTACTTCCAGTATTGTAATAAATGCACAAGTGTCAATGTGCAAGTTGTAAATATGCATGTAGTCCACATGTACATAAGTCCTAGGTAGAGTAAGGGCCAAGGAATCTATCTTCCTATATAAATACCTCATAGTGAGTGTTTTAAGAGAGGAAGTGAATATAGAGAGTGTGTATTATAATTTAGGAGTATGGTACAATGTAGTCCTTTCATATCTGTTCATGTCCTCCATTATATAACATTGTACTATTTTGTCACTTTCATTAATGGTATATTTTTGAGTTACTTGTAGATGTTCATCTTATTATTTTCCTGCATATTATTTTTCCATTAGCTTATCGTTATCTCATATTATTTATTTTACATCTTGTGGTTATACTACCTCTCATAAAAATATAACAGTGGTATCAGAGCACATGGTAGATCATATAGGAAATAGGGAGAGCCACAAGTGAGACTGAGAGATATCCAAAAATCTTATTTACAAATTTTTTAATATTACATTTATCTAGAGTCTTTCCACAGGGTTATGGAAAAACTCGTGAAGACTAGGACTCGGCGTGGATTCCACTAGATTGACAAATCAACTAGTGAAGATTAGTCATCTCTAGATTTAAGAGTTCTTACATTCTAGCTTGTAACATATTATTACAGGAAAAAGGAGATTCAATAGAGTCAGGAAACTTCCTACATAGAGCTAGGAAGAACATATTCATTAGAATATTTCTAGCACTTGCAACAACAAGTCAAAGACTGAAGATTTTAGAGACCTGAGAAAAGGTCTTGTTACTAGAGATTGCAAACCTGCAGATTGTAGAAGAAGAAAATACCATAGTAGCCTTACAGCTAATTCAAGAGACTCATGAGAAGAGTCCAAAATAATATTGGAGGTTGGTGATCTCCATTAAATACTGCAAACAACAGATTAAAGAAATCGGCTTGAATAAGTTGAAGAGACCCTTAGAAGGTCTAGTTACAAAACTTATAGTTCTAGAAAATTTGAGGTTGGCAATCTCCATAAAATCCTACAAATTGCAAAATTAAATAAGGACCAGTAAGGTCCTATTCCATAATTCTAGAAATAACAAATTTTAGAGGTCCGAGAGGAATATCTCATTACCAAAACTTTCATAGAAGAAGGTTGAAGGAAAGGTCTCATATGGAAGATAAGAGAAGTTGTGAGATTTAAGACCTTGGTGAGGTCTCGAGATAAATAAGAAGAAGTCTTGGATAACATTTGTTTAAAATTCAAAGAATATCATTAAAGGAGTTCCTAGTACAAACCATTGATAAATCTACCAGCAAGGAGAAGTTACTGACAAAGCAGAATTTGGGATAATCATCAGCATCTGACAATAAGCCCAAAAGGAGAAGAATTTGGTAAGGAGTATCAAATCCTGGAGGAGATTGTTGAAGACCTCAAGATATTCAGATTCTTGAGAAGAACGTCAATATTCAATTCATAATTTGACAAGGAGGTTGAAGGAGATAGGAACCTAACTTTACTACTAAACCTAAAAGTTTTGAAGATTATCATTGAACGCTAGAAGAATCATTCGGAGATAGGGGTTTTCTAAATATTTAGTAGAATATTAAAGGGTTTTTTTGATCAAAATGACCACATCCAGGGAAATAAGGAATAATCTTCTCAAGTTAGGTATAGAGAAAAGTCGCGATAACACGATTTTTTGAGGGCCATGGAGCAGACTAAGGTCATAAGTCACAATAGCATGACATTTTGAAGATCGAGGAGTAAGCTGAGATGGAAAGTCATGATGGTATGACTTTTTGAAGGCCCAGTTATAGAATAATACCATAAGTCATGATAGAATGACATTTTGAATATCGATGAGAAAATTGAAATAAAAATTCATGATGGCATGACATTTTGAAGGCCATGGAGCAGACTAAGGCCAAAAGTCATGATAGCGCAACATTTTGAAGACCGAGGAGCAAGCTGAAGTAAAAAGTCATGATAGCACAACATTTTGAAGGCCCAATGGAGCAGACTAAGGCCAAAAGTCATGATAGCACGACATTTTGAAGACCGAGGAGCAAACTAAGGCGAAAAGTCATGATAGCATGACATTTTGAAGGCCCATGGAGCAGACTAAGGCCGAAAGTCATGATAGCATGACATTTTGAAGATCTAGGAGCAATATGAGACGAAAAGTCATGATAGCATAACATTTTGAAGGCCAGTTGATAGACTAAGGCTAGAAAGTCACGATAGTGTGACATTTTGAAGGCCAAGTGGACCATGATGTCTAAGATATGTTGAGAAAGATCGCTGCAACAAGAAGATCCCAACCACTTTCAGTTAGAAACTCCATGACCTCTTAACCATTTCTTTACCAGAATGAGCCTACGGGCATACTATTGTAACAACTTTCAGTTTTTTGTTATGTAAAACTCTTATATATAGAATGAGCGACCCAAGCAAATGGTCGGCTCTTAGGTATTTACAAGGCTATGTATATAGACTTCTGAAAGCTTAATAAAGATCTCCATTCTGGTTCTTGGCTCATTGGTGTTTTCAAATCAAGTATGTATGTGTTGTCTATTGTTGTTTGAATCTAAGTTGAATGTAATCCGCATCAATTCTTATTCTGAATTCCTGCATTAACGTTCTGTTAGATCTGCAATTTAACTTCATGGATAAGCTATATTTTCATAAAGCATTCACCAAGAGTTTTAGTTTCTATGTTTTGGTTCTGTTATGCTTCTCTACAAAAGGTTGTGGTAGTTGTTTTGTTGTTGCTTAATACATACCATTTTAATCCTCTAGCCATAGCTATATTTCCCTCTCTTTATGCATTTCCCTCTCTCTCCCTTTTCCTAAAAGAAGCAAAGGAACCAGCCTCCTCTGGATATTGAACCAGGTAGACTCTGTTCTAACTTGGTCTTTCAATGTTGGCAAAGTCTTGGGCGCAAATGTAACCAAAGGCAGATTTTGCTCCAATAGTTTTTGGCATGCCCGGTGGGACACAAATCCCACATATTACATAGATCAAAGCCCTGGTGAATAGCTTTTCCCTATCAATATTTTTTACATCACTTGGCGACTCTGCACCAAAAATAACCTTAGAAAAATCCTTACCTAGCTTCTGGTCATGAACCGTCTTTCATGATAACTAGATCTAAAGCTAAAAATTTAGAAGAACCCATAGAGTTCTTCGAACTGCACCTTGGTAGCCTCCGAGCTAACCCTATTTTGGTTGCTAGAACAACTTCTACTTACATCAACAATTCAAGACACGCCAATACTTCCCTTGTAGCCCTCCCTAGCACTACTGCTAGTGGAACCTTAGCTCCAGTTACCTACACAACCGTAATGGTTGGAAATCTATCGATTCTGCCCTACCCCACATGGAACCATACAGGCCCCCTAAACCTGGAAGCTCAGCATCCGATCCCTGTAGCAGCCCTAAAAGCTCTACCCTAGTATGACGATACTGGAAATATGACTTATGAACATTGTCTAGATGTAGCTACGTTGGCCCCCATACATAATATCCAGGAAGAAGATGTTATGATAATATTGCTGGTCATTTCTTTGAAAGGGAAGATGCTCTATTGGTACAAAGCTCTTGAAAATTAGACCATATCTACATGGTCCCAGCTTATTGGAAAATTAGTGGAAGAATTCAATGAGCACACAGATCCTTTCTCCCTACTGAATCAGTTTACTATTATTCAAAAACACCCACAAGAAGAGATCGTAGATTTCAATATCAAATTCAGTAGGACTTGGCAAAGAGTACCTGATGGTCTGAGACCAACACATGAACAAGCAATGTATTATTATTTGAGAGCTTTTAACTCAGATATAAGTATGGAAATTAGATAGTCTCATGTACACACCTTCCCTGAGATTTATCAAGAAGCACAGAAGGTAGAAAAGGACCTGATTGCTATTGGTAGATTTCCACCCAAAATAATGATGCCCATTTTTCCAGATCTACCTCAAGCATCAAGTGTTGCTTTCCCAACTAATTCCAATCTTCCCAAATGGACTGGACAACCTAACATCCCATTAATACAAGCTCCTCCTATGCTTCCAATGCTTCCCCCTATTCCTGCACTCCCCATGGCTATGGTCCCATCGACTCCAGATCCTCAACTGGTAGTTCTGCAAGATCTGCAAGCTTCTTATAAGACTCTAGAAAATAAATTCATATCCATGGAACGAAGAGAAGTGGAGAGAAATTCCCAGCCAAGGAGGTTTCCACAAGTGACTAGAGACCAAGCTTCCATGAGTGGTAGGAACTATGATAAATCTAGCATGGTTTATGCCAATGAAGATAGTGAACCCAGTAACACTTTGACAAAATCAATTTTCTGGTGTTCCACATGCAATGACCCTCATGGCGAGACTTCTTGCATGATTCATCAAGCATCAGATCCAGAAGGTGGCTATTGAAAAAATTGAGAGATCCCTCAAAGGTCAGATTAATATGATCAAAGAAGAAGACCAAAATTTTATGATGCCTTCTCTTGAACAAGTCTCAGTTCTAACCAGATCGGGAAAGAAACCATTCCAGGTTGATCCCAAGGAACTTAACCCTTTGAAGGTACCCTCACCTATAAGGAGCCCGACTGAGAAAATACCTCCTTTTGAGAAGATTCCCCAGAACTCAAATCCAAAAGGAGTAGAAGTTCACAAAGAAACACCTCCACAGAGGGAGGTAGAGACTCAGGAGCAAGCCAGGGATAAATTGAGATACCCCTCATTGACTAAGCATCAAAGAGTTGATGCTACTCAGGGGTACAAAAATAGGTTTGACACAACGATAAAAGAAAAAAGTGTCGATTCCCTCCCATTCAACATAGTTGAGGAAATGAAGAAAACCCCTTCCAAGGCCACTATGTATGAAGCCCTACGAATCCCAGGATAGATCGACCTACTGCAAGAATCATTAAGGTCTATGAAAAATAAGAGCAGAAGCCTAGTTCAGTTGGATTCTACACAAGCTAGTCTCACCTCTACCTCAGGAAAGAACAGGCCTCCCCCTTTTTATCTATCTCTCTAGATGGAAGGGTGGGTGGTTCATAATTGTATGATTGATTTTGGAGCCACAACTACAGTAATGCCTAAAGTAGTATGCAACATCATGGGGATGGAGTATACAAGAAGTAGTCCAGGAGTCTTACAACTGGATGAAACCCCTATAAAAATGGTGGGGGTAATTAAGGACATCCCAATAGTCCTTCACAGACTACCCCAACTCACAGTCATACAGGAAGTAGTGGTGGTTGACTTAGAACCCTATTTTGGTATGTGCCTCTCCAGGGAATTCACTACTAAAATAGGAGGATATCTGTCACTTGATTTTTCACACCTCGATATTCCATTCAAAGGAAAAAGGGTGAAAATATTCAATGAAAAACCTTCCACTTTCCATGTCGAAAGGCTCGGAGATGAGGAAAAGGTTGACACTACTATAAATATGATGACGAAAGAGCTAACAGATTTAAACCTGATGGAGGAAGCCCTAAATGGGTTACAAGAGGAAGACCAGTTCTCCCTCCAAGACTTCAATGCCATGGTCAAAATAGACATAGGCAACTACACTATCTTAAAACCTGAGAAAGATAAATCCATTCCTCCCCCTCTGGCCGATCAACCCACCAATCAGTTGTGGAAGCTTTTCTTTGATGGTGCTAGGTGCAAAAATGGAGCTGGAGTAGGCATTGTCCTAATCTCTCCCACAGGTGAAGAGAAGATCTTCTCTTACATATTGACCTGGAGTTGCACCAATAATGTAGCAGAATATGAAGCACTCTATTTAGGCCTCAAAAAATCTGAAAATATGGGCATCAAGCAACTATAGATCTTCGGTGACTCCGAGCTGATAGTGAATCAAGTTACTAAAAAATGTGTAAGAAAACAACATTATCTTAAGGCTTACCAAAATAAAGTCTGGGATTTATTGGAATCCTTTGAATCTCTGAACATAAAGGCAATTCCCAGAGAGAAAAATACACATGCAGACTTGTTGGCTTTAGTAGGGGTAAACTTCTGCCCTATAAGCAATGTCATCCAAAAGTCGAAAACAATCAGGCTGATCTACAAACCTTATGTGCTAGACAGGGATACCTTCTGGCAATTTTTTGAGAATGATCGACAAATAGTGGACTTCCTCGTCCATGAGATGAATTGCTCTAACAACAGAATGGTTGAGGATGAAGAATATGAGAACATCATCCAGTTGAAAAATAACCACATCCCAAAAGGGTTGGTTACTCTTGAAAGCCTATTTGATAATAATGACAGGTCGACTGGCCATAAAATGAAAGTCGATAAACATAGATACAAGGAAGCTCAAATGGAGCCTGACAAGGCCATCAAATTAGGAGTGAACACTATGGAAGTAGAAATGGAGGAAATCAAATAATTGTGCAAGGAATTCCCAAACATCATTGCCTGGACCTACAGAGACCTGAAAGTCTACTCCAAAGAGATAATCCAACACATGATCGAGCTCGAGGAAGGTGCAAAGCCATTTTGGAAAAAACAATGGCCAATAAATCCCAAAATCAAAGCCTTAATGAAGCAAGAGCTGCTAAAACTGCTTGAAGCTAAAATCATTTACCCAATCAAGCATTCGACATGGGTTGCTAACCTAGTCTCGGTTAGGAAGAAGAATGGAGACATCCGGTTGTGCGTTGACTTTCACAATTTGAACAAGGCTTCGTTGAAGGACCATTACCCTCTCCTATAGATCGATCAAATCCTACACATAGTAGCGGGAGCAGAAAGGTTCTCACTCCTAGATGGTTTCTCTGGGTATAATCAAGTATGGGTCAAAGATGAAGATCAATTTAAGACCGCGTTCACAACTAAGTGGGGAACGTTTGCTTACTATAGAATGCCCTTCGGGTTGTCCAATGTTGGGGCTACTTTCCAAAGAGCTATGGATGTGGTATTTGGAGAGTTGGTAAATAAAATAATAGTGATTTACCTAGATGACATGATGGTTTTCTCTCACCAAAAAGAAGATCACATAGCACATCTCAGAAGTGTATTCGAGAAATGCAGGGAGTTTGGCATCTCCATAAATCCCAAAAAATCTATCTTCACTGTGGAAGAAGGACTTCTACTTGGCCATGTTGTCTCTAAGTCTGGTCTAGCCATAGACCCTAATAGGGTGAAAGCACTATTAGATCTTCCCCTCCCCCGAACAAAAAGGGCTTACAATCATTCTTTGGCCAGATCAATTTTATGCACAAATTCATAGCTGATTTTGTGCAAATCATCAAACCAATGATAGAGCTTTTAAAAAAGGATGTCATGTTCAAGTGGATGGATGCGAGGAAACAAGCCTTCCAACAGATCAAAGAATAGATAGCTCAAGCCCCCATCTTGGTGAATCCAGACTATTCCAGGGATTTCATTTTATACGTTGTAGGTGAACAAGAAAGCTACGCCGCAGTACTCACACAGAAGGGAGCTGACAATGAAGAAAGGCCCATAGCTTTTCTGAGTCAAACTATGCAGGAACACGAAGAGAAATATAACTTCATTGAAAAATAGATATATGCAATAATGAAGTCTCTAAAAAATTTTAGGCATTTCTTATCATAGAGCAGGGTAATCATCTATACAATTCACCCCGATGTACGAAGCTTCATCATACAAGGAGAGCTCGATGATACAAGAGCTGGTTGGGTGACCAAAATACAAGAATATGATGTAGAAATACATCCGACCAAACTGGTAAGAGGTAGAGCACTATGCCAAGAACTCGCCAAGCAAGCTTCACTAGAATACGTAGCTTACCAGACTCAGGAAGTAGTATCATATGATGATCAACCTCCGGAGCGGCTTGACTGGGTAGATGAATTGATCAAGTACTTCCAAACTGGGAGGTGCCCAACAAATTTAAACTCCTCACAAAGAAGGAGGTATCAAATCCAGGCCTTGAAATACACCCTGCTACCTGAGGGGTTGTACAGGAAAAACTTGGATGGAGTACTACTTCGTTGCATAAAAGAAGAGCATAAATAGAAAATCTTGGAAGAATTCCATGGGGGATTGTCAGGAGGACACTACTCGGGGAGAACCACCACCCTGAAGATCATCATAATTGGGTGCTACTGGCCAACCATATTTGTAGATGCCTTCAAAATAACAAGAGGTTGTGAGGAATGCCAAAGATACGTTGGAAGAAATAGGAATGCTTCGTTGCCTCTAAAGTCCATCCAGGTTGAAGAGCCTTTCCAAAAATGGGGATTGGATTTCATTAGGATAATAGAGCCCAACTCATCCATTGGACATAAGTATATCCTGACAGCCATCGACTACTTCACAAAGTGGTCAGAGGCAATACCCACCAAAAGGGCAGACCAAGAGGTCGTGATGGAGTTCGTGGAAAGTCTGATCACCAGATTTGGCATCCGAGAGGTATTAGTCATAAACAATGGTTCATCCTTCATAGGCACCGAGATGGTTGACTTCACATGCAAATATGGGATTTATTTAAAAATATCCTCAAACTATGATCCACAGGTAAATGTTGGTCATCAAATCCGCCTAGGTAAGGGTTTTGAGTAGATGGATGCACCCTAGACCTGGACCAACATTGAAAGGCCGAAGGGAAGGGATGCCCCTCGTGCCAATCTCCGGAGAAAGGCCGACTCCTATGCTAAACTACTTGGGTGTTTTTGAGATAAGAGTGCAGGAAAGAGATAAAGGAGTTAGGGTTAGAGAAATAAAATAAAAAGGGTAAGGGAAGAGAGATTGATGATTTGAGGTGGGAGAGAACAGGAAGCATGATCGCTAACAGACAACTTGAATAGCAACAAGGAACACCAAGAGTAAAACGAAAGAAACGTAGTATCAACCTTCCTATGTATCCTCCCAAACGAGTTTCAAGGTACTATCCCCGATCGCACACTAGACGCAGAGTTCAACATCTCAGTCTACAAACGAAGAGAGACAAAAGAATCAAGCAAGGCAGGCAACATAAAAGAAAGTCAATAGGATGTTTTTCAACTCCTATGTATCCTTTAGAATGAGTTTCAGGACACTGTCCCCGATCGCACATTGGACGCAGAGTTCAACATCCAACATACAAACAAGGAGAGATAGAAGAATCAAGCACAGAAGGCAGCATAAAAGAGAAGAATTGAGCTCAAAGTCTCTTAGTATTAATCACAGGACATCAAGTTACAAGCTTTCTAGCAGATAGTTCCCCCCATTTTTTCATTACAATGCCTGGGTTTTTATAGAGGACCCGAGCCTCTGAGTCATTATTACACAGAATGGTGAAGTATTCTTGAGATCTGAGAAGTCGGCTTCTCGTGGCCCTCGAGACTGAGCTTTCTAATCCATTACCAGAACGGGCAACTGTGACCGGGTCAACCACGGAAATATGCATTGATGAACCGCCTGAGTATCCCTGGTGCAATGCTCGAGTGGCCGCCATGCTCGTCGAACTTCTCCTTCAGGGACTGACACTTCACTTCCAATTGCCAAAAAAGAACAATGAGCTTATTGGGCAAGAAAGAATGCATTTACGAGGCACTTGATTGTCTCGGGAAAATACCCGACTTGGAGTGTGTGCCCATCGCGAAAAAGCAACATGTCACGATATCGCGACATTTCCTTGCCTTCAGCTTGTTTCTTCTTGTTGCATCGTGAAAATATGACATGTCGTGATATCACGACACTTTTCCTCTTCTGAGCTTTCTTGTCACTATCGGCCACGAAAATGCGACATGTCACGATATCGCGACACTTTTATGCCTTTTGCTTGGTTCCTTTTCTTGCATCGCGAAAATGCAACATGTCGCGATATCGCGACGCTTTTCTCTCCTGGCACTTTCTCCTTGCCTTTGGCCGTGAAAACGTGACATGTCATGATATCGTGACAGTTTCTCGTTCTGGCACTTTTCTTTGCTTTTGGTCGCGAAAATGCGACATGTCGCGATATCGTGACACTTTTTCCTTGTTGCGCTTCCTCCTTGCTTTGAGCCGTGAAAACGCGACATGTCGCGATATCGCGACACTTTTCTTCGTTTGGTCTTCTTTGTCGCTTTGAGCCATGATTTTGTGACATGTCGCGATATCGTGACAGTTTTCCTCCTTTGGCTTTCTCCTTGCTTTCGACCCCGATTTTACGACATGTCACGATATCACGACACTTTTTCCTTTTGGCACTTCATTGTCGCCTTGAGCCGCGAAAACATGACATGTCGCGATATCGCGACACTTTTCTTCGTTTGGTCTTCTTTGTCGCTTTGAGCCACGATTTTGCGACATGTCGCGATATCATTTTTCTTTCTTCACGACATGTCCGTATTCGCGACACTTTTCTTTGCTTGCCTTTTCTCCTTGCATTGAGCCACGAAAACATAAAATGTCACGATATCGCGATAGTTTTCCTCCTTTGGCTTTCTCCTCTTGTAACATCCATCACCTTTTCTTCCTCTAGCCGATATCGACATGTCGCGATATCACGACACTTTTCTCCTTCTCTACCTTTTGCTCAAGCCATAAAATGCGACATGTCACGATATCGCGACACCTTTTCTTTCATTTTGCGGAGCTATCTTCTTTGGCCTTCTTGGCAGGAGCTCTTCTTCTTCATTCCATGTGCAAGGGGTGGCATTGAAAGCCAAAATTGCTGCAACACTTACAAATACTTTCGAAGCAACAAACAAAACACTCTACAAAGAGAATTTTTTGATTTTTATCTACCCCTTATGCAATGTGACAAAATTGTCAACATTCTTGGCGGCTCACGGGGCATTTAGCTAGTCTGAATGCAGAGATCCCAGGCCCTTATCCATTGGGCAACAGAGTCATTCCCATTCTTCTATTCTCTGACTATCCACAGACATCATAAAAAAAAAAAAAAAAAAAAAAAAAAAATTTTTTTTTTGTGCCTAAGCTCCTAAGCAACACTTAGTGCTTTCGGCACTTATTTACTAGCCGGGCTATTTACAGTATCTACACAAAATTTTGCGACATGATTGGCATGCCGCCACCATAAACCCAGCTTCGGGTGCTTATCCGATGAATCTGCAATGTTCGGACTAGATCTAATTGAACTTTAGCTGATCTTTGAAGTCCGGCTGGCCTCTTCCCGAAGTTGTCCATGTTGCAAACAGAGTGCAGCATGGAAGATTGTCACTCCTGCTAGTACCCATACTGGTGATGAAATATGTGGCGAAGAAGTTCGCAGCATGAGGGGCCTCTTGGGGTACTGGTTGTGGCGGGGGCTGGAACCAATACCAGCATACTGAAGAATTTACTAACTGCGGGTTGGGTACAGGTTCTTCCATCCTTCTGATGGGGTAATAGGGCTCCTCCGGCAAAGAGTAATCTTCTAGGGTCTCCTCAGGTTCAGCTTCTTGATGAGGCATGCTTAATGGACTCTGGTTGAATGCCTATGTGCCATCCACTAGGATACAAAAAGGGTGCAAAAATGTGCCCTCTTTGTTCTCAGGTTCTACCACTTGAGTCTACTCTTCTCCTTGGACCATCTCTTGATGGATACGCAAGCAACCATGTTGCTCATTTTCGGAGCAAAGCTTGCATATTGCCATTGTTGGGCTTGGATGGAACCCGCCTCTTGAGCTACAAACGACTGCAACTCAGGCATCTGCTCAGTATGAAGGGTCTGCCATGATGAATACTGTGCAGGATAGACAGGAGCAGCAATTATTGGAGGAAGTGATGGAGTTTCCCCCCACTGCCACTTTCCAGATAGGAGCAGGAGCTGCTCTGCTCATACTGCTTCCTCAAAAATTTGAGGAAATCTTTGTTCACTTGATTGCAGCAAGAGGAGGCCCATGTCCGGGTGAAAGGCCCGAACATAGAAGAGGTGGGCTTGGGCGGGCGTCGGTTGGATCCCTCCTGGAATTCTCTTCCAACTTCTACAAAATCGGACATTGAAGTCCGTAACGCTCTCCAGAGGTGCTCTCCTGATGGTGTAGAGGTACGTCAAAAGCTGGAAGGGATCTTGGGAGCCATCAAATGCTTCGAGTAGCGCTCCCGCTAAGTCATCCCATGAGCAGATGCTTCCACGCCTGAGCAGTCTGTACCACTGTAGTGCCCTTCCTTCCAGAGATAGGAATAGGAGCCTGACCATGACATCTTCGTGGATTATGTCAAAGATGGACCTTAAATCAATAAGATATTCAAGGTGCTCTAAGGCCATTCCCTTAGTGCCATCGTATTTTGTCACTGTCTTCAAGGCACTTTCAAGAATTTCATGGTAACTTGAGAGATTCAGAGGGCCACGATCATCCCAGCTGGGATAGCATACCCTCTCCATTATAGCAGTGGCCTACAGAGATCACGGTCTTCGCCACTAAGTCAAAGTCGCCAGGTGAGCATTCTTCTCCGCTTGTGAGGTCAAGGCTGCTCATCGAACCTTAACTCCTCCAGGATGTCTTCTTTTAGATTTAAAAAGGCGCCTACGATCAAGAAATCTGGATCTTCAGCTCAGTCAGAGTCGCCAAGTGATTTTACCAGATGGAGGCAAGCCAAAGATTCACCAACTCGAGCTTCCTTAAAACATGGGGACTTTTGCCATGAAGGCACAGGTTTAGGTACTGGTCTTTATGACTTAGAGATTTTCGGGTTGAACAGAGTCGCCAGATGCTATTAGTCTTTCGGTAATGAGAGCATCGGTTCTCACTACCACTAGTCAGGTGAGACTGACCAGGTCACACCGGGAACTGGTTAGAACTAGTGGCCCCGGTGAAATGGGATTGTGCGTTAAAATATGGGACCTTGACTGGTTATGGATCTTTCTGAGATAGATACAGTCGGTCCCACCGGGCGTGCCAAAACTGTTGGTCATCAAATCTGCCTAGGTAAGGGTTTTGAGTAGATGGATGCGCCCTAGACCTAGACCAACATTGAAAGGCCAAAGTGAAGGGATGCCCCTCGCACCAATCTCCGAAGAAAGGCCGGCTCCTATGCTAAACTACTTGGGTGTTTTTGAGATAATGGTGTAGGAAAGAGATAAAGGAGTTAGGGTTAGAGAAATAAAATAAAAAGGGTAAGGGAAGAGAGATTGGTGATTTGAGGTGGGAGAGAACGGGAAGCACGATCGCTAACAGACAACTTGAATAGCAGCAAGGAACACCAAGAGTAAAACGAAAGAAACGTAGTATCAACCTTCCTATGTATCCTCCCAAACGAGTTTCAGGGTACTGTCCCCGATCGCACACCGGACGCAGAGTTCAGCATCTCAGTCTACAAACGAAGAGAGACAAAAGAATCAAGCAAGGCAAGCAGCATAAAAGAAAGTCAATAGGATGTTTTTCAACTCCTATGTATCCTTCAAAACGAGTTTCAGGACACTGTCCCCGATCGCACACCGGACGTAGAGTTCAAAATCCAACATACAAACAAGGAGAGATAGAAGAATCAAGCACAGAAGGCAGCATAAAAGAGAAGAATTGAGCTCAAAGTCTCTTAGTATTAATCGTAGGACATCAAGTTACAGCAGCTTTCTAGCAGATAGTTCCCCCCTTTTTTCATTACAATGCCTAGGTTTTTATAGAGGACCCGGGCCTCTGAGTCATTATTACATAGAATGGTGAAGTATTCTTGAGATCTGAGAAGTCGGCTTCTCGCGGCCCTCGAGACTGAGCTTTCTAATCCATTACCAGAACGGGCAACTGTGACCGGGTCAACCATAGAAATATGCATTGATGAACCGCCTGAGTATCCCTGGTGCAATGCTCGAGTGGCCGCCATGCTCGTCGAACTTCTCCTTCAGGGACTGACACTTCACTTCCAATTGCCAAAAAAGAACAGTGAGCTTATTGGGCAAGAAAGAATGCATTTACGAGGCACTTGATGGTCTCGAGAAAATACCCGACTTGGAGTGTGTGCCCATTGAGAAAAAGCAACATGTCGCAATATCGTGACATTTCCTTGCCTTCAGCTTGTTTCTTCTTGTTGCATCGCAAAAATATGACATGTCACGATATCGCGACACTTTTCCTCTTCTGAGCTTTCTTGTCACTATCGACCGCGAAAACGTGACATGTCGCGATATCGCAACACTTTTATGCCTTTTGCTTGGTTCCTTTTCTTGCATCACGAAAATACAACATTTCACGATATCGCGACGCTTTTCTCTCCTGGAACTTTCTCCTTGCCTTTGGCCACGAAAACGCGACATGTCGCGATATCGTGACACTTTCTCGTTTTGGCACTTTTCTTTGCTGTTGGTCGCGAAAATGCGACATGTCGCGATATCGTGATACTTTTTTCCTTGTTGCGCTTCCTCCTTGCTTTGAGTCACGAAAATGCGACATGTCGCGATATCGCGACACTTTTCTTCTTTTGGTCTTCTTTGTCACTTTGAACCGTGATTTTACGACATGTTGCGATATCGCGACAGTTTTCCTCCTTTGGCTTTCTCCTTGCTTTCGGCCGTGATTTTGCGACATGTCACGATATCGCGACACTTTTTCCTTTTGGCACTTCATTGTCGCCCTGAGCCATGAAAACGCAACATGTCGCGATATCGTGACACTTTTTCTTCGTTTGGTCTTCTTAGTCGCTTTGAGCCACGATTTTACGACATGTCGCGATATCGCACTTTTCTTTCTGGCTCAGTTTGTCGCTTTCGATCACGAAAACGTGACATGTCGCGATATCGTGACACTTTTCTTTGCTTGCCTTTTCTCCTTGCTTTGAGTCGCGAAAATGCGACATGTCGCGATATCGCGACAGTTTTCCTCCTTTGGCTTTCTCCTCGCTTTCGGCTATGATTTTACAACATGTCGCGATATCGCGACACCTTTTTGTTTTGGCTCTTCCTCTGGATTTCGACCGCGATATTGCGACATGTCACGATATCGTGACACTTTTCTCGCTTGCTCTACCTTGTTGCCTTGAGCCGCAAAAACGCGACATGTCGCGATATCGCAACACCTTTTCTTTCTTTTGGCGGAGCTATCTTCTTTGGCTTGTTCGGCAGTGGAGCTCTTCTTCTTCATTCCATGTGCAAGGGGGTGGCATTGAAAGCCAAAATTGCTGCAACACTTACAAATACTTTCGAAGCAACAAACAAAACACTCTACAAAGAGAATTTTTTTATTTTTATCTACCCCTTGTGCAATGTGACAAAATTGTCAATAGTAAACAGACTAGCTGAGTCCACAAATAAAAACCTGCTCATAATAAATCAAGCATTATGGGTGGATATAATAACCATCAAGAAATCTTCCCTTCCCTCCCCTTGGTCCACTGTCACTATTCCCTTGATCCAGTATTTGACCTCTGACGATCCCGCTAAGCCGATGTCAGCTTCCATCTGGCTCTTGTCAACCACTTTCGTGGTTACAAGCCCATGAACATTCCCGCTTTCCTCCATCACTCCGTCCGCTTATTGATTTCCATCGCTCACAAGAAACACTCCCCTCCCACCCACCAGGGCCTTTTCGCTATTCTCTTCTACCATGTTGCCACCAATCCTCCCCTGGCAGCCACTCCCCTCCAATCCATCCCTCCCGTTCCCCCCTACGTCTTCACCAACTCACTTGTTTTCCAGGTAGCCCTTGGTCAGTGAGACAGATCCCAAGTATCAAACCCCTGAATCCAAGAAGACCCCCCCAAGCAATCTACCCTATCTAAGCCCACCCCATCCTCTAAGAAGGTGGTGTTGGGAAAGCACAAAACCGTTATTGAGGATGTTCCTGTGATCCGTAGATCATCGAGGACCAAGAAGATCAAAATGGAGTCAAGCCAGAACTCCCCTGTTAACGTCCCTGATGATAACAACAGGGACTCGGACCCCGCCCCTGAAACATCAAAGTGCATGACAAGAATGTTTATTAAATGTTTCATTTTTGTGTTCGAAAGTACCACCAAGGCTATGAAGCGCTTCTTGGAGGAGCTCACTACGGACGCGAAGGAGAACCCCGCGAAGGTCGACCCTTAGGGATTCCCTTTCGATTTCCCTGGCTTGTTTTTGTTATGTTGGTCCTTTTTTATTACTTCAAGTTTTTGTTTTTTGGAAATCCCTTGGGGCTCTGTCACCATTTCTAGGTAGGGTTTTATGCTAGAAAGGAATGCCCCTATGTGGGCTATTTGATCGTAGATGTTAAGGTCTTAATCCCTTTCATGGGACTGCTATCATGCTTATCCCATGAGAGGGATTATGCTAGGCCTTTGGCTTCTATTTATGGTTACAAGGTTTTTGCAATATCAATATCCACCACCCTGGCAAGGGTTTTTGTATATCTAGGACTGGGACCCAGTTAAAACCCTGATAATCAAACTACTACTTACCAAAAAAAAATAACCATCAAGAAATCCATCAACGCATCCCCTTACTCCCTAGTCTACGAAATGAAAGTGGTTCTCCTGGTACACATAGAAATACCATCCCTAAAGCTACTCAATCAAGCTGGTACAAAAGAAGCAGAACCGATGGAGAATAGGCTGATCCAACTCCTCTAGTCAAAGGAATAGAAATAACAAGCCTACAATCACCACCAAAACCATGTTGTTTCCACAAAATGATGGTTCGATAAAAATACCACCCTGAGGAACTTTAATATGGGAGACCTTTTCCTAATATAGAATGAGAAAAATTCTAAACCCATGAATCATGATAAGTTTGATGCATTCTAGGAAGGCCCTTTCGAAATAGTAGAGGAAAAATAACACAATTCCTTCCAGTTGAGAGATGAACAGGGCCAGGTTCAACCCATCCCTGTCAATGGCTTCCATATGAAGTTGTACTACAAATGAATGGTTCATCTCTACCTTGTATTTCTATGTAAATATGTTCTTTCAAATCCTCCAAGTGAAAAATATCATGATGGCATGACTTTTTGGTGCACAATGGCCCCTTCAAGGAAATTTATTGCAATTTCATGACTTTTGGGTAGTTGGGCGCTTCACCAAGGCAAAATATAGCGATGGTGCGACTTTTTGGCACACAATGACCCCTTAAAGGAAATTTGTCATGATTTCAGAACTTTTGGACAGCTAGGCACTTTGCCAAGGTAAAATATCGCGATGGCATGACTTTTTGGCACACAATGGCCCCTTCAAGGAAATTTGTCATGATTTCATGAATTTTGGGCAGCTGGGCGCTTCGCTAAGGCAAAATTCCACGATGGTATGACTTTTCAATGCACAATGGCCCCTTCAAAGAAATTTATCATGATTTTGTGACTTTTTGGGAGCTGGGCACTTCGCCAAGGTAAAATGTCACGATGACGCGACTTTTCAGCATGCCCCTTCAAGGAAATTTGTCATGATTTTGTGACTTTTGGGTGGTTGGGCACTTCACCAAGGCAAAATGTCATGATGGCACAACTTTTCGATGCACAATGGTTCCTTCAAGGAAATTTATCACAATTTTGTGACTTTTGGGCAGTTGGGCGTTTCGCCAAGGCAAAATGTTGTAATGGTGTGAGTTTTGGTGCATAATGGCCCCTTCAAGAAAACTTGTCATGATTTCATGACTTTTGGGCAGCTTGGCACTTCACCAAGGCAAAATGTCACAATGGCACGACTTTTTAGTGCACAATGACCCCTTCAAGGAAATTTGTCACGATTTCATGACTTTTGGGTAGTTGAGCCCACGTCAGACCGAGCACTATTGGACAGGTAGAGAGCGCCATGTCAGACCAGCTGGGGACTTTTGGTAGTAAAATAAGTGACCTCGAGACTATAAAAAGTGCCTTTTTTAAGGTACCACTATACCCGTTGATTGGCCCATAATAAAAGTGGCACAAATTTATTAGCTCAGTATAGAAATAGAGAATATCATTGGTCTAAACCAAAAATGACAACATAGGATTGTTGGCCTTTTAAATACTGGTACATGAACTGAGACTCGGTAATATTTGAAATCTATATTGGGGTGCGCACCACCAACCAAAATTATTCCACATCACCTTGATAGTTATTGCATGCCATTTTGGCATGAGCATCCATAGCCGATTATATCGCTTATCTTCCATCCCCCTTTCTTTTCATCTTCCACATTGTCTTTTCTTCCTGCCCACTGTGTTTTCCCTGCTCACTCAGAAAGCTCTGTAACACCCTGCTAAGCACGCCCTAGACTATTTCTAGCTACCAAACTATGAAATACAACCATGGTGGCCACACCTCTAGCTGTTGCTTCTTCAATCGCACCCTCAAAGAAAAAATGAAGCTCAAGCAAAAAAGGAAGCAACTTCATGGACCCCAATAGTCATATTACAAACGTAAAAATAACATGGAAGGAACTGAAGTAAATTCAAAAATATATAGCTGCTAGGATGGCCACAGATGTTTCTCCATCTAGCCCGAGCACATTTCCTTACCATTATTTACTCTATTGGTATTTTTGCCCCCAAGTCCACTCATGTCCCGAGATGATCCAGGCAATAGCATAAATGTATGACGTTAAGCATAGGGTGGTAAGAAACTACAAGGGGAAAGTCATGTTCATGCTCGACCCTGACACAATGATGGTCATCTTCGCCTGTGGAAGGAAACCTACAAATCCCCCTATCCATTTTGATCCTATCAACTCTACGAAGTACTATATCAATGCCCTAAACATCAGGATATTCTTGCAACATCACCTTTCAGACACTCTTTCTAAGAAATCTATGCCAAAATCCCCTATTCCCCTATCTAGGTTCAAGGAAAAATAACTATTCTCCATGTTGGCCATGGTTTCAGGGTTGTAAGATGACACCCAAGTCTATGGGTGGCAAATTTTAGTGGCACAGTGCATATCTAATCCCAAGTTCTACGACAAAGTGCACATAGATCCTGGAAGAGTGTCGATCTTTTTTGACCGGTCGACGTACCTGGCCCAGCAGCTACATAGGGGCCTTTTCAAGCTACAAAAGGAGGTCCCAAATACCTTTAGGTATTCTTCATATCTAGTATGGATATTTTTCTTCTTTCAGGCCAAGAATTTGGGTTTTATTTCCACCACTACAAAATATCAAAAGGGGGAGCACCTACCTGTATGCGAATGGATGCCACTTCTTTCAAATGCGGGTTCATATTACCACTTTAACATGGAATTCTTAGGCCCTACTCTTAAACTCATAAATGGCCATATGCCAAGAATTCCCAAGCAAATGCAAGACACCTTGAGACACCCCCATGTAGAAGAAGGGGACTGGTTCATCCTGACACAGGGGGTAGTCATCAGGCTCTATGGCTTCACAGAGAAGCCTTTCTTGTTGCCTTACTACGTCACCAAGCGAATTTTTGCTCTAGAGTACGTAAGACAAACAAATTTTATCAACAGTAAGTTTAGGACGGGTGCTCAAAGGACACATACTTGCCTCATGCCCTTCCAATGCAAGGGAGTAACAGTGTCAAAGAAGGGAGACCACGAGCGAATCGCTCAAGTTCTAAAAGACCTAAAATTGATAGAGCTACCACAAAAATGGAAATATGACCCCGAAGATAAATTTACCTAGAGGCAGGCCACCCTAAACAAGGCTCCCTTCAAACAATTCCATGCCTCTGATAGGTAAATCAACAAATAGGGTAGAAATAATAACGAAGATCAGCCGCTCGAATGGCATGTCAAAAAAATGCAGCCACTACCCCCGTGGCATGATTTTTATGAGCACTTGGAAGATTGAAGCCCAGTTTCAAATCTGACCCACAAGCTCACTAACAAAACCTTCAAGAAAATAAAGAAGAAAGAAAAATATTGGGATCACGCTAAAATATTAGTGTGGTGGCAAATGAGGTGCCACATTCAAACATTCACCACGTATGGTTTAAAGCTAGACATAATTTTTTGCAAGATATGATGCAAATCATGATGAATGGTCTGAAACCCTAGCAGATAAGGTTCCCCTGGGAGTCAATGGCATTCCCATAAAACAAGCTGAAGGTGATATGGAAAAATACAAGGGGAAAGCAGTAGCAACCGAACAAATAGAAGTCCCCAAAAGAAAACATCGAGAGTTCATCCCCCTTCGGGATCAGACACAAAATCTGATGATAGTGCTCAACTTGAGCATAGGAAGGACAACAAAATCAAAGAAAAGAAAAGTAGATTTGGAGAAAGGAGGGGCCAAAAGAAGAGAAGAAAAGAAACATCCTCTAAAGAATTAGAACACGAGGAATCGGAACAGCCCAAAGAGTCCAAGGAACGCGTAGGATCAAAGGAGCATGAGAAATCAGAAGACCAAGAGGGAATAGGGGAGAGTTTAGAGTAAACTTCTGAGAAATAGAAGATAGACAAAAAAATGGTCAAAATGGCTAAGGAGCCTCCCCTAGAGGAAACCCCTAGTGAGGAGCAAACCCTGATGAAGGCAACAACTGGCGTTGATGACTCGAACCTAAAGCAAATTGCAGAAGTCTACACCAAAAATTCATAGGGAACCGAAGACATCACTCTACCAAAGGCCTCAGGTATGTCTCCCATTGATCTTGATACTCCTTCTCCTCATTCCCAGAGAAATTCCCCTCCCCATTCTGAAGGTCAGGGTAATCCATCACCTTCCCATCAACCTCCACCATCACCTTCTCATCAACCTCCACCATATGTTCATCAAACTCCCCCATCCACTCAACGAACTCTGCCAACTTCACCATCAACTCAGCAGACCCCACCAACGTCTCCCCCTACTCATAAAGGGTCCCCTTCTAGACAATTAAGTATGGAAGCCTCTTTAGCCACCACTCCTTTCCCTTTTTCCACCAACCTGCTAAGCTTCCAGGCCATGCAAACCGCTTCCCCCGCAAGCAACCCTACTGTTGCTAAGTTCAAAAAATTGAAGAAAGCCACCATAAACACCACCACATAGCTAAAGTCATGGAGCTCCCCAAGTTCCACAGATATAGCTTGCATCCAAGAAGGAACAGTGCTAGATCCCATCAGTATAGCATGGTCCATGATGAAGATGACCCCGCTCGTGTAGAAGCCAGAGAAAGAAATGACTCTAGAAGACTACCAAGCTGAGGTGACCACGAAGGATATGACTCAGCTACCAATGGATGATGAGTGGAGCAAAGCTCAGACCCATATGGGGACAATTTATCTAAATGTAGAATACTACAAGGAGAAGTTCCTTCAGGCAGAATAGGTGAGGAAGCATTTAGAAGAAGCCCTCCACCAGCAAAAAACCATGGAAAAGGCTTTAAAAAATGAAGCCAAGAAATGGGAGCAGAGGTTCAACGAGGCCGCCCCCTACAAAGAGAAAGTAGCGAAGGCCAAAGAATAGATTCAAGTGTTGTAGCAGCAATTCAAAGACCTTAAGAAGTAGTTATCTGACAGCACCGATAAAAATAGTGGGTTGTCCAAAGAAAAAGCAAAAATAGTCTGGAAAGGGATGCTCAAAAACATCAGCAAGATAACCCTGAAGGCTAGGCCCACATTAGCATATCTCCTCAAAATCAAAGATACGTTGGGCTAGGTAGAAGATGAGTTCGAAGCATCAATCAAGCTCCTGGAAACAAGGGTGTCAACAACTAACAAAATTCAAGTCCTGGCGGATAGCACTCAGGCAATAGCCGGATATAGAGCTCACGATAAAAATTGGTCCCAGGCCAAATTGGTTGCTAGGAATTTCTTCAAGAGACACAAGCTAGTAATAAAAAGTGCAAATATCATGCAGGAGCTAAGGACAGAGGTTAAAGAAATTGTCAAACACGTGAGCATAGCTGAAAACTGTGGCATGCCTAGCTTCTGGGATAAAAATACAAACCTCCTGACAGAAGATGAGTTGAAAGCCACTTGGAAAAAAATCCTGGAGGATGAATCAGAGATTGATAGCTGGGAAGAGCCAGTTCAAGAAGATCAAATATTCACTATGGCTCAAGATATCACCCAGATGAACTCTTGTCTACATGAATTATGCTTAAGGTCAAAAGCTCTATCATATGACAAAGTCAAAGAATTGGAGTACCTGTACATCACCTTCAAAGAAAAGGCAGATACAGACGAGGAGACCTGGAAGAGGGCCTGCACCACTTACAATGAGGTTGTTCTGGAAAAGAAAAAACAAGAAAAGGAGAAGCAAATAAAGGCTAAGAAAGCCTCATCCAACAGCACAACACCTCCGGGTCAAAGAGAAACAGAAAAATCCGATGAAGATACTCCAAAAGAATGATCACCCCAAAGCAGGATTTTTTGTTTTTTACTTGGTATCTTTCCCCTTCTTTCCCTTATTTTTTATTATTATTCTTTTTTTACTTCGTTCCCCAATGGATAAAGGCTCTAGGTTCTAACATTCAGCTGACATAATTACCCCAGGAGGCGCCAAGAATGTTGGTCAAAATGACCACATCCAGGGAAAGAAGGAATAATCTTCTCAAGATACTAAGTGTAGAAAAAAGTCGCAAAAATGCAACTTTTTGAAGGCCATGGAGCAGACTAAGGCCATAAGTCATGATATTGCAATATTTTGAAGATCGAGGAGCAAGCTGAGACAAAAAGTCATGATAACACGACATTTTGAAGGCCCGATGATAGACTAAGGCTAGAAGTCATGATAGCATGACATTTTGAATACCGATGAGCAAATTGAAGTGAAAAGTCATGATGACATGACATTTTGAAGGCCATGGAGCAGACTAAGGTCATAAATCATGATAGCACGACATTTTGAGGACCAATGAGCAAATTGAAGCGAAAAGTCATAATGGAGCAACATTTTGAAGGCCATGGAGCAGACTAAGGCCAGAAGTCGTGATAGCACGATATTTTGAGGATCGATGAGAAAATTGAAGAGAAAAGTCATGATGACATGACATTTTGAAGGCCATGGAGCAGACTAAGGCCAGAAGTCATGATAGCACAATATTTTGAAGACCAAGGAGCAAGTTGAGACAAAAAGTCGTGATGGCACGACATTTTGAAGGCCCAATTATAGACTAAGGTCATAAGTCGTGATAGTACGACATTTTGAAGGCCAAGTGGACCACGAGATCTAAGATATTTGAGAAATATCACTGCAACAAGAATATCCCAACCACTTTCAGTTAGAAGCTCCATGACTTCTTAACCTTTTTGTACCAGAATGAGCCTACGGGCATACTGTTGTAACAACTTTTAGTTTTTTGTTATGTAAAACTCTTATATATAGAATGAGCAACCCAAGAAAATGGTCAGCTCTTAGGCGTTTACAAGGCTATGTATACAGACTTCTGAAATCTAAATAAATATCTCCATTCTGGTTCTTGGCTCATTGGTGTTTTAAAATCAAGTATGTATGTGTTTTCTATTGTTGTTTGAATCTAATCCACATCAATTCTTATTATGAATTCCTGCATTAATGTTCTGTTAGATCTGCAATTTAACTTCACGGATAAGTTGTATTTTCATAAAGCATTCACTAGGAGTTTTAGTTTCTATGTTTTGGTTTTGTTATGCTTCTCTACAAAAGGTTGTGGTAGTAGTTTTGTTGTTGCTTAATCTATACCGTTTTAATCCTCTAGCCATAGCTATATTTCCCTCTCTTTATGCATTTCCATATCTCTCCTTTTTTCTAAAATAAGCAAAGGAACCAGCTTCCTCTGGAGATTGAACCAAGTAGACTGCATTCTGACCTGGTCTTTCTATGTTGGCAAAGTCTTGGGCGCAAACGTAACCAAAGGCAAATTTTGCTCCAACAGGTTCTTGAAGGAAAAACTTAGCTATGATTTGGGAGAATTCCCTACCAAATTTTTGAGTTTCAAGGACAATATTTCAATGCATAAATTGACTACGAGAGAGCAACAATCAAGACAACATTACTAGTTGTAGAACTTCAGATCTACAAAGAGCATTTTGAAGGAGAATCAAAACCACCATACTATAGTTTCAAGCAACAATATAGAGGAGTTACTAAGCTGCAAATTGGTGAGTTAAGGAGTTATTGCGGATAGCCAAGAAGAGTTGCAAGATCATCAAGTCAAGGGCAGCAATTTGGTGAATCAAATCACCAAGACATCCACCATCTTTAGGAGTTATTAAAGGTAAGCAACTTGGGTGCAAAAGGTTCATTAGTTGAACTTTAAAACTATGGTTTATTAAGAGATTCATTAAGCACCATATTAAAGTTAAAGTTGCAAGGAGTGGATTCATTTTAAAGTCTTCAAAGGGAGTGCAAAAGTCAAGTCAATACATGCACATTAAATAGGAGTTAGATATATTTTGATAGAAAATTATCATCTTCCTATTATCTAGTTACAACAAAGAAGACTACATTAATTTATAGAGATTATAGTTCTCTACAAGGAGCAATTACTAAGTGCATATTTCAAGTTCATTTGAAGGAGTAATAAGGTGAGATTAATATTGCACTATACTAGTTGTTCTTTAGATGCACTAAGTACTTTTAGATTTCAGTGAAAATTAGTGCATACTTCGAGTTACCTTGAGAGTTCATTATTACTGCACTATATTTTAGTTAAAGTGAACAATAGTGCAAAGTTAAACCTCTTGAATAGCACATTAGTTGCATACTTGGATTCATTCTTACTAAGTTATCCAAGTGCAAAAATTAGAGGTTAGTGTTGTCTAGTAAGGAAGGCAACATAATTTGCTCTCAAGAAGTTACCTTATCAAAGAAGTTAGAGAGCTTGGAAAAGGAGACTTTCAATCCAAAAACTTGGTGCAAGTTAAGGTACACTATCTTAACTATTACAACTATATTTACATTGAGAAAGGAGCACCATTCTTGTCCTTTAAACAACAATAGAAGGACAAAATTTATTGCCACTACAAGGCATTACAACGACCAACATTATACAGTCATCAAGCAGCCACAACATCGACGTCAAGGGGGGAAGATATCAAGGTAGAGGAATCAAGCCATCAAAAAGGCTCATAAGTTGGTTTTCGAAGGTGTATAGAAACACCAGATCAATGCCTACGTAATAAGAGCTTGCAACACATAAAGGGAGGCATAGCACTCATTGTAAGGTAGATAGCTCTAAGGATAACTAAACATAGATTACATAAAATCAAGAGGTGGATAAGGGATACATTACCCAACTAATTACTTGGACAAACTACCAGCTAAATCTATCAAAAGCCATCATCGATTGGAGATGAATCACCAGCTAGGAAAAGAGTGATCATAGCAGCCAAGAGCGACCATCGATTGAAGCCATATCATCTACCAAAAGGGTAGTGTTGGAGCATCCTAGAAATGCCATAGTTGGAGCCAACCTTGAGGAGAATATCATCATCGTTTTCTGGAAAATACACAAGCTTGCACTCATTGGAAAGAAGGAGAAAAGTATTGAAGCCAATATTGCATAGCTTGCACCCACTAGAGAAGAAATACTAAAGGAAAGGAGATGTTGAAGATGTCCTCACATGCAAGTGCCACTTGGTGGATCAAAAGAGAGTGTTACATAACGCTTGTGTAGGGAGAGAGCATCTAAAATAGATATAACACTCATCTTGGAAGTGTTAAAGGTATATTTTGAAGGAGTGAAAGGTGTAATAATAATTTCAGCCAAATGAGAGCGTTGAAGACTCATTGACCAACGTTCAAAGAGACTATAATGTCTATCTACCATCCTCATATTTGAGCAATGTATACACCAAGTGTTGAGAGCATCAAATGTATTGCAAGGAGGAATGAGCATTGAAAGAACCTAATGTAACTCCCAAGTGACACTTGTCCAACGTTGAAAGGCATCCACACTATTTAAAGCACCTAAACTCAAGGAGGAGAAAGTGCATCCATAGCAAGCAGGAAAGAGTATCCATACACAGTGAAAGAGGAGCGAACAACATTAAAGGACCAAATTCAAGGCTTCCAAAAGGGTCAAAGCAACATTAAAGACTCGCTACCATTGTCATACGTCTACCATTGAAGGAGAGCAATGCATAGTAAGACAACATCCAACATTCACTATTTAGGAGTTGGAGCATTATAAAGGTAAGGGTTTTACCTTAATCAAATTGCTTTCATTAAGGAGTTATAAGGAGTATAGTATAAGGTTGAAACTCTTCTATTATTTACTTTGGAAATAATAGCAAAATCAACCATACATTTGAAAGCAAATTTAAAGGAGACTTATATACTTAAATAGTTTAATATTTACAATTAAATACCATAGGAGATATAAGGGTTTCTACTTGGAAAATTAAAACTCTATTATTGCAAATATTATTGTTTTCTAATATTCCAAATTAGGGAGTTATAAGGAATACTACACCAAAATAAATTATTGGAATTTAGAAACATTAAACTATTGGATATTAAGGGCTATAAAAGGAAGTTCATCATTTACTTAAAAGGAGTTGGAATTATATACTTACACTTGTCTCATACTCATACTAAAGGGACAAAATAAATCCAACCATAGAGAACTTCAAATTAAGTGCATAGTTCATTAGGAGAGATAAGGTGAAATAAAAGTTGATTATTGTTATTTACAAAACATTACAAAATCAACTCAAAAGGTGAACTATTACTTACTAAGCACTTTATTAAGCTTATAGCATATTCTAAACCACTAGGGAGACATAAGGAATCCATCAAGGATCATCATGACAACAAATAAATTCATTCTTACAGAATCTCAACTACTTAAAGGTCCAAATTACTCCTCATGGAAAAACAAAGTGAGGGCAATTCTAATAGTTGAGAAGCTTTGGGAGATAGTCAAAGGAATAACTACTAAACCTAATTCAGGTGATACAGAGATCCAGAATTTTGAAGAGAGTGATGCAAAAGCATTAATGATAATAACTTTTGCCATCACAGATGAAATACAACCTTACATCAGTTCAGCAGGAACATCTATAGAAGCTTGGAAAACCCTAGAGAAAATATTTGAAGGGAAAAATAAAGCTACTATCCTAAATCTTCAAACTCAATTACATTCCCTGAAAATGAATAGTGGAGAAAATATAGAACTATTCCTAAGGAAGGTAGCAGACATTAAGGGAAAATTATTAACCTTAGGAGAAAAAGTTGAAGATAAATTCCTTGTTCAAGTAACCATGAGAGCACTTCCAGATAGCTACAAGCATCTAGTTACATCTTTACAGGTTCTAAGTAAAGATACATCATTTGATGAGCTAATCAATATTCTTCAAGAATATGAGGTGGATAATACAATGAAGGATGAAATGACTAACAATGCATTGGTTTCAAAAGATACTTCACAGGGAAATGTTGCCTCATCATCAAAAGGACGAAGACCATGGAATAACCGATATTGTCATGTATGCAGGAGAAAAGGTCATAGTACTAATTACTATAGATTCAATCCTAGAAACCAGAATCAGGGAAATCAGACAAACCATGGAAGTCAACCAAATAGGGTATTCCAACCAAGGCAATATCAAGCTCAAAATAATCCTCGTCAGCAATAGTTTTAGCGACCATACAATTATCCTCAATTGGAATATCGAGAAGGAAATCAGAAGGGACACATAGCTCAAAGAATTCAAGAAATTGAAGAACTAGAAGATCCTACAGATGATCATGAAGTCAAAGCTCTCTCAGCAAAGATAGTATTTTATGAAGACACTAACTACTCACTTGAACAGGACACAGACAATAGAGAAGGAGAACTCAAACTCCAGTACCAGATAAAATATCCATATTGAAGACTAAAGTCTTCAATACCCAAATAATGTAATACAGGGGGTGTTAGAGTATATTACATCATTTGGGTTATGTAAATGTACCACCTTTGGTACATAGCTAGAATAGGAGTTTACTTTAGAGTGAAGTAAGTTAGTTACTTCAAGTATTGTAATAAATGCACAAGTGTCAATGTGCAAGTTGTAAATGTGCATGTAGTCCACATGTACATAAGTCCTAGGTAGAGTAAGGGCCAAGGAATCTATCTTCCTATATAAAGGCCTCATAGTGAGTGTTTTAGATGAGAGGAAGTGAATATAGAGAGTGTGTGTTATAGTTTAGGAGTATGGTACAATGTAGTCCTTTCATATTTGTTCATGGAGTGTTCATGTCCTCCATTATATAGCATTGTACTATTTTTATCACTTTCATTAATGGCATATTTTTGAGTTATTTGCAGATGTTCATCTTATTATTTTCCTGCATATTATTGTGCCATTAGTTTATAGTTATCTCATATTAGTTATTTTACATCTTGTGGTTATACTACCTCCCATAAAAATCTAACAATCCCATGCAAGAAAATGGATGATACTAGCAATATTGTTAGGCTATTATTTCAAGATATTGTCAAGTTGCATGGAATACCAAGAAGCATCACAACAGACAGAGACGTGAAGTTCATGGGACATTTTTGAAATATGTTATGGAGTAGGCTTGGAATGAAGTTGGATTTTATTTCTGCATATCATCCTCAAATGGATGGACTATTTAGAAGCCTTATTGGAGATAGGCCAAAGCAATGGGATGTTGTGATAGAACAAGTTGAATTTACTTACAATGATTCCATAAACATATCAACTAGAAAATCACCATTTTAGATCGTGTATGGAAGGTCACCCAAGGGAGTGATAGAACTAGTGAAAATAATTGTAGAGAGGAAGAATGTTGTTGTTGAAGACCTCACAGAACATCTCAAAGAATTGCATGAAGATATCAAGAGTAAAATCATTCAAAGTAATCAGCAGTATAAGACGAAAGTTGGTCAGAAAAGAAGATTATTTTTTTTTGAAGTGGGAGATTCAATAATGGTGTTCCTGAGAAAGCATAGATTCTCCAAAGGCACCTACAACAAGGTCAAGATGAAGAAGTTTTAGACCATGCAAGATTATTAGGAAGTTTTTCAACAATGCTTATGAGATTGTCTTGCCTGCAAAATTTGATATTTTCCTAATTTTCAATATATCTGATCTCCATTTTTATGCAAGGGAGAATGTTGTTGAAAATAGTTAAGAATAATTTGACGCAAGTCTAGACTAAAAGGATCAGTTACCTAAGAGGATACCAAATAAAATTGAAATAATTATGAATGAAAGGATTGCAAAGAAAACTAGGCATAGGTAGTAAAAGGATTTCCTTATTCATTGGAAAGAAAAATTAGTTGAGGATGCTCGGGTAAGCGAGGTGAAGTTAGCCCGCTTATAGAAAATCAAAAGTTCTACATGATTCTATGAGAAAGAGCTCACATTATTTTCCTACATTGGGCGACTAATGCAGGATCATTTTTGCCTTTTGTCTTAGAAATTTTATTCCATGTTTTCCCTTAGGAATACTCCTAGTATATGCAATTAGGTTCCATATTATTTTACATTAGAATACTTGGTTAATTTCCTATATATTTCCTTAGTATTATTTTGTTCAATTTTAAAAATGTTTATATATTTCATATATGAAGCCTTTGCTAATAATTTTATATTCCACCTTATTTTTCCTTATAGTCTTCCTAAGTCGAAAGTATAACTCATTTTGTCATATAGTCAACTCAACGTTGTTGATTTTTCTTGTCACCCTTGTAATAGCCATATATGTTCCCACATGGACGAAGCCTTTTGTATTAGGTCAATAGAATCCCTTTGAGTCTATCACAAGTCAAAAACACTTAATGCATTGCTAGGTGTTAACTTTTGATTATTGCAGGCAAACAATTGGACACACATCATCATCCAAGGAGTCCTGGGGAACTCAAGTGCATTGACGAGATCGATGACTCTGATAGTAGTATAACATAGGCCAATGAACGACTATTACATGTCCAAATCAAGCAAACCCTTAGGAAATCAATTTTTCAAAGGAGATCGATTGTTGAGGTTATGGCGAGACCAAGATAGCATTAATAAGAGGTATATCCACGCAAAGTGAGACTGTCCAATCCAAATACAGTCTAAGGCACGAGATTTGAATCAAAAAATATAAACTTGAGCTTAGATGCATAGGAAAATGGAATTAAAATTCAAATTATTAGAATTAAATACAATAGATACAATGATCACCAGAGGGATCATTGAATGCAGTCGATATAATAAAGCGAGGAGAGCCAGAGTTGAAGGTATTCTATGATAGTTTCAAAGAGTATTCAAGAGTCTAAAGAGAATTCTAAAGCGAGTACTACAAATAATATTGAGCATAGAGTTTGACAAAGTGGAAAAATAGAGTTTGAAGCGAGGAAGATGAGCAACAAGTCTGAATTGAGCTGAGCTAGATTGAAGAATAAGTTTGAGTATTTAGGGTTTTAAGCATTTTGAGTTTGTTGATGATAGAAATTATATTTGTAAGCCTTAGCAAGGCAAGGCATATTCGAGTCTTGTGATCTCCTTGTATTTCAATGAAAGATCAATCAATGCAAGTTGATTTTAGTCTCATTCTCCTAAAATTTTAAGCTATTATGAGCCCTACACGCGTTCCTGACTACGTTACTTTAAAGAAGAGGTTCAAGATTTAAATTCATATAAAGGTATATATATCCTATAAGTGGATGGTACAAGTTCAAGGTTTAAATCTATACAAAGGTATATATGCCCTATAAGTGTATGGTACAATATGAATGTCTTTCTACACATAGTAGCCTTGAAAAGTAGTGTAATTTGGTATGTGTAGTGTCCATAGAGTTTGAAATAAATTAACTTTTTAAGGTCTACAAATATTGTTTACATTAGATCATCCCATAGTCCTTTGAATTCTTCTATTATGTATGAGAGGAAGCATTTGTGTTTTGAAACCCTAGTATTTTGTAATATTTGTATCAAAAAACATTTGTAAACCCCCATATTGGGGTATATTCATTGTACAACTCAAAGATATACCCATATTAATAAAGATATTATTCATTTTGTGTATTCCATTGTGTCATTGTGCTTTTTGTGCTTTATATGTGTATTGGTGTTGTTCATTTTTGGTTTACAAGTCCTCACATGCAAGTGCCACTTGGAAAAATAAAAGCGAGTGTTACATAACACCTACATAGGGAGAGAGCATTTGAAATAGATATAACACTCATCTTAGAAGCATTAAAAGCATATTTCGAAGGAGTGAAAGGTGTAATAATCATTTCAGCCAAAAGAGAGCATTGAAGACTCATTGACCAGCATTCGAAGAGATCATAATGTCTATATTCCATCCTCATATTAAAGCAACATATACACCAAGTATAGATATCATCAAACATATTGCAAGGAGGAATGAGTGTTGAAATAACCTAATGTAACTCCCAAGCGACACTTGTCCAACGTTGAAATGCATCCACACTATTTAAAGCACCTAAACTCAAGGAGGAGAAAGCACATCCACATCAAGCAGGAAAGAGTATCCATACGCAGTGAAAGAGGAATGAATAATATTAAAGGACTAAAGTCAAGGCTTCCAAAAAGGGTCAAAGCAATATTAAAGACTCACTGCCATTATCATACGTCTGCCATTGAAGGAGAGCAGTGCACAGTAAGACAACGTTCAATATTCACTATTTAGGAGTTGGAGCATCATAAAGGTAAGGATTTTACCTTAATTAAATTGATTTCATTAATAAGTTATAAGGAGTATAGTATAAGGTTGAAACTCTTCTATTATTTACTTTGGAAATAATAGCAATATCAACCATACATTTGAAAGCAAATTTAAAGGAGACTTACATACTTAAATAGTTTAATATTTGTAATTAAATACGATAGGAGATATAAGGGTTTCTACTTGGAAAACTAAAACTCTATTATTGAAAATATTATTGTTTTCTAATATTCCAAATTAGGGAGTTATAAGGAATACTACACCAAAATAAATTATTGGAATTTAGAAACATTAAACTATTGGATATTAAGGGCTATAAAAGAAAGTTCATCATTTACTTAAAAGGGGTTGGAATCATATACTTACATTTGTCTCATACTCATACTAATGGAACAAAATAAATCCAACCATAGAGAGCTTCAAATTAAGTGTGTAGTTCATTAGAAGAGATAAGGTGAAATAAAATATTATTGTTATTTACAAAACATTATAAAATCAACTCAAAAAATGAACTATTACTCACTAAGTAGTTCATTAAACTTATAGTATATTCTAAACCACTAGGGAGACATAAGGAATCCATCAAGGATCGTCATGACAACAAATAAATTCATTCGTACAGAATCTCAACTACTTAAAGGTCCAAATTACTCCTCATGGAAAAACAAAGTGAGGGCACTTCTAATAGTTGAGAAGATTTAGGAGATAGTCAAGGAAATAACTACTAAACCTAATTTAGGTGATACAAAGATCCAAAAGTTTGAAGAGAGATGCAAAAGCATTAATGATAATAACTTTTGCCATCACAAATGAAATACAACCTTATATCAGTTCAACAGGAACATATATAGAAGCTTGGAAAACCCTAGAGAAAATATTTGAAGGGAAAAATAAAGCTACTATCCTAAATCTTCAAACTCGATTACATTCCCTGAAAATGAACAATGGAGAAAATATAAAACTATTCCTAAGGAAGGTAGCAGACATTTTATTAACCTAATGAGAAAAAGTTGAAGATAAATTTATTGTTCAAGTAACCATGAGAGCACTTTCAGATAGCTACAAGCATCTAGTTACATCTTTACAGGTTCTAAGTAAAGATACATCATTTGATGAGCTAATCAATATTCTTCAATAATATAAGGTGGATAATACAGTGAAGGATGAAATGAGTAACAATACATTGGTTTCAAAAGATACTTCACAGGGAACTGTTGCCTCATCATCAAAAGGATGAATACCATGGAAAAACTGATATTGTCATGTATGTAGGAGAAAAGATCATAGTATTAATTACTGCAAATTCAATCCCCAATACCAGAATTAGGAAAATGAGACAAACCATGGAAGTCAACCAAATAGGGTATTCCAACCAAGGCAATACCAAACTCAAAATAATCTTCGCAAGCAACAGTTTTAGCGACCATACAATTATCCTCAACTGGAATATCAAGAAGGAATTAGAAGGGACACATAGCTCAAATAATTCAAGAAAATGAAGAATTAGAAGGGACACATAGCTCAAATAATTCAAGAAAATGAAGAATTAGAAGATCCTACGGATTAAAGCTCTCTCAGCAAAGATAGTATTTTATGAAGACACTAACTACTCACTTGAACAAGACACAGATAATAGATAAGGAGAACTCAAAGTCCAGTACTAGATAAAAGATTCATATTGAATACTAAAGTCTTCAATACCCAAATAATGTAATACAAGGGGGTGTTAGAGTATATTATATCATTTGGGTTATGTATATGTACCACCTTCGGTACATAGCTAGAATAGGAGTTTACTTTAGAATGAAGTAAGTCAATTACTTTAAGTATTTTAATAAATGCACAAGTATCAATGTGCAAGTTGTAAATATGCATGTAGTCCACATGTACGTAAGTCCTAGGTAGAGTAAGGGCCAAGGAATCTATCTTCTTATATAAAGGCCTCATAGTGAGTGTTTTAAGAGAAGAAGTGAATATAGAGAGTGTGTGTTATAATTCAGAAGTATGGTACAATGTAGTCTTTTCATATCTGTTCATGGAGTGTTCATGTCCTCCATTATATAGCATTGTACTATTTTCATTACTTTCATTAAAGGCAAAATTTTGAGTTATTTGCAGATGCTCATCTTATTATTTTCCTGCATATTATCATGTCATTAGTTTATAGTTATCTCAGATTAGTTATTTTACATCTTGTAGTTATACTACCTCTCATCAAAAGCTAACAATCCCATGCAAGAAAACAGATGATGCTAGCAATATTGTTAGGTTATTCTTTCAAGAGATTGTCAAGTTGCATGGACTACCAAGAAACATCACAACTAATAGAAACGTGAAATTCATGGGACATTTTCGGAAGATGTTATGGAGCAGGCTTGGAATGAAGTTGGATTTTAGTTGTACATATCCTCAAATGGTTTGACTGTTGAGAAACCTTATTGGGGATAGGCCAAAGCAATGGGATTTTGTGATAGCACAAGTTGAATTTGCTTACAATGATTCCATAAACATATCAACTAGAAAATCACCATTGTAGATTGTGTATGGAAGGTCACCCAAGGGAGTGATAGAACTAGTGAAAACAATTGTAGAGAGGAAGAATGATGTTGAAGACCTCACAGAACATCTCAAAGAATTGCATGAAGATATCAAGAGGAAAATCATGCAAAGTAATCAGCAATATAAGACGAAAGCTGATCAGAAAAGAAGACTAAATTTTTTTGAAGTGGGAGATTCAATCATGGTGTTCCTGAGAAAATATAGATTCTCCAAAGGCACCTACAACAAGCTCAAGATGAAGAAGATTGGACCATGCAAGATTCTCAGGAAGTTTTCCAACAATGCTTATGAGATTGTCTTGTCTGCAGAATTTGATATTCTAATTTTCAATATATTTGATCTCCATTTTTATGGAGGGAAGAATGTTGTTGAAAACAGGCAAGAACAAGTTGACGCAGGTCCAAACTAAAAGGATCAGTTACTTAAGAAGAGACCAGATCAAATTGAAATAATTATGAATGAAAGGATTGCAAAGAAAACCAAGCACAAGTAGTAAAAGGAGTTCCTTATTCATTGGAAAGGAAAATTAGTTGAGGATGCCTGGGTAAACAAGGCGAAGCTGGCCCACTTATAAAATATCAAAAGTTCTACATGATTCTGTGAACAAAAACTCACATTAATTTTCTACATTGAGTGATTAATGCAGGAACATTTTTGCCCTTTATCTTAGAATTTTTATTTCATATTTTCCCTTAGGAATACTCCTAGTATATACAATTACGTTCCATATTATATTACATTAAAATACTTGGTTAATTTTCTATTTATTTCCTTAGTATTTTTCATTTAGAACTTATTATTTTATTCAAGTTTCAAAGTGTTTATATATTTCATATATGAAGCCTTTGCTAATCGTTTTATATTCCACCTTATTTTTCCTTATAGTCTTCCTAAGTCGAGAGCACAAGTTATTCATTTTATTTCATTCCAATCAACATTTATTTCCTTTCCCACACCTGCCTTTATATTTCCTTTTGTCGCCTAGTACAACTCATTTTGTCATTTAGTCGACTCAACGATGTCGTTTTTTCATGTCACCCTTGTAATAGCCACATATGTTCCCACATGGGTGAAGCCTTTTGTATTTGGTCAATAAAATCCCTTTGAGTCTATCACAAGTCGAAAACAGTTAATGCATTGCTAGGTGTCAACGTTTTGATTGCCGCAGCCTAAAAAATGAACACGCGTCACTACCAAGGAGCCCTAGGGAACTCAATGAATGAATGAAAGATTTTAATTATGTCCGCGAGACCCAAATATGGTCTATGGGACCTCAAATATGGAAGTACAATTACTCAAATCATATCATATGATCTTTAATATCTTTGAGAAGGTTGTTCCTTCTCCTGCTGATTTGTGTTAGCAATTCTCCAACTTTTTCTATTTTATTGTCTTCAAATAAATTTGTAATAAACTCATTCCCAAGTGTTTTTTTGTATTTGTCACGGATATCTGAAAAACTCGGGCATTTATAGATGAAGTGTTCCTCTGTCTCTACTGCCCCTGTGCTGCATAGAGTACATATCCTTTCTTCCCATTGTTCTTTGGGCGTTGTCCATCTCCCTCGTTTCACATCTAAGCCTATGAGAGCTAGTCCTTATCTCGAGCAATGAGTATTTTTTCCTTCCACTTGATTTCAGCGCCTATATACGCTTTTTTCCTTGTGGTCATACGTTGGGTTAAAATTTGCAATATAATATTGTCTTTTCTTGCTTGCATTTTTCCACATTCCACTTCTGAACTTTTCATTCACATAATTTTTAATATCTTTGTTGACATTTGGGCATTCATTTATGTTGATTTCCCAACGTTTCATCCATTTCTGATTTTGTTTCATCCACGTATTCTTTCGCCTATGCAACTCTTCGTCCCTAGTCGCTCTAGGCCATCTATCATTTGTCATGTTTTTTGTTTTTTCCAAGTAACATAACAGCTTGGTCATAGCAATTGCTTCTAAAGGGAACATTCTAGTTTCAACTAGAATAATTTCATAAGGGGTTGTGGCCTTAATTTTGAGAAAGATTGTGATTAGATATTTTTGAATCCTTTCTATTTGCCTCCATTTTGCATTTGTTGTGCCACTAGCCCACACCTCGCAACCATACAACGGAACCGGTGTAACAAGTAGGCCAAATAAGACCTTGGTGGTCTTCCAGTCCCACAACTCGACATTCCTACACCTGTTTTGAAGTGCATATAGTGCTCTCCGACCACTTTGAGTTCTTTTCATCCTACATGTATTCCAATTAAGTTTGTCATGAAAGTCTATGCCCGGTTATTTGTATTCTACTACTACATCAAGCGGTTCTCCTGCAAACTGAAATTTGAGTTGTTGCTTCTTCTTTTTTGCTGAAAAAATCATAATTTTTGTTTTACTCGTGTTCACCTGCATCCCAACTTCTTTACAAAAGAGTTCTAGAGCTTGAAGGTGATCTTCTAGATCTTTGGTTGTTTTGGCCACAAGAATTACATCATTTGCATACATGAGTTTTACCACATATTTGGCTAAATGCACACCCTCTCCCCCAAATTTGTTTATCCATTCTTCTAACTTGTCAATGTACAGCCCAAATAAGGTCGGAGATAGAGGGCAACCTTGTTTGACACCTATGTCACTACCAAAACATTCGGATAACCCTTCCTGTGTTCTGATTCTAGCCTTTACATGCTCATATAGTCTGTGAACTGCTGCCCTGTAGTGAATTGGAACCTCTAGCTCTTCCATTCTGCTCCATAATTTTTTCCTAGGCACTGTGTCAAATGCCTTTTTGAAGTCTACAAAACAACAAAAAGCCTCATCTTTTTTGTCCCATATTTTTTCCACTGTGTCCGAGCGTGATACGATGATCAATAGTTGAGTGCTTGGGCCTAAAACTCGCTTGCCCCTTTGCTCTCTTTCCCTTTTCTTCTGCCCATATGTTGATCCTACGCTCTATCATACTCCCAAACAACTTTGCAAAGAGAGGGTTGATCAAGATAGTTCGATAGTTTGAGGGATTATTTACATCTCCACTTTTAAACAAAGGAATGGTCAAGCTAGTTGTCCACTCGGTAGGGAAGCCATTTTGTATGACCTCATTGAAAATTTTTTTGATTTGCGGTGCCAAGATATCTACCCCCCATTTTATATGCTCTGCTTGAATATTGTCTATGTCACGGGCTTTACCAGTTGCTAACTTTTTTATCCCTTGAATAATTTTTTCAATTGTGAAAAGTTCTTTCTTGACAATGATAGTAGGGGGTGTCTCTTGCTGGTTACTACGCTGATACAGTTGTTTTGAATACTCCAACCACTGATTAACTGTTATGTTATTTTCAAGTGCATCGACGAGATCGATGACTCGGATAGAGTATAACACAAGCCAATGAATGACTACCACATGTCCAAATCGATCAAACTCTTGGGAACTCGAGTTTTCAAAGGAGATCAATCGTCGAAGTTATGGCGGGGCCAAGGTAGCATTAATAAGAGGTATCTCCACGCAAAATGAGACCGTCCAATCCAAATAGAGGAAGTATTTCTGTTGTATTTTATAGAGGAAACATTAGATCATCCCATAGTCCTTTGAATTTTTCTACTATGTATGAGAGGAGTATTTGTGTTGTATTTTATTATAAGAGGAAACATTTATGTTATATTATTTATTTAAAGAATGTGTATATCCTGTATTTTTAAATTTGAACTTTGAAGCTTTTATTTAGAGTATCCAAATCTATACTATTAATTTTACTAAAATTGTATTTAATTTTGTTAATCACAATATTTAAATTTGAGGCTAACATCTTGTGTTTATTAAATAATAAGATTAACACTTGCATAATATGAGATAACTCTTGACTCTTATGAAATTCGAATAATAATATTGGCATCTCAATTTATTTGATACTTTATTGTATATCAAATTTTTTAGGTAATCCTATAGATTAAAAAAAAATCAACATCAAATTATAAAATTTAATTTCTTTTGTATCTTAATGTAATTGTGAGGAAGACAAAGAGTTACATGTTGATTGTACTGGTAAAGGCTTTGGCCTCTCTTTGAGAGGTCCAAGGTTCAAACTCCACTTAGTATGAGGGAAACTCCACTCAGTATGAGGGAACCGGGAACCCTCATAAAAATCTGTGTAAACTCTTTAAACAATAGATGCAAGCTTACTACGGTGGTAAGGGCTTTGGTCTCTCTTTGAGAGGTCCAAGGTTTAAACCCCACTTAGTATGAGAGGACTAAGACCCCTCATAAAAACATGTGTAAACCCATTAAACTTGTGAGGGATATTGCAGTGGTAAGACCTTGGGTTTTCATCCAGGAGATCCAACTTCAAACCTCAGTAAGAGAGGAATTGAACCCCTCATAAAACCTGTGTAAACCTAAATTTTAAATCAAGTGGTATTAGTTTAACCGGTTAAATTCCCTATCATTTGAAGGAGGAGACCTAGGTTCGAATCTTACCAAATGATACATGGATAATATCCAAGCTTTTTTGTAATACCACTATGTGGCGATGATGTAATACATACGGGACCCGCTTCAATCCCATATAACCCATTAAAAAACAATTGTGAGGATACCCCCAAGGGCTAGGTGGATTGGTAAGTGCTAGTCTGGCTGGACACTTATCAAGAAGAGATCCAGGTTCAAACCTTGGGGAAGCCTGTTGTAAAGGTAATAGTCTAATCTGAACTTTTGAGTGTGTGCCAGACTAATGACGATGGTATGAGTCCCTAGCACCAGTGATCCATTTCACGTCGGACTATAAAACAATGAGGTGAAATAGATTTGGTGAATGCAGCCCTTGTGGTTTGAACCCTACGCTTGCCAACTACTAAAAATAGTGTGGTTGTAACCAACTCTCCTATCAAGCAAAAGAAAACAAAAAAATTGGGAGGAAGGCAAAGAAAATATATATATATAAACATAAGTAAAGCTAATCTTATAAGCTTATAAACCATTTTACTATAATTTAATAAATAATTAAATAATTTTTTTTTATTGATTATATGGGATTGAAACAAGCCACACCCATATTACATCATCAATTACAACAAAGTTTGGATATTATCCATGTATCACTTGACAATATTTGAACCTGGCTTTCCTTCTTGAATTGAGGAATCTAAACAATTAAACTAAATACCACTTGATTTTCACAATGAATTTACATATGTTTTTACGATGAATCATGGACCCTCATACCCCTCATACTGAATGGGGTTTAAACCTTGGGCCTCTCAAAGAAAGGTCAACGCCCTTACCACTTCAACTCTATATTATTAAATAGTTTTAAAATACATATTTTTTATTAAAATTTTATAATCATATATTTTTCAAGCTTATAAAAATAAGGAGTGGTTTATTAAGAAGTATATATTATAAATATAAGTTTGTTTAAACCTTGGACCTCTCAAAGAAAGGCCAACGCCCTTACCACTGCAGCAAGCTTGCAACTCTATATTATTAAATAGTTTTAAAATACATATTTTTTATTAAAATTTTATAATCATATATTTTTCAAGCTTATAAAAATAAAGAGTGGTTTATTAAGAAGTATATATTATAAATGTAAGTTTTTTTTAATTGAGTAATACATATACATATCTGTCGTGGGATATTTATAGGATTTTATTACAATTAATTATATATAAGTTATAATATATTTTTTAAAGGGGTAAATATTATTATGTGGTCACGATATAACTTTTACATAGCATATCCGCAACATGTGAGGGGAGAGATTTGAACCTCCACCTCTTTATTTTAACTGGAGAGTTTTAACTACCCACTTGCTCTCCAATTCTTCTACATAAGCGCGCATATATATATATATATATATATATATATATATATATATATATATATATATATATAAGTTATGATATTTTAAGAGGTACTTTAAACATAAATTTTAATATATCTTGTGAAAATTGAATGCTTTTTAGGAATGAAAAATATAAATTATACTAAATTAAATTGAAACATATAATGATATATTTTTAAGCTTATAAAAATAAAATATGTTTTATTTTTTTTATTTTTTTAAATGTTATATATATATATATATATATATATATATATATATATATATATATATATTGGTTAGGTTATTGTGAGAAATCTTTATAACAGATGATGCACAGGGCTGGGCAGTCTCCTCTCAACCATGACCCTTCCTAAAATCGAGAGCTATACTTATCAATAGAGAATTTAACATAAAGCCACCACACCCACCCCTCACACACTCACCCCACGTCGTGGTTTGAACCTTGAACCTCCCGAAGAAGAGCCAAAACCGAAACCATTGCGTTGCACCCCAAGTACATTAAAAAATATATATTAAAATTTATTTTATATTATAAATATAAGTTTCAGTTATCTATTTTATGAGAATGGAACAAATAAATGCTCGTATACTAATATTATTAGATCTTTATAGGATTTTATTACAATTAAGTTATGATATTTTAAGAGTAAGTTTTAATATACCTTGTGAAAATTGAATACTTTTAGATGAAAAATAAAATTTATAGTAAATTATATGGAAAATATATAATATCATCTTCTTTATTAAGATTTTAATATAATTATAGATTTTATAATTTTACATTTGTTAGCTTTTAAATAGGTGAATTGTTTTATTAAAATAGAGGATTCAAACTTACGAAAATGTGTTTAATTAAAAATGTAATGAGTTACTAATTTTTTTAGGCAAAAAAAATACTTATATTTTTTGTTTTTTTTGGAATATTTAAGGTTCAAAGAGTGGCATGTGTATAAAATTTTGTGTGGTTTGAGCTTTGGTTCTCGTGTATATCATGGAAAAACACACGTTCTAGTACAATGGTATGCCTTATGTGTTAACAAATATAATGGTGTGCATTGTGTGTTAACTATATATTACCAAACTAAACTAGATTTCAATTATTCATCCTTACACAACAATCTAATTTTTTAAGATGAAAAGTAAAATTTCTTACATTAAATTCCTATATTTGGTTTTTCTTAAAAAAAATTATATTATTATTGATATTAATCTATTCAGTCTTTTTCCTAAATAATATTATTGTTGATATTAATCTATTATGGGAGGAAATCGTTTGGGACACATAAGCAAACTATAAGAAACATAATATTAGGTTTTAATTGTGTATTTGCATTCCAAGAATACTTTATATGTTTTTTAATATATGTGAAAATATTTTTTATCAAATAGTATTCCATTTTTATGGAGATCAAGATTTGAATCTTGTCAAATAATATTTGCATAATTGTGTTGTTGTAATACTACTATTTGGTGTCCTCAAGGGTTAGGTGGATTGGTAAGACGTTGGGCACTTTACTATTTGGTGTCCTCAAGGGTTAGGTGGATTGGTAAGACGTTGGGCACTTACCAGGAGGAGACCTAGGTTCAAACCTCGTGGGCATGCCCACTCTAGGGCAAAGGTAGTAGTTTGACTAGAATCCGTTGAGTGTGTGCCAACTTGATGACGGAGGTACCAATTCCGAGCCATCGGGGGTCTCCCTCACTCCGGGTCGTGTTTACTTAGGCGAGGTAGGGGTTATAGTGGTAGCTTCATGATTTGACGCTACGACCGAAGGCAATGTGATTTGACCCTGTGACCAGTTGTTCAAAAAGGAAAGGCAGTTGCCAATTCCCTTGTGTATCGAAAAAAATACTACTATTTGGTAACTCATCAGAAAAAATATGTTCTTTTTAATATATGTGAAAATATTTTTTAATAAATAGTATTCCATTTTTATGGAGACTAAGATTTGAATCTTGTCAAATACCACTTGCATTATCGGTGATGTGACCCGGGTTCAATCCCCATGGTGGATGTGTATAAGAAGTATTTACTCAACAATAATAATAATAATAATAATTGCATAATTGTGTTGTTGTAATACTACTATCTGGTAACTCATGGAAAAAAAATAATACCAATGATGGCATGACATTATACGAATGAATATAATCCATTAAAAATTATTCAATTCTTCTTAATATGATAAATATAATATTTAGATTATTTTTAATTTTATATATATATATATATATATATATATATATTTATATATAAAAGCTATGTGTGGTTTCTATTGGGGACCATTTCCGTTATAAAAACAAAACATTACTTTGCTCTCGGTACATTTCTAATAAGTTAATTAAAGCATATTCAACTTAACCTTTCAATCAAAGATATTTTTCATTTGTTAATATATCAAAGATATCCTCCATCTTCCTCAAACTGCTAAGTTTCCACAATCAACTCCTTTTATATCAGATGACTTCTAAAATTTAAATTCTTCCAAGATGAAATTCAACACCACTAATAGCTAAAATATTTGCTTTCCAACTTCTATATCTATAAATATCATGTTTACGTGGTCCAACCATCGTCAAGGTCTTGCTAAGAAGCTTATTCGTCTGGACAAAAAAAAATTTAGTACTTATTTTCTAGATAAATTCTCCATGCATGAGCAAGTTTGCGTCCTTTCTCACACTACTTTATTTGATCACCTTTCTATCTTGTCTTCTATCTAAATTTCCTCGATCTCTCTTGATTCCTTACCACTTACTTTCAAATTAAATGTGTCCACAATCTTGCCTGTTGTTGCCTTGTAGAACATGTTTGGAATAGATTTCCTACACCAACTAGTAATATTGGTTGGATCAAATGGTTTGAAACAACGATTTCCAATACGGTTTCATCTCTTAGATGGTATGGGCGCTCTATTGCTAGGAGGAAGAAGATTCAAGAGAGTCGCCTTCATAAGGAGGTCTCTCATATTCGTTCCATGCTTATGAAAGACCCTACTAACTATGCTATTCAATGTGATCTAGCTAATGTAGAAAATCAAGCAAGAGTTTACGATTCTTACCGTGCTAGAGGGGCACATGTTAGGTCTCGCATCAATTGGATCTCCCAAGGAGACAAGGGAACTATTTTTTTTTTAACTACCTCAGACATAAGAATATTTTGGAAAGGATCATTGAGTTGGAGGACCCTTCAAGTCATTTTCTTTTCGACTCTAAAGAGATCATGAATCTTTTTGTAGCTCATTTCTCTCATTTTTTTATAGCGGAGCCTAGGGATGAAATCCAATATATCCTAATGGAATACGTGCATGAACATATTCCCACCCTATTAGACCCCATTATTCAAGATCAACTTGAATATCCTCTTTCTGTGAATGATCTGCAAACTGCTATTTTTTCTATGAAGAATGACAAAGCTCCTAGCTTGGATGGGCTTCCAGTGGAGTTTTATAAAAAATTGGCATATTCTTTCCTTTGATCTTCATCACGTTTACTTGGAAGCTCTTCATAACAGTTCCCTTGGAGCTTATATCAATGTAGGGTTTATCAAGTTGATTCCTAAAGGTACGACTCATAACCAAATCTCCAATTGGAGACCTATTACCCTCCTCAATATTTCTTACAAGATCATAGCTAAAGCTATAGCTTTGAAAATCAAAACTATTTCTCAAACGATTGTTTACCCTGAACAATTTGCTTTTCTTAAACGTCGTTATATTTTAGATAATATTATGATGGCCTGGGAAACTTCGCAACGGGGGCTATCGATTCTAATCAAGATGCCCTCTTGGTTAAGTTAGATTTTGACAAAGCTTATGATAGAATCGGATGGGATTTTAGTCTGAGTATGCTTTCTTGGATTGGTTTTGGTTCAAAATTTTGTAATCAAAATGGTATGCTCTTTGGTGATGCTTCAACTTGTGTTCAGGTTAATGGAGCTATGTCTCCCTCCTTCCCTATTTAGTGGTCTATCAAACAAGGTTGCCCCCTTGCTCCTTTTTTGTATGTTTTGGTTGTCGATGCTCTTGGTTATCTTCTTCATAAGGCTCATTTTTATGGCCTCCTTCAGGGTATTAAGCTTCTTGGGGATAAGCATGCTCTTAACTCTCATTTTTGTGATGATTCCCTTCTTTTTCTTCAAAATACCCAACAAGAGGTGGAAACGGCTAAAGAGATTGTTCAATTGTTTTGTGATGTCTTTGGTTCTCGTATTAACGACTCTAAAACTGAATTCTTCTATATCTCTTCCTCTCCTCGTGGATGCAACTCCTTAATTGAGTGGAAGATCATCCCTCATGGTATGATTGTGCGTTATTTGGGAATTTCCTTTGGGATTAATATCTCTCCTAAGGATATGTGGAACTGGGTTATGGAAAGACTTCAAAAAAAAATTAATGCTTGGCCAACTCGGTTTCTTTCCTTAGCAGGAAGAATTCAAGTTGCGAATAAAATTATGGCATCACCTCGTGTTTATTACTCCTCTTGTTGGATGACCCCCAAGGTAGCCTATAATAAATTCACTCAGGCTATTCGTAAATTTTCATGGAATAAATGGGATGGAGAGGTGGGTATGACACCCATCTCTTAGAAACTTTGTACTCAACCTAAGGCTTTAGGAGGTCTAAGCATCATTGATCCTCTTACCCAGAGCAAAATGGGTTGCTAGAGCCATTATTGATGATGGAAATTGGAAACATCTATTTCGTTACAAAATCTCTCTAGCTACTCACAAAGGTAAATGGAAAGAAACCCCTTGGGAGGATAAGGTCCTTAATATACCTTATTTTACAGTTAAAGGTTTTATTCCAGTTACCCAAAATTGGAAAGCTTGGCAATTAGTTTCTCATTTATTGGCTTGGAAGTCTGAGTCCTTGAGACATGGTCTGAGCATTGGTCTAAATAGTCTTTAGTGGAATAAACTTATACTCCATAATGATAAACCTTTAGCTTTATGCAATATTATTCATGGGCTAGCTTTTTTAAAGAAAATAATTAATAGAATTAGAGATATCTGGGATCTGAGTAGTTGCTCAATTCTTACCTGGAACCAAATATGTAATAATTTTTCCCTTCCCTCTAGGTTTAAAGAGTCTTATGGTTTAGTTGTGGCTTCCATCCCTTGTGATGCCCCATAATATTTGGAATGACTGGAGATGGCTTAATGGTTATATAATCTCTTCCATTACTTCTAGTTGGTTATACAAAATCTTCTGTGTCCCCCTTCTTTAGACTCTAATCTCAATGTCAAGTGGCAAGTAAATTTTAGCAATGCCCAATGGCATTTTCTTGCTACTCAAATTTGGAAAGCTCTTGTTGAATCAAAAACTCAACTTCTTGGTTGGCGGATTTTGCATCAAAAACTGCCAACGACTGAAATTTTGGCTATGATTTTACACATTCTTCCTTAATGCAATTTTTGTAATGCTTTAGAAACTCTTATTCACTTGTTTTGGTTTTGTGGCATGGCTATACAGTTTTGGGATGTCTTCTACTCTTTTCTTTTTCCCTCTTTCACTAGATCTTGGAAGCTTTCTCTGCTTGGTTTTTCTCAATTGGATCAATGCCCCAAACTCTAGGATGTTTGTAGACTCATCCTTCTCAAGCACATTTGGAAGTGTAGATGCAAAAAGGTGTTTATTGGATCTGCTCCTCCATGGGATATAGTTTTAGCAGACTTGACCTTTGATCTTTTGTTACATGTGGGACACATTCATTCCCAAGTCTATGGATATTCCAGCATACCTCGAGATGTTATTGACATACTTCATCAACTTTATCATATGATTCAAGATCTTCAGAAGGTCCAACAGGAAACTAAGAAGAATGCAGTTAACAATGATAAGCAGGTTCAGGTTTTGATTACTTATTTTTCTTCTCTAAAGAATTCAGAAGATATCACATAAGACATGCCCAAAATTTCTTCATATAACAGACTCTCCCACAGATGAATGTTGATATTTGGTGTATTGTAGTAAGATATAACTAGTCTTTTTGTTGATATTAGATCCTATTCTTATGTATATTTAGTTATGGATGCTTTACTCCTAATCCACCTCATTTTGTTTTTTAGTTGTTGGACAGTACTAGCACCAAAATATTGTAATGTTCCGATTAGTGAAATAATATAATCTAAGATTTTTCTCAAATATATATATATATATATATCTTGTCTATAACAACCTCACAATTTCTTAATACTTTTTTTAGGGTTCTTATCCATTCCCCTAATATTCCGAGATATTATTTTTATTTTTATTGTTTTTTATTGTGGGTTTAGCCCACTTTTTGTTAGCACTTGTGATATTTGCTTTTGTTTTCCCATATCAATATCCTCTGTGTTTTCTTTTCTCTTTGTTTTTGCTTCTTGGGTTTTCCTCTTTTTTTCATTCCCAGCAATATTTTCGTTTTCATCAATCTCTTCAATCTTCTCATACTGCTCATAGTAAGACTTATCATCTTTAGGTTTACCTTGCTCTAAAGCATCTAAAGTGCAAGTAATAACCTCAAAAGCACAGTCTTCTTTATGTTGCCCTAAAAACCCTAAAGTGCAAGGATGCTCTTATGTAGCAATTACCTTCTTATTTTGCTCTTAAAAACCTAAATTGTTATGGGTTTCCTCCATCCTCATTTATTTATTATGCTACTCTTGAAACCTTGAAGTGCAAGGGATAACATCTTCATCCCTTTCACTCTTATTAATTACTTAGAGAGGATTCTATATTGCTTGAGGAAAATGAAGATGATTTACCTTCTTATTTTGCTCTAAAAACCTAAATTGTTATGGGTTGCCTCCATCCTCATTTCTTTATTATGCTACTCTTGAAACGAAGTACAAGGGATAACATCTTCATCCCTTCCACTCTTATTAATTACTTAGAGAGGATTCTATATTGATAGAGGAAAATGAAGATGTTTTACCTGGAATAAACTTGATCTCTTTTGTTGTCTTTGTTTTAGAATTTCTCTCCACATCTTCTTTTACACCTTTAATTCATTTTGAACTTGTCAAATGATACTATACATAGGCTTTCTTTGCCTCTTCTTTCAGAGTAGAATATTCTTGATCTCATCTAGTTTCTATTATTGTATGATTTCCTTGCTTCATCTTGACGTTTATCTTATGGCTAGAATTTTATCTCTTTCTTCATAGTTTTCACTTTGCAAACTCTTGTCACGTGTCCAATATCATAACAATTGTGGCAACGAAATGTGATTTTTTATAATCTACTTGTTTATCTCATTCTCTTGATTCAAATTTTATCTTAATGGATTGTGGCAAAGGTTTTGAAATATCCATAGCAACACATTCGAGTATATATAACATGCTTTCACTCCTCAGTAGTTAGTCCTTCCTTGATGAATTTTCCTTGTGGAAGTTTCTTAGAAGTTTTTATTGGATCTTCTTAATAGTTTGTCTTAACAAAAAAAAATTCATTCCATGGTCTCAAATAAAGTGCATCTCTTCCTCTAAACCATGGGCCACTAGCCATTATTTTATCCCTAATTTTTTAACTAGAAAATATGATAAGAATAAAAACCTTTAGGAAGAAAAGTGATAGAATAATTTGAATTTAATCCCCACTTCCACTTGATCCAATTTTGAATCTCCAAAAATTTTGGCCATGATCTATGAAACTTACATATTAACCCTCTACTTTTAAGAATCATTATATCATGCTCAATCATCTCATCCTTGATACTCACTTGTGGTGTAACATCTCCTACTTGGATCGAATTTGTCATGTATTCGCTTTTTTGCTTATCTCCAACTTGGGCCTCCATACTTCCAACTAGGGCATCTTGACTTCCCATTAGGGCTTTCAAATATGATTTTCCTTCCATACTAACTAATGGGGCTTGCTCTTGGCTTACACTCCCTCTTGGCTCACCTTCCCTCTAAGCTTGCACTCACTCCCGCCTCACACTCGCTTGCGACTCGTACTCTCTCTTGGCTCGCAATAGCCCTTGTCTCTTCTTTTTCCAACGTTCCTTCGCTTCAACAATTTTTTTGAAACAATGTTCCACGCATTCGTGGTAAGGGTTTGAAGCATTGATGCACTCTGGATGAACTCGTTGCTCTTCCACCATGACTAAATCTCGACTTGCACTCCCTCTTAGATCGCACTTCCTCTCGACTTGCACTGGATTTTCTTCAACTGAATCACACTTTCCTTTCTACTTCCTCCTCACTTCTAACTCGCACTTGCACTGACTTGTCTACACTCACTCTCAGCTCATGCTTGCACTTGCTTCCAGTTGCACTAACACTCACTACTGCAAATAATCAACAAAAATAAACCAAATATTGTATATGTATATATATTGCAATTATTACATAAAATATATATTTTAATGTTTTTTGTTGAAGTACAACGGGTGGTAAAACTGGGAGCACACTCCTTGGGGGCATAACAGAGGCCTCCCTCCCCATGATTTGAACTTAGGTAGTTTGGATAATAGTCCAACGACATACCATTAGGGTGTCCCTGCCAAATATTTTAATGCTATTTAAAATTTTATGAAATGGTATTATAGATTCTTCAATTTTTAAGAAAGAGATCAAGGTTCAAATATTACCAAACAATATATGCATAATTTCTAGATTTATTATAATACTACTATGTAGTTATAATATAATACAAATTTATCGAGGGACAACAAAAGTTCAAGCTTTGGCTCTTCTTCGGGAGGTCCAAGGTTCAAATCGTGGGGTGGGTGAGTGTATGAGGGGGTGGTTGAGTGTTAAATTCCCTATTGATAAGCATAGCTATCGACTTTACGAAGGATCATAATTGGAAAGAGACTACTCAACTTTTTGCATTGTTCTTAGAAATTTATCATACTCACCAAAACAAATATATATATATATACAAATAAAAACCCTTTTAATCGTGTATAAAAATACATTATTAAGGCTTTCACGTGCGAAGGTGAGGTCAACTTCTAACCTCACCAAAAAGGAAGGAAGGAAAGGGTTTGCTTTTGTTCCAAGCATGTACACTCGACCAGTAGTCCCAAATCATGGGCTCTACTAAGAAGGAAAGAACAATATTTAATACGAAGGGGAAAAACAAATGTAGAGGTGTGTTATGGGTTTTATATAAAAATATATATACTGTAACTTTAAGTTTAAATATTATATATTATTAAAATTAAATTTAAAGTATATATTTTTTATATTAATATAAAAATTTAAAATATATTTTATTAACATTTTTAATTAACTTTGTTTTCATTAACTTAAGTTGGATCCTTACCCGTAGGCAAAAGCTTTTACTCAATCTCTATGAAAACAAGAGGTTGGAATACTATATAAACGGAGGTATGGAAAGTATGATTGATATGGAGTGATGGGGTTGACGATGACGTGGCACTAGTGCGGAACGGAACGTTTCTTTAGTATTATTCTTTAATGCCCATCAATTCAGTCTCTTTGCTTGTGAAATTGATTGCAGCAGAGTCACACTATCGACGTACCCAGGGAAATAAATAAATAAGGAGAAAGTGGGGTTAGAGAGAGGGAGAAGGAAAAAACAAAATTAATACAACTGTATAATTATAGCTATGCCTATTATTTTTTTGGTTGGAATAATATGTGAATTATGATTAGGAAGTTTGAATTATTTATAATTATAATAATGGCAGTCTTAAGGTTTGGGTGAATTGGTATGTTTTAGGTGTTTATCAAGAAGAGATTTAGGTTCAAATCTTGAAGGCAGTAGTTTGACCTGAATCCGCTAAGTCTGTATTAGCCCGACAATAGCAGCATCAATCCCGAGTCACTGGACCTTGGTCATTAACAACCAGATAACAGAGGGGTTATAGGGACAACTCCAAGATTTGAACCCTGGTTGATAGTAAAAAAAATGAATGGGATTTAATTAATTCCCCTTATGTATCAAAAAAAAAATTATAACAAGTCTTTGTCTGTTGACTACCTTAGTTTGATGTACTTAATATCTCAATGATTTCATTTAATCAGTAGATTATATAATTTTATATATAACATTAAAATATATTATTTTTATAATTATAATTTTATATATATATATATATATATATAAACATTTCAATCCTATATAAGGGACGTATTTTTAATTATATATAATTAAATTATTTAATTATATAAAATATATACGTTATAAAATTAAATAATTATTTTATTTTATGTTTTTCATATATTAGAGGAATTTGTGTCGATTCAAATTCTGCTCCTTGCTACTATTATAACCTTTAGTTGTGTGGGGTAAACTTTTTAACGTAGTCGATGGCGTTGACACGACATGTCCTCCGGTTCTATGAGGTCGGTGGCGTTGACACGACATGTCTTCCGGTTCTATGAGGCCTGAGAAATTTGAACCGTGGTCTTCACCTTCCCAAGGGAGTGCTTTGACACCCTTTGAACTTTATAAAATTTTATTTTAAAAATATAATATTAATAAATTTTTATACTCATATTAGGAAGTGAGTCAATGTCCAATGTATAATATATAGCTAGCTCCCTTTCGCAATTAGGAAAAAAAAATTAATGATCATAATTTGTGCATGATCATAACATATTGATTGTTCTTAGCAATATGCCACCTATTATTACTTGTCTCTGCATATATCTCTATGCAGAAACATTAGAAATTGAAAAGTTAATCCAAGAACTATTGAAAGTAGGCATAATTTGATCAAGCACTAGCCCATATTCATCACATGTACTTATGGTATGCAAGAAATATGATTCTTGGAGTCTGTGTATAGATATTTTAGCACTAAACAAGATCACCATTAAGGACAAGTTTTTAATTCTAGTCATCGATGAGCTCTTGGATGAAATGCATGGGACCCATTTTTTCTCTAAGTTGGATTTGTGATCAAGATACTTCAAATACATGAAATGCATGGGACCCATTTTTTCTCTAAGTTGGATTTGTGATCAAGATACTTCAAATACACATTAGAGATGAGGATATTCCTAAAAAGACATTTAAGAGACATGAGGGACACTATACTTTTTTTGTGATGCCTTTTCATTTACCAAATTCTCCATCCACATTCCAATGTCTAGTAAATCACATTTTTTCCCTTCCTTCGAAAATTGATCTCAACATTCTTTGATGCCATTTTATGTTATTGCAAGACTTAGGAAGAGCATTTGAATCACATGGATCATGCCTTAAAGCTACTTCAAGAAAATTAGGTATATGCCAAGTGTTCCAAGTGCTTGCTAATTCAAAATTAGGTAAGTTGTCTAGGGCATATTGTCTCAGAGGAATGAGTTAATGTATATCCAAAGAATATTGATGATATACAAAATTAGCCTAAACTTAAGACCCTCAAAAGGTTATGAGAATTTTTGGGTCTTATCGGCTATTATCATAAGTTTGTGAGGAACAATGGGAAGACTACAACCCCTCTCATAGCAATATTAAAAAAAGACTCACTAAAGTGGAATGAATTAGTAGAAATGACTTTTAAGTGTCTCAAGCAAATTATGAGCACCCCACTTGTCCGTTCTCTCAATCCTTTACCTTTGAATGTGACGCATTAGGGAATAAAATTGGAGTAGCCCCCATGCAAGAAGAACACCCCTTAGCTTTCACTAGTAAAGCCCTTACAAGTAAGCATATGGAAAAGTCAACATATGAGAAGGAAATGATGGCTATTTTACATGTGGTAACACATTGGTGATCTTGCCAATGGGTCTTTGGTTCAACGGTTGGGACAAATAGTTGATGTAACCCACACCAAGGTTCAAATCTCGACAACGCTAAATAACTCAATGCGACTAAATCGATGTAAAAGGGAAAGGGTAACCCTTTCAAAATCCTACTTTTTAAGAAGAAAAAAAAAACACATTGGTGATCTTATCTTGTGAGAACATTTTTACATCAAAACAAACCATCATAGTCTCAAATACTTTACTTTTTGGAGCAACAAGTACATTCTCCTTAACCACATGGGTGACCACATTATTGGGGTATGATTTTACAAATGAGAAGGAAATGATGGCTATTTTACATGTGGTAACACATTGGCAATCTTGCCAATAGGTGTTTGGTTCAACGGTTGGGACAAATAGTTGACGTAACCCACACCAAGGTTCAAATCTCGATGACACTGAATAGCTCAATGCGACTAAATCTATGTAAAAGGGAAAGGGTAACCCTTTTAAAATCCTACTTTTTAAGAAGAAAAAAAAAACACATTGATGATCTTATCTTGTGAGAACATTTTTACATCAAAACAAACCATCATAGTCTCAAATACTTTTTGGAGCAACAAGTACCTTCTCCTTAACCACAAATGTGGGTGACTCCATTATTGAGGTATGATTTTACAAATGAGAAGGAAATGATGGCTATTTTACATGTGGTAACACATTGGCAATCTTGCCAATGGATCTTTGCTTAAACGGTTGGAACAAATAGTTGATGTAACCCACACCAGGGTTAAAATCTCAACGGTACTGAACAGCTCAATGCGACTAAATCGATGTAAAAGAGAAAGGTTAACCCTTTCAAAATCCTACTTTTTAAGAAGAAAAAAAAAATACATTGGCAATCTTATCTTGTGAGAACATTTTTACATCAAAACAAACCATCATATTCTCAAATACTATTTGGACCAACAAGTACCTTCTCCTTAACCATAAATGTGGATGACTACATTATTGGGGTATGATTATGAGATCCTCTATAAAAAGGAGAAAAACAATATTGTAGCTAATGCCCTATCACTCAAGTTTGATGACCATACTACTTTGTATGCACTAGTTCCAATATTATACACAATTGTAGGTTTAAATCCTAGAATAAGATAAACCAGAATTTTATAGATATCACCTTTGACACCTTCAAAATTCTAAAAAAAAAATAAACAACATGAAAAACCTTATTGTTCATATCTTTAAAAAGAAGGACTCAAATATATATATATAAGCAATCTAGGTTTTCAGTGGTTCTTTTCCTGCATGGTGTCTTCAACTTTAATTAGTATTTTTCTTTATTTCTATTTTAAATTTTACTATTTAAAAAATAAAGAAAATTCAATTCAATATAAGATTATCAACATTAATTACAAAAATAAAGTGCTTAAATAACATTAAGTCAATGAATTAGATTCATCACTTTTAAGAAGATCAAGGTTCAAATCTTGTGATACATGCATCATTACTAAATTGTTATAATACCACTATGTGATCATTAATGTAATTCAAAAAAATATATTTTTAAATCTTAAATGACACAAATTGTTATAAATTTTTAATTTATATTCAAATTTTATCTGTTAAAAGAAAATAATATTTTAAAAGTTTAATTATTAATTACCTAAAGTAGTTTTTATTTAATATCTCATTTGTTCCAGGTAAGAGATAAGGTCACATAACTATTGTGACCCATATTTTTTTTTTTTAAGCGAAAAACCCCTTGGCGGAGGCCGCCTTGGTCTGACAGACCACAAACAAGGGGTTCTACACTGTCAAAGTCACCCGGGAGTCGCACCCGACCCTGCCCGCACCAACATTATCAATTGGATTTTGGATACCCAATTCAACTTTTTGGTAGGGTGGAGATTTGAACCTGGGACCTCCCTTGGAGGATTGCCCTCTCCTCTCCAACTCACCTACAACACCTGGGTTATTGTGACCCATATTTATAGTAGCCAATTTAGCGTCAGTTTTAGAAATTATAGAGCTAACAATTCATGTCTTTTTTTGAATACTGGTAGCATTATTTTGTATATAAATTTGTTATAAAATTACTGTCCAAATCATAAATTTGTTTTCTGGTAAAAGTAATCATTACTATTTATAACAAAGTATCAATTGTGTAACATAGTAGGTGAATGTCTTAGGTGTTGATAAAGGTCAACCCAAGCTCCATTTCCCCTGCCTCCACCCTACATATATGTGGTGCAGTTAGTGAATGTCCAATGTGCTGGTAGAGGCCGACACGAGCTCCATTTCCCCTGCCCCCACCCTGTGGATACTCAAATAGCAATCCTTTGTAACTGATACCACGTGGTATACCCAGATGGGGCAGCTATGGCTGGCCACAGAGCTAGATTCTTGGGGTTTCCGTTTCACCTAAAAATTGAGTCCCCAAGGACTAGGTGGATTGGTAAGTTCTAGCTTTTACCAAGAAGAGACCTAGGTTCAAACCTTGGGAGCATGTATGTTTGCAAAGGTAGTAGTCTGACCTGAATCCGCTGAGTGCGCGACAACCCGGCGACGGCGGTACCAATCTACCAATCTTGAGCGACCGGTGGTCTATTTCACCTTAGGTTAAACAACAACGAGGTGGAAAAAGGGTTATAAGGGGCAGCCCTAAGATTTGAACCCTGATTGGTAGTAGAAAAGGACTGTGGACGTAACTGATTCCCCTATATATCATAATTAAAAATAAAAATAAAAAATTTATAACAAAGCAATTTCACTTAATTTCCCTTATCGCACAAAGTGATGTGAATTTCCTAGAAACTCGTTAGTTTGTTACTAAATGGATACAATGTGAGGCACTTGCGTGTCTCCACAAAAAATCTAAATCCGAGGGGGCAAAGTGGAATAACTGTGTAGTAGCATTTCAAAACATGTTTGATCAAAAAAAAAATGAAAGTATCATTTTTCATAAAATTAGCAGTCACAGGAAAACAGCTGAGCTGAAACCTTCATAAGACAATAATTGCACACATCCTGTTCTCCACACAACTTTTACTGAGTATACGCAGCCTTGATTTATTTCAAAGACACCCTTCTTCAAACACGTTTTCTTGGAAACCAGTGCCTGTTTTAGCGTGGAGCGAACTGTTGTTGAGAAGTCTTAGCTTGCCTTCCTGTACAAGTGTACATTTTGGGTAATCCATATCCAGATATATCAATCAGAGATGTCAAAATCATATGTATTTGCTAATTTTTAAAACAAGCAATGACATTCTGAGTTTTGCATATTCACCTTTGTTCCATACACAAGGCCACCTCCAGCTAAAGGGTGAAAGCATGCTACATTAACCTCATCTTCTGCACTTGGAAGAACCCTTACCAATTTCATGTCAGAGACTCTGTAAATCTGCAAAATAAACAAGATTATGCACATTTTAGTCAAGCAATACTGCACCTTTGAAAATCATAAAATAACCTAATAGGTTTTCATTATTAAATGAGGGAATGCAATTTTTTCTTACATATGTATATAGGAAAACGAGCAGATACGATTCTCATACCAATGGCCCCTAAACTCAGGATAGGTTACTCAAGACAAGGTCTTCTTAGGTTCCCCTTCAGTTAGATACACCTAAATGGGCCAAAGAGTCATAAGGGAACCCTAAGAATCTTGTTTTCATAATATAGCTTTATTCTTCTTGTACTTAGGTGTACTGGAGAGGTGTCCTCAAGATTGGTGCCCTGAAAAGATCTCTGGAATCTTGGCCAAATCTGGAATCCTATAATCTTAAATTTTTGGCAAAGTGTTAAAGCTGTCAAAAAGGGTTCAAATTCTAGATTCTTTGTTATAGCCCCTATTAATAAGAAACCACCAGAAAACATTCTAGAATGCACCTTTTCCATATATGTTTATCATATAAGATTAAGTAAATTGTATGTATACTCATTTATTTCAATTTTATGTATGTTCTACAAAGTTTCCAAGACATGGACAGATGCATATCTAGGAAATGTAGCATTTGGCCCCAATTTCCGAAATTGCTGGAGGGCACATGTGTGTATGTGTGTGTGAGAGTGTGTACACACACGTGTGTACGTGTGTCTGAGATGTGTACGTGCATGCGCGTGTGTGTGAGAGAGAGAGAGGGGGTGGTTTTTTAAATACGAGTATGCAAGGTTACCCAATGTAAAAAGCTAAGTAAATAATATTTCCTCAAACAGCCCCAACATCAACAAAATGTAGAACCACAGCCATTAACCAACATTTAAAACATTACAGGTTAGAACTGTAAGACTCGAGTAAAATAGTCTAAATTTCAGACATAGTACGAGTTCAGACTGACTAGTACTTATGTAAAAAGAAACAGAAACATACAATATGAAAATCTGTTTTTTTCTTTTGTTACTTTCAAGTCGTGTCTGTGTTTTAGTTTCCCAGGGGAACCTGACCATCCAGGACAATCCGGGAGGCATTTTGGTCTCCCCCAATTACCCCAAGGATGTGTTGGCATCCTTAGGTGAACCGGGAACGTTTAGGAATCTCACGGATGCCATCCAAGCAACTTGCCTTTGATGGACGAATGGCCATCCCACAGGACGTTTCAGGGACAGCCCCCTCTAAGTTGAAAAAAGTGGGACACAGAGAAATGTTTTGTCTCTGCCCTTAAGTCCTTGACACACAGGAAATGACAGTATGGGGGTCAGAACGTGTCCTCTCATAACACTAAAAAAATATAAGGCAAGGCCCATGTGACTCATAGACACTTAGAAATCTTCAAGTCCCATGATCTCAGTCAGCTTAAAACCTCTAATTCTAAGATAAGAGTAATAAAACATAGCCCTAATATGGCCAATCTTTAACCCTCATAAATGAATTGTTTAAATTGGGTCTATTTTTCCCTAGGGTTTCTTCACCCTAAGAAACCAATTCCGCTTGAAATTCAGATGAAATTCAAGGCTGAAATTTGCCTATTAGGTCTGCCTCTCTTCCTTTCTTAAACACCTTAATTAACATGTGAAATGTTAAAGGAGAATAAGTAACATCAATGACCCCTAGCAACTTCGGGATACTGCACAGGGAGGGAATAGTAAGTCGTGTGCCTACCTTGGCTAAGACAGGATTTTGCTTCAAAGTGGACTAGTAGAGGCAGCCCAACCTCCCTACCATTCCTTGGCATCTCCCTTGCCAGTTCACAACAGCCCTACCTTGTGCTGAAAGCCAACATCAAGTCTATAGTTGGAGGCCATGAGCCCCCTAAAGGTCGCCACAACATCAGGTCTTCAATAAGACTAACTCTCATATCATTTTCTTTACTTGCACTACTGCTTGTCATAATCATTGTATTGTATATTTGGTTTTTGTTTTGGTTATATTGCATTGCTATATAGTGTTTCGCTCACCCTGCTAGTCTCTGACCTAACCATCCCCATCTCTTTGCCTCATTAAGTATTTGTTAGGGTTGGCTTCTCTTATTACAGCTTGTGTCCATTAGGTACCTTAATTCTCTAAGTTAATCCAATCCCTGGTGATACAAAATCACCTTAAACGAGTAAAATGCACTTTTATCCATCTTGATTTGGCATATAAAGTATACTATTACTTCTTTTCATTTAATACACAACCATGTTGCATGGTAGAGAAGTATACACAGGTTACACATGAGGTACAGTTGAAGGCATAAAACAAACCACTCAACCCTCAAAACTACTTATGAAGGCAAAACAAAGGTCATGAGTAGGCTCAACGCTACTTTACAACCTTCCCACCATAGCACCTGCATAGGTACAACAATTTGTTTTATACACAATTCTGAAATTACATCTCACTTAAAGAAATTAGTGATCACTTGGGAGAATAAGTTCGGGCATCAGATCTACCTATAGACAAAACTGTTACAACTTACATTCATATTTATGTAAATAGAAAAGACACTGGCTAACAAGATAATGTTAAAGAATGGCTAGGTACTTGTGTGAACATCAAGTGGAGTATGAAAGCATTTCCATGAGAAGTCAAGAATGACATGTATGGCCACTCAAAGAAAATTTGTCCAACTTGACCACCAAAAATGAACACAATGGCAGGCTATTATGAGCCTAACCAAGCTGCTGTAGGAGCTCAATAGAAGACATTACAACCACACAATCTTCTATCAAGTGACACCACAAATGTCAGCTTATGAACGATCACCAATTGAATAACCAAGCCAACACAGGCATCAGGTGAGGCTTCCTCAAAATCTTCTACTAAAGACAACACCATTTTATGACTAGATTTCTAATCAGAGAAGTTGGTAACTACCATAACTCTCATAGAACAATTTACTTTGATAAATGTTATATGGCAAAGCTGATTTCATAATTATTACAATTCATTAATGACATAATGACATGGGTCCTACAAAACATAGACCACATTTATTAATTATTACCATAGTCACCAGGAGATGGGTACAGGTAACAGAGAAAGGGACAGGGACATCACATTTCAGACAATGGGTACATGGATACTTGGAAACGCCAAAATTAGTAAATGGATGAAAAATCCATATTTGAATTATTAAAACAAAAAACATACCAAATACACAAACAATAAATAAAATTTAAAAATAATCAAAGATACAAAATGCATAAAAAAATTAGTAATCTACATGAGTAGAAAGTAAACTCATAATTTAAAGTCCTTAGAAAAAGGTCATTAGAGAATCATAAACCCTCCTATTGACCTCTTAATAAATAACCAAGAAATCCTCAAGTATGTGTTGAGGTATAATGTTTAATTCATAAGTTTAGGGCCTCTCAGAGAGTCATAAAATAGGCTTTCTTGAGCACATACTTCCTCTATAGGGACTGTCAGATATGCATTTAATGTTTTGACTCTGTTTAGGACCACTTGTTAAAACCCTAATAGTCTTTTTTACGAAGGAAAGGGAGGAAAAGAAACGTCATATGCCTAATGCAATTGATTTTATCTTTAGCTTATTTCTGAAGTGTGACCTGTCATGTTGACACTAGAGTTTCGAATGAACAGTTACATGGTTTTTTGAAGTGGTGATGATGGGAGACATCTAAAAATCTCAGGAGGCATCTCCAAGCACCTGGAGAAGTATCCAACACAAGTACCCCTAACCTGTGCGAGTATCAGCTAGTGGAAGACAAGTCTCCAGGTAACCATGTTTATTACGTGCCTTTGAACATTTATATAAAACTAAAATTATGTCTTTTATTTTGGATAAAGCCCAACAAGTTTCCAAACTTTTCAAGTATTTCATAATAGAGCGGTATGGTAAATATATCAGCAACTTAATCTTCTAGCTTGCAGTAGATCATCTCCATCTCACTGTGCTAAATGTTCTTCCTGTTGTAGCAGCAGTAAACTTCTATATGCTTTGTCCTAATGTGAAAAACTTGGTTCTTTGTTAATTTGGTTGTATTTCAACTATAAGATCAAGAAGCTGTAGCTTGGTTTTGTTGAATATCAAACATTCCATAACTCCTTGAAACCAACAGCCTCTCTAGACGGCTTCCAAGGCTGTTTTATTATCATCATCATTGATAACAAGGAAATGGCAGATTGCCTTTTGCTCATACATTAAACGGCACCAGAATCAAAGTTGAATGTGTCCTGTGGTAGACTTTCTATACTTCAAAGTTTATACTTCTGGCCCAATTAGAATCAGTAAAATCTTCAAGACTGAAATTATCATTACTCATAAACTTCAAGCCAAATTCAAGTGTGCCTTTCACATACACAAGGATTCTCTTCACTGCATTTCAGTGAATTTGTATTCAAGCACTCAAGAATCTGGGAAGAAAACTCAATGGAAAGAAAATTATCAGCCTAGTGTCTGTTAGGTAAGACAGAATTCCAATTTATTGCCTGCAAAAAGTCGCATGTACTATTTTGGAATCTTTTAGGCCACCTTAAATCTAACTTCCATGGAAGTCTTGCATGATTCACATTTTATAATTTTTTTAAAGGGTTATATGGGATTAAAGCAGGCCCACCCGTATTACATCGTGACCACACAGTGGTATAATAACAGCTTGGCAATTATGCATGTATCACTTGGCAAGGTTCGAACCTCGGTCTCCTCTTTGAAGTCGAGGAATTCAACCAGTTGAGCTCATGCCATTTGATTGAATTTTAGGGTTCACCCATGATATTTGAACCTCTTGCATGATTCACATTTATCCATACTAAATTTTTCAATTATTCAGTTGCACTGTTCCTTGTGAAAAAAAAATAGCATCCCCCCACCTCCACCTTGCTTTGCTTCAGGCCCAAGACAAAAGCGCAATAACCCAAGGTCTGTCATGTCAAAGATTCTTTTTGCTGCTTCTCTCATTGTTAATCAGTATAGAACCGATTCCTGTGATACTGAGATCATCAACAAAAACCATTACAATAATAGTGTCATAATCAATCACTCTTAGAAAAGCCATTAGGCCTGAAATAAAAATCAGTTCTATTGTAACATGCCCTTGGAGCTTACTTTAGATCATACAAAACCTTTAAAAACAACACCATCTTTTCATTACCTAGTTCTTTAAAACTTTGCAGCTGCATCACTATATCTCTCCCTGCAAATCGCCATTAAGAAAAGTACCCTCAAATGAATGTCCCAACTAAACTGAACAGCCAACAACAAAATAAGCCTGATTGTTATCATTTTGGCTTAGGTGCAAAAGTTTCATGATCATCAGAATCTATGACTGCTCCTGGGCATAGCCTTCTGCTTTTAATGTAGAATTAAACCTGTAAAGTCAACTGCAATGAATAGCTCCTTTACCACATGGAAACAGAATTTTTGGTTTCAGTTTGAAAAGCTTCCTCCTCCACACTCATAGCAACCATCCATATTTTTTCACTATTAGCCTTACTAAAACAAGTTCAGCACAAAACAGTGCATAATTAAGTTGCCTCCATATTATTTCCACTCCTACCCTAATTTTCTCAATAACTCGGCACAAACTAGTGCATCATTCAATTGTTTCCTTCTGCTTTCTCTTCTTTCTCGTTTCACATCCCCATCTGGTTTTAAATCTTGCATTGTCATTTTATACCACTTCAGCCAAAACACCTGTTCGGGATTTCTGGACTGTCGCAAGCAAGGAACACTCTCTCTATATAAACATTTCTAGTTTGCCTCTAAGAAACTTATTTTGTTTAAGAAGAATGTACGAGTGAAGAAGCACCCCTAACAAGAGAAAGGCAAGGACAATCCCCCTCCATTGTCAACAGCATTACTATTTGAACAGCATCATTATAACTTGGATTAGCATCACAATTAGGACTTGTTTCCAAACTAGTTTCCTTTACACTTGAGGACTTCATTTGATGAGATCCGTATGTAGAAGGCATCCCTTTATTACATCATGTCCTGATCGCTAAATGATTCTCTTTGCCAGTGATGTGGTTCTCCTTGCTTGCTCACTCACTCAAGGGCTTGCATAATCAATTGGACACACTTGCCCAATTTTGAGATCTCCGGCTTAGGGTCAACCTTGGTAAGATGATTTTTAGTATCTCCAAAAATACCCTCCCCAAGTTCCAAATTTCCCAGAAGGGCAAGCTTGTTGAGATCACAACATCCTGAATCTGTTTAGGAGTTCAGTTACAGGTCCATCTCTTAGTCTTCAGTCTCCCTCTTAGTCATGGTTTTGTTAGGAATATTCCTCACTTTCTGTCTTGGAATGCCTATGTTTCCAGATGTATTTACCCCCTCAAAGATGTGGCACTTGGACTGTATAATTAAACCCACTGTCCTCTGTCAGTCTGAGGTTTGAAAGCTGAATTTGGGGTCTGTTAATTCAGCAGGCATTGAGAGGGTACAAACTACCTTGCTTCAGCATACAATCCATCGTAAGCAAACAGTTCCTCAGTAATAGGAGGTACTTAATATTGGTTGGATGATATAGTAATGCCTTCCTCTTGAAGCAGCTACCAGGTTACCTTCATACATCAAAGGAGCAGACCCCGCACTTCATGTCACCCACTCCCACAGTTTAGGGGGATCATGGCAGGCATGCATTTTCAAATTCCTCTCTTTGTATTTAACTTAATTTCTTTTCTTTGTTGGGCTTTTTGGCCTGCTAGCTGGCAGTCATTATTGTCCTTCTTATAGTCCCTTGCGTCTTTTTTTGGCCCACCGCGGACATTAATAATATTTCATTTCATTTCTCTAAACCTGCATGTATCTTCAATCTTTGATTTTAGGAGAGTATTCAGGGAAAATCCTCCCAGAAACCATCTTGGCATGCATCCAAACAACCCTTCTTTGGATATCATCAACTATTGCGTTGGTCCTTTCACAATGATTGTCGACAATGTTGATCCTCTGCCCACCGATAAAAACTAGACACCACTACAGTTCCACCTGTGACCTCCATCAACGTTAGCTCCTTCTCATTGATTGCAGATCTCCTTTATAGCTATTTGAGCCTTGGCTTTACTACATTTGTATCATATAGCTGTTATACATAATGATATGATTCACCCGTTTTGAGGTTGGATTTTGTAATTTCATATTTTTGTCTTTGAAGCACTTGGTTTAGCTCCCCATGCTACTGTATCCAAAGGTACTTTTTGAATCCCAATGATCTCCATTGGTCACTCAATGACATTTCTTGGTTGTTCTTGGATTGTTTGGACAAAAGTGTCTTGCAATCATCTTATTCTTTAATTTTGGATGTTATATCTTCTTCATATGCATGACCAGCAGCTTGCTTTCCTACTTGACATGTAACAATGCTGTTGATAAGTGGATATTAGTCCATCCATACATGATAATGGAGCACGCTGACCTCACCCATGACTCTCTTAACTCCTCCATAAACAAGTTAACTTTCGGGTAATTTTAATCAAGAAGAGTTGTCCATATCTTGTCCTCTCCTCAGGACACACAAAAGGAGCCAGCTAAACATGCCTTACTAAATGCTTCATTATACTAAGTGGGATGGATTGCATTGAATGGGATGTCATTGGCAAAAAACAATTTGCCAATTAAATCATCAGCCTAATCAAATGCTTGTACATTAAATGTTTTTTAAATTGTGTTAACATTCCCTTCGGCTCTAGATGATACCTCTGTGCATCAACCAAAACCTCTTCACCTTTGGAAATCATGCGCATCATCCCTATTAGTAAACTAAGAAATAGGACAGGAAGTTGGAATCAAAACTACAGGAAATGGTTTTGGTTTTAATTTTGCAACTTCCAACTTTAAGTTTTATTTCTTCACAAGACCTCACACCATCTCCACATGTACATAAGGTGAGAATAAACCTTAATATAACTCCCTTTGAATAAAAATTGCAACCGTGAGTTATATAACACTTTGTCCCCTTCAGTTTTCTCAATTTATCCTCATCTAAAACAGTCATGAACTATAAAAAGGGTGTTGAAAGTTTAAAGGGCTCCTTTGCATATGATTTTACAAGTAGTCAGAGGCCCTCATATTAGGTGTTAGATCCATTGCCATAAATTCTAGCTGAACTTCTACCTTCCCCATTCTCACCAACCATTTCCATTTAGTCCATTTGGCCCATGCGTCATTTCCTCATCACTAACAGTGCTCATGTTTGTTCATTTCTTCCAAGACAAAAATGAAAATAGAAAAAAATTTAAAAAAAAAGTAAACTAAAATGCAAAAATGTTGGAGAACGGAGAACTCGTTGCCACTCTAAATTCTATCTATGAAGACCATAATTTGACCGTGAATCTGCTAATTTTCTTCTCAACCTTTAGTTGAGCTTGAGATCTTGTTTTCAACCCTCACCCCTTCCTTTGCAAATGAGGAAGAAGTGTAAGGTTACGGATTGTAAGGAAAAGGAAGTGTAAGGTTACGGATTGTAAGGAAAAGGGTGGAGGGCCGCTTTTTCCTCTTTTCTTTTTCATGTTGATTTAAGTGTTTGTTTCCTTTATTTTCTCATGTCATAGCATTGGGTGTCATATAGGATGCCAAGATGTCTGTGGGATGATGGGATGTGTCCTGACATAACTAGGATGTGCCATGAAATAGGATTGCTCTGGAGAAATGTCATCCCCATCCTGAAGTCCACAAAACACCAATTATGACACTACATGCCTCCAGAGGCCTATGGATGAGTCCCCTCAAAGACAGCTTGAAAACGATTTGTATATTGTCCATGTTGTTTTTGTCAATTGCTTCCAATCAGTTCTCCATTGTATTGCTAATTTGCAATTTTGCATTATATCCTTCGATGCATGCAATCACTAGCAAGGAATTGCAGTGAGCACCTATGTTACAAATTGAGGATTTTCTTCTCAATATATCCATCATATATATAGACATTGCCAAAATTCATGTATTACCAAAACAAAAAGCTCAGTCAGTTCAATTTTCAAACAATGCTGCCAGTAGATTCTGTTTAAACAAATTTCTTGGCTTTTCAGAATACCATCCGGACATCCATGAATAAAAAGCTTCTAGTTTGTCCCTCTAATCCATACAGTGTTCATAGAATTGCCAAATTGGATTTAACAAACAGATGACTACAGAATTTTAAGGTACTCTCAGGACAATTTTTAGGACCCAAAATTTTGACCAAATAGAAGAGAGGAAAAGCAAAATAGAAAGATTCTGGTCAACCGAGTTTCTATGCCACAGCAAAGCCAAGCCTTTATCTGATCATATATATGCCAAGTTCCTTCCCTTTTTACCAAAAAATGTAGATCAATTTAGACAATAAAGTTTTAAAGACAACACAAAATGTTACTGAAAATTCCAAAATTTTAATAGATCACCACCCAATGTGCAAACCAACTTTGCTTTAGAAAATGTTTGCACCTCATAAACCAATGTGTTTCTTAATAAGGGGAAGGGGGGAGGAATCTATATATATATATATATATAGAAATTCAAACCCAAACAACCACATAAAGAAAAATATTGAAGCCTCTTGCCAATTACGAATGTTTTACAACTAGAACAAACATCCTTGATATATGCCATCATAATAATAAATATAAGTGAAGAGAACATCCATGATACTCGACTTCGTTATTATTCATAACATGCACTTCTACCAACCAATTAATCCTGGTGCCTCAGGCAACTATTAGGAATCGTATCCAGAATTTGCACGGAAATGGGATACCATTAAGAAAACATTTGAACAAATTCAAATGAACCTAACCAAAACAAAATAAATGACCAATAACAATGAAAATGCAAAAGATATGTGCCACATTTCTTATAGCCATGTCTAGTACCATATAGGAGCTTTTTCAATAAGTATATCTGCACTGCAAATCTTAGATATAGGTTTAATAGACAGACAAATGCAATAATTCTTGTCCATCAACAAGAATGGTTTAATCTGTGAAATTCATTTTTTTGACCTTATGATAATGCATGGCAACATGCATTTGGAGATCAAATATGCATCTCTTCAAAATAACAGTTTTCATGCTTTTTACAAGTGGATCTCACAAAATAAGGTAAAAGAGAATAGCTCAGGCACCCAGAAACATAATGGGGAAAGCATCAAACCTCCAAAATTGTGTAGGAAGGCACAGTCTCTGTCCCATCAACGAGAATGCTTCTTAGAAGAGAATTATGACGTCGACCATAAGATAACAGTATATGCGCAGATGTTGGTGAAAACTGTCATGACGCATCCACAAATCTAACAATTAATAAGCATTGTAACATGGGACAGGAGACTAATACAGCTTTCAACTATATTTATTACGTCACGCTAAAGATGTTACAAACCGATATGTAAAAAACTGTCATTCTTATGACAGCATTTAAATAAAAAGGTTGACCACACGATGCATTGGATCATAAAAGTTACTATTGATTATTACTTGTTCTTTATTGTTTTTCCAGGTACAACAGCCGAAGAGATAATAGTCATCAAAAGGAAAACACAACCCACATAAAAAATAAAATAAAAATCTACAATTGATGACTGAAGGACTGAAAACTATGGTATGATTTTTTTTACAATGGGTTCTTCTTTCCAAATTCCACCCATAGTTATAATATAATCTCTCGTAAATATAAAGGGCTAGTCCCCCTCAGAATTTGTATTAGCTTTCAATAAATGGTTCTGTTCACATGCAGAGTTTATGTCAGACATAGATGAACTGTGTGAACCTCACATTTGTTTCATACCTAACATTCAGCAAAATCAAAACAAAGCCTAAAAAAGTTACTACAATCTGTGTGAAAAGTAGGTATGCATTTATGCCAGACTACCTTTGACAGGATCCTTTGTCAGTTAATGTCAATCATTATTTCCTGCATCTTGTACATTAAAATCAAGCATGAACTTACTTTTGTATCTCCATATAACTCTCCAAATCTAAAGCTGTATATCACCTGTTCATATAACTCTAATATACCAGGAAGCTAAAATGCTCAATTGTTGAGGCAAATTGCAACAGAAGATGCTAATATTTTAAATTCTTAATTTTTTGGTTTGTGAGGCAGGTGTAGGCTTTTTATTTTATTTAAAAGAAAAAATTGACTATATGGGATTGCAAGAGGTCCCACCCCTATTACATCGAGACTGCATAGCTACGGTAATACAACAAACTACACAGACATATTACCGCAAACCATGTTGGCAATTATGCATGTATCACTTAACAAGATTTTAACCTACAACTTCACTTTGGGAGCCCAAGCTTTTGACAACTTGATCTCATGCTGTTTTATAATAGGTGTAGCCATTTATCCCTCAATAAATTCACTGATGATAAGGATCAGAAATAAGCCATAATTCCAAAATTAAATATGGCTGTAGAAATGGTGTATACTGTGAAATGATGACATATTACTTATTTTTTACATATAGATTAAATGATGAGTCCATGAACCTTTCTTCTGATATCTATTAAAATTAAAATGGTTGGGCATGGATATCAGACTTTGGATAGGAGCTACAATTACCGGTTTCACAATTATTTTAGTGTCTCATGTAGATATCCCCTTCATGTGATTTACGTAACCCTGATGGATATAATCATGCCCATGTTAAACACTATGAGTTTGTTCACAACATTGTAAAGCATGTTTTGATCGTATATTTATTTTTAGATCCAAAGTTAGATCTTGAGACTTGATGGTTCGTACAAGAAAACCGCAACAAGAACTAACATTGATACTGCAACAAGGTACAAGTCCACTAAAACTTAAGCATCACTTACTTCCATATAATACCAGACCACCAAAGTTGGGCTTGTGTTATGGAACCACCAAACTCGAGAATCATTTGGTTGCTTCCAGGTTTTTATAAAGTGTAACAACATTCACACAAGAAAATGAACTTGGATGCTTTTAAAAACTTAAATCCTTTGTTTGATGACAAAGCATGGCTACATACTCATTCTCTATGACTTCCACACTTCCATTTGGAGGAAAATCAATCTTCTTTGTGGAATGTTTTGGCCAAATGACACATTTGTTGATTTATTTTTTTAATTATATAATCAACAATTAATTTAAACTTCCCCGAAAATGGAGACCATGCAGATAGGAAGAATAGGGCAGAAGCAACAAGGCTTCCCTCCCAGAGGGTGTGATCAAGTTAAATTTTGATGGTGCCTCCAAGGGGAATCCAGGAAACGCTGGAGAGGGTGGAGTCTTCCATAATTGCAAAAGCAATATTGTGCGTGTGTATGCTAAGAACAATGACATCCAATTGAATAACTATTGCAGCTGTAAGTGGTTGGAACTTGGAACAATCATCAAATTGAAGGAGATTCCCAAATTATTATACATCCTCTTCAAGGGAAAGCATTTGAGGATTGGAGAAATGACATGATTATCCAAGATGCCATTCATTTCTCTTCAAAACTAAATTAATTCTCTAGGCACCATATGTTTTGACACAGGAAGGGTGCTTCCAATCACATGGCTAATATGGGGGCTGGTTTGCACTCCTTCACATTCAATTAATTCCCCATTCTCTCCACGTTTATTAATAGATCCAAGTCAGATAATAATAAAGCTTTGGTGCATCAGTCTTGATTTAAATTTCGGGAAGAAATAGAAAAGGCAAGGCAACATAGTTGCCTCCCACGGCTCATATTTGCTTGTCTGGTAGCACTGGTTTCTGGATAGTGGCTTCTCTATGCATGTCAGTTTACTGCTGCTGTTTGGTTACTGTTCTTGGTACATGGAATGGTATGAAGGGATGTTCTTGTGAATCATCAAGGTGGTGTTTTGTCTGTGTTATCCGACATATTGTTGTACATAGCTAGACATTTGATGCAAAATATATACTATGAATGGTAGAGTTTATAGTTGGCTGCCCAGATTCAATCCCATATCGATGTATTAACAAAAAAATCAGTTGGATTATGGGCTAGGGCCCCTTATAAGAACCCTAATACTTACCTATTAAAAACAATTCATTTCAACTTTGTCATTTTTTGATAATAACTGTCACTTATGTATTTCATCAATGCCACCATGATCTGCACTAGCTCAAACCAATATTAATCCAGATCTACAATTCATCAATAGGCACCAATCAGACTGTTATTGCATTTGCATGCTTTGCTTGAGTGTGAGAGAGATGAATGATAGGGATATGAAATATTGTAAGTGGCACCTATTAGCAAATTCCAAACATATATTTATATGCATTTGAGATAGTATTTTGTTCTGCCAACTCAAATATCTTAATTCTCAAGTATGGTCCAAATATGCATAAGCCTGGTACTTATGGTCAACATTCATGGGCACACATATAGCAGTAACTGTTTAACACATGACATCAAAACTACTATTTTCTACCTGCTTAATTCATGAATGTCCCCAAAATCCTACAAAACATTTTTCTTGAGTTTTCCTAATCTAGCACCATGTCCATGCAGGCCCAAGGGCATGCCCTAGATTTTTGGAAATCACATTCCAGGTCTCCCAGCTTCATCTGCAGCCAACCATTACAAGGAATTATGATAGTTAGATGGTAAAAAATCTGGGCTAGAATAGCCCAACATTTCCAACACTCGACTTACACAATGCTTGTACGCAAATGAATAGGCCCATAAACGTCATGTGTACATGATCACATGAGTGCATGGGTGAATGAATACATGTGCCACAATACCATATTATCAATCCATGTAAATAGAGTTTGTCATACATGTCATAGAGTTTTGTGGTGTGTTACTGTCACATAGAGTTGTCGCATGTGTGTACATGGGGACATGAAAACGAGAAGACAGAAACGTAGCCAATGAACATTGTTGTTCAACATGTCTTTCCCCCTTAAAAGGTGGGATGATGGGAGCCTAAAGGCTAACACAAAAAGTGATGCAAACAGATGTCTTTGTTGACATTGACAAAGGGCCAAGTGACAATGGAGGAGTGCTCAACAAAGTAGTGTGCGTTGAAGGCATGCATGATGAGGCAAGCCACAATGAAGTCATGCATGATGATGCAAGGAACTCATGGGCGATGATGCAAGGAATGACGAAGGCACATGTGATGACAGAAGGCACGACGAAGACATACATGAGTCTAACAGTTGATAAGACCCTATCCAACAAGAAGAAGAATAGCAATTGAAGTAGGTTATGCATCCAAAAGTGCATGCAATACGAGTTTGACATTGGTATAACTATAGGTTGGTTTGTTCGATGGTGAGTAGGATGGGAGTTTGACACTAGATCAAATACAAGTTGCCATGTTGTGTTGGGAGTGTCTAGCACTATAAAAACTACAGGTTGGTGTGTCCAATGGTGAGAGGGACAAGAGACTAACATCAAAGCAACAAAAATTGGTATGTCCAACAATGTTTGGGATGAGAGTTTGGCCCGGAAGCAACTACAGCGTGCTGAGTTTGACAAAGCACACAACATGAGTGTGACATGGGAGTAACCAGCCTATGTTGAATCAATCAGTCATAGTGATGACCAATATTGATGAGACACTTAAGTGTAATGTGTCATAGCAATGAAACAGAGGACCCAATCAAATGTTGGAGGAGGTTATTCCCTATAACACTACATGGAATTATGGTAGATTGATACATGGAACTCTCAAAGGGCAAGTACTAGACCTAAGAGGACTTACAAGAAGCCTCATAAGGGAATTCAAGTTGTTTTGCAATAACGCTGAAGCCTTTTTTGAAACCCATAAAATCAAGCAAAATGAGTCAAAGTACATTTGTGCCAAAAACTAGAGGCTGAACAGGTTGGTCAACCATCTCAAGGAGCAATCAAACACATTGAAGAAGAGGTAGTTTGTGGAGGGCCTTCTTCCTTCATATAGGAAGAAGATTAGGGTGGTTCCTCCAACATTTTATCAAGAGGCCCCTAAGCATGCCATGAACACAAAAAGCAATGCAAAGACATCATCTCAATGTTAGGGTTGGAAAGTTTGTGACAAGACAAAAGTGGCATTGACAACAAGAGCGAATTTGAAGACAATAGTGATGACTTCGATAACAAGAGTAACTTAGACGATGATTCTAGGATATCATCCACGTGTTGGGGTCAAAAAGTCAGTCATGAGAGCGACTCAAAAGATATGATCAATGAAACCAATGATTCTGAGAATGAGTATGATAAGGCAAGAGCATTGCTAAGTGCTCTTTGTAAGGAGATGGTGCATCTATTTAAAGAATACAAAAATGAACAAGACTTAGGGTGTAATGACCCCAAATGAATAGAATAGATGTTTTGTAGTAATTCCAAGGAGGAAGGACATTCAAAAAAAGAATACTTCTTGAATTTAAAGAACATTCAACAGGTGTATGTCATACAAGGGGAGGTTGTTCTAACAAGAGTTGTCATTAGTGTTACATTCCTAGAAACTGTCAAGATAATAGACAAAGACAAATTGCATATGATGTTAAGGGCAGACCCATTCCATAATCTCTAAGGTCACTTAGCACAATAATGTCAAAGTGATCCAAGTCAAGATGAACAAATGATGTGCAAAAGATTTTAAAATCCTTAGAGGGCAACGTAGACTTGATTGCAGTCAAGGAGGTAGAGCATCCATGGTGGACACACAACAAGTTGTATAGACGCTGACATTGACATTGACACAGTCAAAGGCATTTACCTCTTAGACATAGAATTTGCAAGGTAAGAATTTGAAACCTTGGAAATTTGAAATTTTTACAAAATAGCTTTTGTCTACAGACAAAGGATGAGAACAGAGGTGAAACCAACTTGTCTGACATTGAAAGAAAGCATGTAGCCCAAATGGAGGATGTTACCTGCACATACCCGATTGTCAGGCAGAGGATGTGGACCATGTAAAGATCGTTTGGATGAGCAAGGATGTCATTTGGAGGATGAAGGGTGTTTAAAAGATGAAGAATATCATTTGAGTGACGAAGCCTCCCATCTAGATGATGAAGAATGTTGCAATAATCTAGAGGACACACACAGTCTAGGTAGCGAAAAACCTAGTTCAAATGAAGATGAAGCACATTATAGATTAGGAGACGATATAATGCTCACCAATGGAATGGACGAACTTCGAGAACATTGTTCGAGAACATCAACATAGACATTCCCCCCACCAATAAGCCATTTGCAATGTTGATAACAATCCTTAATCTTTATTAGGTTGGCCCAAGACAAAACCAATACAAGGTTCAGATGATCCTCCAAATCATTGTTGTGGTCTGTGCCATTTTTCATTTATAAACATAGGTTGCATACTAGCATACTAGCCGACCAATACAAACCATATAATGCGAAGCACTAAAAGGAACTTCTAACCAGATTCTCGAGGCACTATGGAGTCCTAAAAACTGTATCCAACATAGATCAATAGTTTTATTTGCCTTAAGATGTGTTAAAGGCTGAAATTCATCATGGCTTATTCAAGATTTAAAACTGACTAATACAAACAGACAAATATCAACTATGGCCCAAACAAACAAGGCCATGGAAATCAAAATCTTGGACTTTCTTAGCGGACTCCTGAATACTCGATGACAAGTCCATCGTGTTCAGATGCGACGACAGAGTTGTGTTCGCTCTCAACCATCCTTGCAATTCGGCTAGCCCTCACCTATGCCCAAGTCTCCCTGGCAACCAAGCCTAAACACCTCTAAACGGACTGAGTTTATGTTAGAAAAATATTAAATTATTAGGATATGATTATCTCACGTAGACAATCTATAGTTAGCTTGTTAAGATAATGTCTAGAAGTTGGTCAAGTATAGGCAAATCTAATTGATAAACTATTTCAAGATTCTTTGTTACAACAAACCAATCTAAACTTGTAACTGCATGATGTATTTATCAGTGAGTCGTATGAATGAAAGTATCCAACAATGGTTTCAGAGCATGTGTAAGTTTCCTAGGCATGTAATCCATTGTATTGTAAGCCTCACGTTAGATTCCATTGCATCTTTGTCCACACGATCCTTGTGCAATGTAAGGTTCACTGGGAGCCTAGACTTCAAGGTTGTATTTGTGAGTAGACCAAGCTTGACGGCATCATCACTGTTGCAGCCATCACCAAAACCGAAGATTCTTTGACATTACAGTAGTTGATTGCAATGGAAAAGTCTGGTAGTTGAAAAAAAATAAACATATTCATACAAGGAAGCATCAGCATGAGAACGAGTCGATCTGATCCGTTGAAAAGAGTGGACTAAGAAGACATATGAGAAGCCATTTTGGCATACTTCCATTAGTTTTTAAACTCTTCCAAAGGGGATTTTGTGATGCCCTCATAACGTGTCTCGATTTGATCCATCACGTTTCCTCAAAGGTGAATATAACTGTCTCATCCAGCAATTGGAGCAGACAAAGACTCTCGACAGAGTTTAACCCGTCGAGAGATCACTCACCGAGCCTGTGCATGCTCCAAATCTGATAGAACAACTCTGTGTTTTGTCGTTACCTCATTCTAAACTAGCACCCTTTGACACTGTGATTGAGGATGTCATAGACCAACGACGAATTTCTAGTGTCGCTTGCGCCAAATCAAACAGAAGGCGCCCTCATCAACCTAAGTTGTGGCTCTTGAATGAGGAACGAGATCTCTCTAATACCTCTAGGTCCACAATATCTGGCAGCAGTTGTTGAGGACTAACAACGTGTCCTCAATCAAATTCTTTGGCGATGATTTTAAAAAAAAAAAAATAGCGCCCAGGTTCATGTGCAGCAAACCTCTGTGGAGACACAATTGTAGGGTTTGGGTCCCATAGGCGTTGTGTCATGGAGACACCCAACGATGCAGCATTGATTGGCTCTGTTGTAGATGGAAGCACTGCCATCATTATTGTCGAAGACCTGCTGGTTCCCGTGAGAAGAGACTACGTGAAGAGGCAGCATTGAAGTCGTGACCGAGCAGGTGTCATGCTACAGAGCACCACTAAGGAGAAGCAGTTGATAGTCGAACGAGCAGAGCCCTCAACAACAACATCATCAACATTAAGAATTTAGGCCCGAATTGTTTGTGGGTAATCTGATCCGAATACCCAATCCAAAGAAAATCATCCCTGAAGGAGTAGGCATGCCTCCTTCAGATCTAACAAACGCAGGCAATTTATAAAAAAAAAAAATTGCACACAAACGAAGCAAAACAAGAAAATATTTGTTGTTGTATTGTCGATTGGATCTCCTGTCTATAGACGCGGGAGAGTAGTTGTAGCTATAAAAAAAGCTATTGCTACGTGGATGCAGCCTTCCCTTCCCAACAACCAATTATTTAAAAAAGAAAATAGAAAAAAAAAACAAAGACGCTGGTAAAATCGCGTAAGCAACACCATAGGTGACACATGTACTGGTGAAAGCAGTGGAGCCATGGACAAGTCACGGAGCACAGGAGGAGCCACCGCAACAAAAAAATGCACAAGAGGTGGCTAAGTTGGTCAAAATAGCAACGAAATGGCGGAGATTCATAGTGGCGTGGCGACGCAACAACTATGCTTGGGAGGAGCTGCCAAGGAGACATTTATTAGAACTATTCACCCTTTTTAGAACCCAAATGAGCAGGTTAGTTGAGTTGGTCAGGCCATAGAGGGTAAGGCCTCTAAACAGATGACCTAGGTTCCAGTCTCTCTCTCTCTCTCTCTGCATTCTTTTACAACTTGGGCACATTATATATAAAAACAACAATAGTGTTTTTATTTTGCAAAATTAATAGAAGATTGTGATTGCATTGCAATAAGGTGCGTTTTCAATGGAATCTGACACCTTGATCCCTATATTTTGCACAATTACACGAAGTCATAAAAAATTGTAAAAGGTGCAATTTCAGCGTTGTCTGACACCTTTTTTGATCAAGAGTATTTGTAAATGGTGCAATCTCGGCAATGACCGACACTACCTTTTATTTGCTTTCTAATTTGCATGCTTTGTACCACTCTTGTGGTAAATTCGAGAAGCATAGGAAAAGCAAAGAGAAATCAAACTAAGAAACCAACTGAGACTCAAAAGTGTCCAATACCAGATAAAGATCTTTATTTCCCACATGGTCAAGATCTTTATGAAGATGGAAAATTCATCACACTAAGGAGTAGTTTGCAAACCATTCTCAAATATTCTAAGGTTTGTGAAGATCTGCTTGAAAATGGTGTAATCATTCCAATCGATGTGGTAAGAACATTGTACATGGTGCTCATCTCCCTTGATATATACAAACGTACAAAGAAATGGGACACAAAGGTCATGCCCCAAGTGGCAAATGCTTGTTGTGACACAAGCGATCTCATGCCTATAATGGCAGATATCAGTTGTGACAAAGGTGACCTCATCACAAGGATAGATGTCGTGACACTAGTGACTTAAAAATTGATAATCCTAAAAATGAGCACCATGATCTTGTCAATTGTGACAAAGGCAATATTGTTAAAAGCCTTGATGATGAAGAACTTGGGTGTTTTGAAAAACACACCAAAGGAATTGGTTCAAAACTAATGCAAAGAATGGGATACAATGGTCAAGGATTGGGTAAAAATGGGTAAGGCATAAGAAAGCCCATAATGCCAAATGTCAGGCCAAAGAATGAAGGCCTTGGCTATGATGGTCAAGTAGGAAGACCAAGTTTGTGAAACCAAAATCCCATACAACTAAAATCAACTATTGCAGTCATTGTGGAAGAACTGGACATGTAACAACTAGGTGTTGGAACCTACATCCTTGTGACATCTGTGGTTGTACTAATCACTCCCCTACAAATTGTTGGTACAAAGAGAAAATGACCAACAAGATTCATGTTGATTGTGGATGGACAAATATCACACAATGGAACAAAATGAAAGAAATATTGTATGGCTTCTACAGAAGCGGCAAACCCAGTGGTAGACCCAGAGGCAGACCCAATGATAGACCTAGTGATAGACCTAATGGCAAACCTAGAGGCAGTGACCCAGAGGCAGACCTAGAGGCAATGACCTAAAGGCAAACCTAGAGGCAATGACCCAAAGGCAAACCCAAAGCCAAAGCCACAAACTTGAGCTTGAGCTAGAGCCAAAGCATAATTTCATTGTTCTCTCCTCTAAATTAAGGGGAGGTAGTTATACATGTCATCCCCAATAATGTAATAAGGGGGGCAGACCTAGAGGCAATGACCCAGAGGCAGACCTAGAGGCAATGACCTAGAGGCAAAACCAAAGCCAAAGCCAAAGCCAAAGCCAGAGCCTGAGCCTGAGCCAAAGCATAATTTCATTGTTCTCTCCTCTAAATTAAGGGGGGTAGTTATATATGCTATCCCCAATAATGTAATAAGGGGGGTGTTAGAAAAATATTACATTATTGGGCTATACTTATCTCACGTAGACAAGCTATAGTTAGCTTGTTAAGATAATGTCTAGAAGTTGGTCAAGTATAGGCAGATCTGATTGATAAACTATTTCAAGATTCTTTGTTACAACAAACCAGTCTAAAGTTGTAACCGCCTGATGTATTTATCTGTGGGCCGTATGAATGAAAATGTGATCTATTCTGATCCAACAGTTAAACCTGCCCATGTCTCAAACGTCAGCTGTCCTTTCCAACGGTCGTCAAGTCAATTGGACTTTCATGCTTTGTATGAGTTCCAGACCTGCGCTGTCCTCACCACTGGACAGCAAGTCAAAACAGACTTGCCACACGTCCAAGTCTGACGTGAGTATTGTCCCTTCAGTTGGCAGCACGTGCAGCTCCGACTTTATCTAAGTATGATTGTTGACATGTTCAGCAAAATGGCAATCTTGACCTTTTGTAAGACACCCCTTTGGCTTAAGAAGAAGCAATGCTCTTAGCAAGTGTGGATACATGCAGAACAACCAACACATCTGAATCCTAAGCCACCTACATCAATTATATCTAACGAAACCCAGAATTCAGCAAATTCAAACTTTCCATGCATAAAGCAATCATCAATCTCCATCTATCAAGAACTATGATGCTCACGGATGCAATATTATCAATATTCAAAAATATAGGACTTGAACATCCCATGCATTGAGCACAGCTGTAGTTAGGAATGCATATTTTGATACAAGTTTTGCCTTTGTAAGCAGTCAGGAAACCAGCCTAAGGACCCAATGGGCACTTTGGCCTGAGAAGCAATCACATAGAAGGAATGGGACCACAAAAGGAAGCAAATTAGATCATGGAAGAATGAAGTACTAATGCAAGTGCAGAAAACTTGGTTTAAGAGCTTCTAAGGATACAAGGAGAGACACCACAAGCATTGAACCACCTATATGATTCAATTCCAATATAAGACTACAGCTTCATTGGCATAGCTGTCACTTTTAAGGTAAACTGAGAAGAACAAACTGATTCCATATATTTCATTTCCTATCTCAGAGCAGATCAAGCACATTAATTCAGGCTGGACTTGCCTCCTCGCCATGTTATTCACCTTACATTCACCACAGTTAAGCTTAGGTGGCATTTAGCCTCCATAATGGAGAATCAGGAAGATAAAGAAATACTATTGACATCATCGTCACACAAAAGTCAATTCAAGATAAGCAACAATTGCTAAGCAATGATAAAACTATGTAATCAATGTGCAGACATTTTATCAAGGTCCCATATAGCTATAGAAGGTTTTCAAGGAAGGGGACTTAGGCTGACAAATGGTGTACTGTAATTACATTTTTCAAGTCTCCAAACTAAGATGTCACCGACCAATGTCTCCTAAACATGGAGGCCTAAAGTGTAGTCAACACCATCACATGCATGATGCACAACACCATCAACTTTGACGAAGCTCAAAATTATATCACAATTTCACTGAAATATGTACTTTTACTTTCATGCTTTTGGAGAAGACATATGCCAAAGGACCCTGATAATACATTATCCAGTTTCCAAACACACAAGCATACTAAAACTCCAGGAAACATACTGCCTAGTGAAGGGAACTTGATTTTAGTAAGAGAAGCTGAACTCACCATCTTGACAAAGCACATCAAAGACTCAATAAAGAAGCTTGTTAAAACCAGCATTTTGAGACCTAACAGCCGCTAGCAAGTTTTGACAGCAAACTATTGAGGGGTGTCTATCATCAATAGCTGTCAACATTAGAAACAACATTAGTCCAAATGAGGACAAATTACACAAGCCATGGAAGGCAGCTTAACTGTTGGTTACCATAACTAATTGTAATCAGTGTCTACAAAGAGGCCTCCAAGCCAGAGTATCGAGGGAGGTTAGAATTTAGAAGTTGGAAGCATGATAATTAAAAAAAGAAAGAAAGCTAATTACAATTTACAGGGCATTATGAAGATCTCTCTGGAAGATAGTCTGTGTATCTTGATGGTCATAATGTCCAGTAGTGCCTTGTAAGAGCTCCAAAAGCACCATGTTCGTCAACAAATTCTGTATATGTCTCCACCACAAAAGATAGCCTAGAAATGTCTAATGTGAAATCTACTGTTGTTTGTCTCATGATCCTATTTATCTTTCTGGGTTCCCACTTTATCACACAACTTCAACAAAGTGAACCATTGAACAAGTTTAAAAACTATCCTCTGAACCACAGTTATCAGGTAAAGTTTGGTTCCATAGGTTTGGAAGGCCAAAAAAAAGTTTGGAGGTTCAGTTTTTTCAAGATCAATTCCATTCATATATATACACACATACACATATATACGCACACAAAATATTCATTAAAAATATAAATAGATGCAAAAGAACATTGAGAAATTCTGATTCCATATTTCCAAAATTGAAAAACAAATGAAACATAAATTTAGATTATTAACATAGTAGTAAGAGTTTCAAACATAAAATATCAAATTAAAGTTCAGAATAATAGAAGTTACTAGACATCTGCAAGAGCAGAATTCAAAACCAGCATCATGTTACATTTAAAAACTAAAATTTAAAACATATAGCATTAGGCGTAGGAATTAGAATTTTTTTCATTATTCAATTATATAAAAGAATGTTTAAATTTAATCATTTAATTTAAAATTTAAAGAAACCAAACATTGAACTGAACAAAACCTGGCCCAGGTTCGGACAAACGTGGTAACTATGCTCTAAACAGCAAATAAAGTGATCATGCAAATAACTTTTTTGAAAAAGAAAACAAACAAATTCAAGAACTTCTGGTTAGTACAGAACTCATCAAAGCATATTGTAAGTAGGACAAGCACACAAATAAAAGAGGGAAAGCCTTCTCAATTATCAAGTTCCAAATAACCAAAAGGCTGAGTAAAACCTGAATTGATGTAAGACAATGCGCGGCTTTAATTGCCCTTGATGCAAGCACCTCTCCAAAGCTGCCACAGAAAAAAACAATTCTAAATCAGACACGCCTCTGATGAACAATAAACAAATAACACTGACATGCTAAACAGGAATAAAAGCATTAGCACTGGATAAGAAGTAACAGCTTCTATATAGGAAAAACAAATAGAGAAACTATCATAGTTCTATGCATCAAACTTAGTAAAACATTAACTAGTGAACCACTGCCCACTGGATTCATTTGAGAAGCTTCATGTCACCAACAAAGGGCATATTTTTCTGAGTACTTTCGACACTTACGTTGCCTCTTCAAGTGAGTAGATACGAAGCTCATAAACGACTTGCTGAGCAGATATTGGATGCCGTGTCGGAGACACTGCTGTCCCTCCAGCACCCAAGTTTGACTGAGATTGAAGGCCTGCTTCTGACTCTTGTGATGGAAGCACACATGCCACACATGCAGCTAAGAAACGCCCACAGGGTGAAAAATGTGCTCCCATTTCACTGTCTCACCAAATTCAGAAATATAAGTTGTCCTTAGGTAACAGTTTGAATTATAAGCCCCAAAAAAAAAAAATTATCAATCATAAAATTGCATCATAAGTTAATAACATGAAAGCAGCATTTTTCAGAAAGTAACATGCAAAAGATAAACTCAGTCTTCAAAGTATTAAGACAAGTTTGGCACCCTAGAGGCATCTGCTTGGATGCCAACATTATTCATTAAGGATTTGACCATAAATTCAAGACATTTTTTCTTGTCTGGAAATTATGAATGAAATGCAGAAGAAAACCAGTGGACCATACTTGCCAGATTGAAAAGCTAACACATATGGGAAATGCGCATGATATATTAAAAGTTTCAATACAAGAAAGTTCTGCATGCATGGGATTTCAAGAAATACAAGTGTCTTTGACAGACAACAAGCACAACCAATCAATTCCAAAACATCTATCAAAACTAGAACTAATTTCCCTTAAAACATAAAATTATGATTTAAAAGTGGCTTGAATTATTTCAGAAAACTTCATGCAGGATAAGGAAATGTTTTGGTGTTCCAGCTCTTAAAAAATATGTGTTTGCCCAGCATATTTTTGCAGATATTTTTACGTTCAAAATGGATAAATGTGGCACAGTACATGTGAAACTCATGAAAACCTCCTATCCAATAACACTGATTAATTTTTTAAAACACACTAGACCCAACAAAAATAAATAAGCAAATTGAGTTGACATTACCTGCATAAGACTGCATGTGGTATGGTCAAGCGGCATGTCTTCGGATCAAGTGATGCACAAGGGTTCTTAATATCATATGGCCATATTCTTAACTTAACTGTGCATGGTAATTCAGCAGCAGCAGTTGCAGCTGTAGCAGCAAAGGCTTCATGTGAAGCTGTCGCTTCAGCACTACCCAGAATTTGTTGTCCACCTTCAGTTCCAACATGCAAACCCATTGCAGCACCTGCCTGTGAATTCACTCGTAAACGTGACCGATGACGTCCTCCAGGCCTCCCATGAGCTCTCTCTGTGGCCATGCCAGCGGCCATTGCAGCTGATGCTAGTGAAACTGTAGGGTTCTGCAGTGGTTGATCTGTATCCGATATATGAACATCGGATGGCATAGTTTGCATGTGTGAGTTCCCAGATGTAGGCAGAAGTGGATTTAATCCGGCCTGTGTCTGACCCATGACCCACCCTTGCAAGAAAGAATACTCCCAACCAGGCCGATCTCCAAGAGGAAGAAACTGATTAAGTTGCCTATCCCGTAAAACTACCTGTACATTCACATTTTGGGGAATATTAAAGGGCCACAGAACAGGACCTGCTCTTATTGTTTGTCCTTCATGAACTGGAAGTGATCTGGAAATTGAACTTTCCCCAAGGTGTTCACGTCCAAGCTCTGGCCTACTTAAAGTTTCGGTTTGATTTGATAACTGTACATCTTTGACTTCTGCAATGTCAAGAGAATCATTCTGGCATTCCGTCATATGCCTTTCTGCTGCTCGCAACAACATGTCAACCCCAGATTCATACACACCGTTTTCTGGCTCACTTTGCTGCCTCCTAACCATATTCTCAGAAAATTTGCCAGGATTTCCTGATTCTGGTAGCGGATCTATGCCATCTACTGCAGCTTCTATAGGAATGCTCCTTGTTTGTAGCTCTAGTTCTCTTACTGATAGTAATGTTTCCGTATTTTCAGCTTCAGAATCTTTCGCGTTGGAATTAACTGGCAACACATCAGTTTGTGATGCAGTCATATTACTTGGAACTACTGTAGAATCAGGCCGGATAAAGCGAGGGAATGGCATTAACGGTGCCAGATTTTGACTTGAGATGGGAATTCCAGAACCTCTTGGAATATTAACAGGTGTGAAGACTACATCAGGTGGAGGATTCCTTAGGTATCCATGTGATGTAGCGACTGTCATGGGTGAATCAGGAGAATCAAGATCATTAACCTGCGAGCTAAAATGTCAGAATAAATTAAAGATGTACCAATGACTTGATATAATGGTCAAAAGTAGGCTAAATGAATACCTCAGCAGTTAACAAAATTGGTGCAGCATGAGGATGAAAATGCACTGCACGTAGTGATCGACGAGTCCTAAGTATGATCACAGGTGTGGATTCATCTTCCTTCGCACTATACCGCCAAATATATAACTGATTAATCACAAAGAATGTAAGCATCAAACAACAGAGATTGAATCATGTCACAATCAAATTGAATAAGTCCACAATATATTTGGTCTAAACAAAGGCAGTCCTCTACAAAGAACAAATATTGTCCCTATTCCGTTACCTTGTGACCAGAAGCAACAGCAAGTAAATCTCCTTGAGCATGGAATGCAATGGAGGCAATTGGACGGTCTGCAATACAAACATAAAGAAACAATGGCCAATATAAACTAAGTACAATCACTTTCAGTGCTGCAGAGAACAAAATTTTCAAAGTAATTAATACTCTAATTTTAATTGCGACAGTAGAACCTCATCTAATAAAGTAAATTACAAAACTCAACATGAATCCATGGACGCATATATTACTGAAGTCACGTGAACCGATGCATTCTGCTGTATTTGCATCCCACAGGCGGACTTGATGATCCAAGCTTCCACTTGCAAGAATTTCCTGACGGAATGGATGAAAACCCACCTGCACTTGGTTTGAAGCCAACGACAGAGTCAAACAAAAGCCTTGCTGTAGATAGATTGAAAAATAATAATGCATCTTTAAAACAAACACTGCACCAAAGCATAAAGATTACTTGGCAATCACTCTAGAGTCTACGCCCAATGCCATACTTCTAGGTGCATAGATAATGTAAAAAGTAAATCTCAAATCAAACGGACTGCTGACAAATCTATAGGTTAAGATCAGAGTTTTTCTTTACAGCTGCATTAGACAAGGTTGTAGGTAAGGTGAGTTTGTTAGAACAAGGTTCATGTTGGTTACAAATCTGCCACTTCGGAAAGGATTTTGGTCTTTTGCACCCTAGATTCGCCCAGCAGATTGAAAGGCCGGAAGGGAGAGATGCCTTCCGTGCCAATCTCCGGAGAAGGCCGGCTCCTATACTATTCTACTTGGGGTTTGAGATAAGGGAACTGGAAAGAGATTGTAAAATGCAGAAAGAAATGTAAAAGCATAGCAATAGTTGTGGGGAAGAACAAGCAGCACGATTACTAACTAATACCCAAACCAGCAGCAGTCAAAACAAAACATGTAACAGAAACCAATACTGCGATTCTTCCCTATGTATCCTTCAACAAGCATTCCAGATTCACTTAATTGCCAATGCCCTAATCCAAAGTTCAGAATTACAGCAATCAGAAAAATAAATGAACATGGAGCAGAAATACTTGCAGAAGGCAGCATAAAAGAAAGAGACAAGAATTGGAGCCAAAGATGCCTTGTATTGAAGCAAAATGTTTGTTTACAGTAGCTTTCTTAGCAATATGTCCCCCCCCTTTTACAATGAAACGAACTGCTATTTATAGCAGAGATTTCCCCCCAAAATACATTGAAGCACGGAACCCCAAATCTGCAAAAGTTGTTGAGATTTGACCCTTGCTGGTTGTGAGTGTACCCGCGACAAGATTCACCTGAATTTGGTACGGCTCCGAACAGATATGGTGGTTGAAAAGGAGTGTCTTGTTAATGCCGTAGGTGCAGTACAATTTGCCTCTGAAGACACACCATCAATGCCCACCTACCCTGTCCTGGAAGTACACCTTCAGCTCTGCAAAGGCTGGTCCAAATCCCGAAATCTGCATGCTTCTAGCTTCAGCCTGAGGTTCGCTATTGTGGAGCAGGAATCCAGCAGTCGCTTTGAAAAGGGAGCGATCCCGAGAGTCGCTCCGCGAACCCGGGAGTCGCTCCGGAGTGGAGCGAACCCGGGAGTCGCTCAAGATAATGAGCGGACTGCGGCACACATAGTGCCTTAGACAAAATTTCAACTTTGCTTCTGCCAGCGATCGCGGGAGATGGGGGCGACGATGGAAGTCGCTTGGCAGCCATGGCGACGACGGAGGTCACCTGAAAACAGAGTGACCGAAGGCAGCTCACATGCCTTAGAATTTTTCTTGAAACTCCTCTATTGTTGCCGGACGCTGGAAGGGGTCAGCGATGACGGGGTCGCTTGGCAGCTACGGCAATGCCGAGAGTCGCTCCAAAACGGAGCGACCTCGGTCAACTTATCAAACCCTGCCACTGCTGGCGATCGCCGGAAAGGCGGGCGACGATGGAAGTCGCTGGGAAAAAGCGGCGACGACGAGAGTCACTCCCTGATGGGGCGACCAATCGGGCGCATACTTAGAATTTTTTTGACTTTATTCCCCGCCGCAGTTTGCTGCAATCCGAAGCGACGACGGGAGTCGCTCAACAAAGGGAGCGACCACAGGGTTCGCTCCGAAATGGAGCGAACTTCGGCAACAGCCCATGCCCTAGAATTTTTTGCGTTTTCTTCTACCGTTGTTGGTCGCCGATGATGCCGAGGGTCGCTAGGGGAGGTCGACGAGGACGAGAGTCGCTCCAGAATGGAGCGACTCGCAGGTAGGCCACACTTAGACATTTTTTGACCCTTTCATCAATCGCTTCGTCGCTGGGTGTTGTCGTCAGTCGCTTGGGGACGGGGCGAAGCTGGGAATCGCCGGAAATATGGAGCGATTCCCGGAATCGCCGGAAAAGAGTGTGACCCGGGAGTCCTCTTGCCTTAGAAAATTCTTGGGCTTTTCCCAGACTTCGCTGGAGCCTGCTGGAGACTGAGAAACTGAAACTGAAACAACACAAACCTGGAGACTGCCTGGATTGAAGGCTAAGGAAGGAGGAAGGGAATGACCTGGTCCCGAAAAATGCAGCAGTTTTCAAAATTTTCACCCCTTTGCAAAATGTGGCAACAGTTCAAAATTTTGTGGTTTGAGAAAAGCTAGTTCAAAGGGCCATGATTGTACATATAAAAATTGAAGGTGTTAGCGACAATAATGTTCTTGATTAACGTCTAATGTTTCGATAATAATAAATTAGGATTCTAACACGTAAGAAATGTAAAGGGAAACAAGACTAAGAAGAGTTGCCACTGGCAAGTCGTCATGTTTTTAGATATCATTGCAGATCATTGTAACTCGAGAGAGTTCCAATGATGCAAATGTTATGTTTCATACTTTGTGTCTCTCCTTCCATTATTCAATATTGTGTTTGATTTGATTTGCTCAAGTTACCACTTTACAACACAAATTTTGAAACATAGTTTTCTCTAGAGTCCAATTGAGAAACAAAAAGGGGTGTAAAAGTTATTATATGTAGACACGAGAATCAGCGGAATCTCATAAAGCTAAATCCGATATAGAAAATGTCGTTCAGTCATATTCTGCATGGTCTTGGTGGGAAGAAAAGTGGTTTTTTCCAGCTTTGGCTAGGGTATATTTTCTTAATTATTAAATCAAAGTGACTACATGTAAAAGATGACAAAGAGAACCTTAAGGTTATTAAGCTGTTGTATTATTTCTATATAAGATTTTTCCAATACATATTGGTAAGTCACTTTAAATAAGGAATTGTGATATTGCACAGCCAAAGCAAGGCTAAAATAGGACACCTTATTTACTTTGCAAGTAAGACATTGACTTTGACATGAAGAGACTATCTTGCAATTGTATGTTGATAATTAGAGGCTAGGAATGTAGTGCAACATGCTGTTTACCTATACACTTTGGCCAATCTGTTTGACTTCTATACAGGTTATCAAGTTCTGATGTTCTTTGACATCAAATTTTAAGCCAATTTATCAAGGAGGACTTAACCAATTTTTAAGTCATTACAAGTTGCATCCAATTTCCCATTGTAGTTGCTTCTAAAAAACAGCATAATTCACTCAGTATCGGAAACAAGAGAAGTTGTTCAATGGAATCTAGCTAAATAGACCAACTTTGCAGATTAAGTTTTCAAATTGTTTTAAAGTCAGATGCTAGGTATTTTCTATATGAATGAAGTAGTGAATAAAATATGCACCTTGGTCAAGCAGTTCCAAGCAATGCACCATGAGATTGCATTGAATTAGAGACAAACATGCTTTAGTCATATGGATCACGCTACAGAGTATGTGATTGCTTAACAAGGTGAAGTCACATATAAGCTTCTGATAAAAAGTAAGACAAAGCAAAAACTAATTCTCTCATCCTTCCTGAACCCAAACTGCATCTCTACATTAATAGAATCAAAGAAGTAGCCTTAAAATAAAGGACGTACAGCATAGTTAAAACAGCATTGCCCTGGCCTATACTTCCATGTTGCCATACTTAAGGAAGCACATCAGAATTTGCATCATCAACAATCGCTAAGCATATTGCCTATGTTAAATTCCAGAATGAAGCAACATCCTTGCTGCCTGGAAGTTCGAAAAAATTTGGACATTTAAAAAGTAATGTTATTTCTACAAACAAAATGTATTAAACATTGGAATATGCATTACAGGTAATAATTTAGTTATCATGATTTCTCATTGTATCTTACAGAGTTTCTATAATGTTGAGATCAGAAACATGTAAGTGATTAAAATGGGCTTAAAAGTGATTTTGAGTAAAATAAGGTAGTTCCATAACTAAAGCTCCACAAATAGATTTAAAAAATTAAAAGCCACCCTTATTTAAAAAAAGGGCTTATGGCCTAACCTATTGAGAAAAGATCGTTTGAATGTAAACTAACCATTACAGAATATGCTTTAAAATGTTTCATGATTTCTCAGTCTTAGTTTCCATAATGTTAAGATTAGGAATATGTATCTAATTTAGGATAGGTTGGCTTATAGCAGAGAGTCAGAGACTTCCTTAAAAAGAGTTTTTGAGTAGAATAGGATAGTTCCATGGTACAACTCAACCAACTGATTTAATACCTTGGTTATGAAAAAGCTTATGGCCTAATTTATTGAGAAAAGGTCAATTCTTTGTAACAATACAGTACTTCTCAATGTTTTAGGGATGCAAAGGTGAAAAGGTAAATAGGGTTCAAACCCCCAAACCTTGGCTTTGTTATGATAAAACTGCAAAGCTGAAAATAAGATTGTCAAAAAATTTAGATAAATAGTAATCTGAAAACAAGCATGAGTAGGAGCTGAGTTTTTCCACTGAGTGCAAGAAAAATGAATGGCAAGTTTTCCTTTATCTTTCCCAGTTGTTTGGCCCAGGTGCATGCCCAAATGAGGGTCGACACACCAGGTGTACCAATGTGCGCTTCCCTGCAGCTGACGCACCTCGGACACAGGAAAGGGTGTGTATCACGCTGCACTTGCATACCCACTCCAGGCATGTCTTGTGTATGAGTTAAAAATGTTTAAGTAAGCACATAAAACAATATAGGTGTCTTTCAGTTATTGTAATCTTCTTTTGCTGTTGCCTTTAACTTGGTCAAACTTTTTTTAACATAGTTCCAAAGCTGAAAGTTCAATTTGTTGAGGTATTTAAAGTTTTTGAGAAGCAGTGCAAGACCCACAAGTATGTACCTGGGTTCCAATGAAGATCACCTTTGTGATATGCACCTGTTGGAGTATGGTCTCAAACGAAGAAAGCTTTGTTCAGTGCTGACAACAGTGAAGAAAGCTTTGTTTTCAATGCTGACAATCATAGTTTATTTTAAGCAACTACAGGTACATAAGAAACACAATGCATATTTAAACCGGTTAACATGGGTCTTTTGTATGCCTCCAAATAATGCTAAAATGCAAAAGTTGATGGAACTCAAAGAAGGTTAAATAAATCATTTACTCCGTCCAAGCTGCAAATTTTGCTTTCAGTGATGATATAGATGGTGACCGGCAAATAAACTGTAACTAGAATTTCATCTATGCACCAGTAATTGAAAGTAGAAGATGTTCCGTCCAGTTCTATGAAATTCTGGATAGGAGGAGTTCACCACCATGAATTATTAGTATCTTGGATATTTTCTTGCACATGAAGCCATCAAGATTTCAGTGTCTTTATGGGTAATAGAAACATGTATCAAAGATAATAATAGAAAATAATAATTTAGAATGTTCTGTGATTTTCTGCCCAAGAAGTTTCAGAGAGATTTCACAATATTAAAGATTGGAAATATGCATACAGTTCAGGATAGACCATCTTTTTGAAGAGGTTCACTCAAAAGAGTCCTCGAGTAGAATAAGGAAGTTCCATAGCTAGAAATCAACCGATTTGATTTAGACACTCTTTATAAAAATGCACTGTGGCCTACTCTATTGGAATTAAAAATAGTTATATATATAATGATTCTAAAAATAAAATAGAGGTGTATATGGTTCTGCCTTCTTTGTCTTCTTTTGCCCTAACCTTTGGGTTGATTAACTTTGTCACATAAAGATAATAAAAACACACTTCAAGTTTCTAATGAACTGTCAACTTGTCTAGATAAAAATTAAATTGATGAAGAAAATTCAAACCCCAGTTATTGGACAAAATTTCAAGGAAAGAACAGTAGAAGAGGAATGTTAATGGGACTCACCACCCAAGGAGTTCGCCTGTGTCCACTTAAAACCTTTAAACAGACGCCAGTCTGGCAACAAATTATTTTTACCGTATGATCACCACTGTAAACCACAAACCACATTAAAATATGCATAAGACATTAATCTCAGGAAATAGCAAAATAGAAACTTGAAACTTGTCAAAGAACAGATCCTACTGTGTTGAGGCAAGCCAGCATCCATCAGGACTGAAAGCAGCAGCAATAGTAGATCTGGGAGGTGGTACTAGAGCACAATACTTAGCAGAACAATGTCTTAAAGATTCTGCTTCCAACCTGACATGATAAAATGACATCAATAAAACTGAATGAAACTTGAAACTCTTCCACTCAAATTTCAGTGATATCTTACAATCATCAACAAATTTAATATATGTGTATTCCTAATTCCAAATGGAAAAGCAGGATAACTCAACACATCAAAACATGGTTCCTAGTCTTTATAGTCAACATTTTAAAAGTTATTTGGAGGAAAGCAAATGCCAAATATCTAATGCTCCTTCCTTAATTGTCCTTACTTTCAAAGGAAAGATTACAACTCTGTTTTGATAGCCCATTCCATGTAGGGAATGGTTGAGTCTTTGGAGATAGATAAGATAATTCTTTTAATGTCCACAGATAGCCAAAGTAGGCCAATGGGAGTCGTTAAAAAGAGTCGTTACAATGCACTGCAGTAACCAAAAAGTACTATGAAAATAAGCTAAACTAGAGTAAAAAATCTAGTGTGAACTACACTGAAGTGGAACAGCTGTATGGCATAAAATTACAGCCTCAAGGGTTATCCAAAATGGATAAACCCTAACATGCTAAAAATAATGATGAAGAGAGAGCTAGAAGTCGAGGTACAACAGAGATGGAAAGGAGCTCCAATGCATCCAAGTGCCAACATTAATCTATAGTGGTATGTAAAGTAGAAGCACAGCCATCATCATCACCAACCATCCCAAAAGGGCCTACACAGGATCTAATAATGCTATGAAGAGAATGGCCAGGAAAATGAGGGCCTAGATGGATAATCCTAGGACAACATGAAGTTTGACCCCTCAAGACTCTTCTAGAATCTATGGTTGTAGAATCAATAGAAGAGGACAGGAAATTGGTAAGTTGTGTCTGTCTACAACTCCTCAATATGTGAAGGGTGGCTAAAATCTGATGCCATAGAATTGCAGTCCTGTCTTATCACAAGCAAGAAGAAAGAACTGAAGTCCTAGTAGCCACTCTTGTACGCAGACAAGGGTGCATAGATCTATCATTAACATTCTGGAGAGTTGTAGCTTCAACTGAACACTTAATACTCTCAACAGCAAAGACGGAGTGAAAGAATAAGATGATTAGACGAGTAGTAGTCAGTCTTCTTTGTCATAGCTAACACCAAAGAGTGATAACTTCTCTTGGGTATAGAGCCAAGCATCCTTGGCTAGGATTGCTGAAAAAAGTGGCAAGCAATCCACCTAAGTCTTTATACAAATTGAAGCAATAGTACCTCCCTCGAATCTCATAATAAACAGGACACCTGAATATGAAATGTTCTTCAGCCTTCACCTCTCGAATAGAGCAAAGATGGCATACCCTAACCTCTTGAGGAATATGGTGGTCCATCTCCACCTACAACTGATGTGAACATACTTTGAGCTAATCAAAAGGAATCCTAAGGTTGTGTGTCCACTGTCGTTGGACATAACCAAGACAAGTAATAATGCCATTTTCAGTCCTCATGAAATGCTTAGTGTAGAAGGCCAATTTAGAACTCAAAGGCTGAGATGGCACAACCCAAGTGATTTGAATATATTGTCAATAAACATCATTTTTGACTGCTTGATTAATTACCCTCTTATTAGGAAGAAGGTGGGGAGGAGCATTTAAAGAGTATTTCAATGGAGGTAGTTGATCTATGAAGATGCCAACTAACTAAGAAGAGAAATAACTTATGAGTCCATCCATGATGATGATCAAAAGTGCTCCTAGAAGTAATGCAATCCGAGGAGCAAAGAGCGAAATATGGATCTCTCTTGGCTTGAGGTGCAATCACCCACGGATCTAAGGTGATGAAGTTGAAAAGTAATTATGAAGATGCTCACAAGGCGAAGAGGATGAGCACCAAACTCAACCGGAACAAGATCACTTAAGAAAAATAGTTTAGACCCTCTCTATGTGAGCCCGATCAAAACCCCCCTAGACTTGGACACCAAATCTCGGATCTATAAAGGACTACGGGTTTGATGATAAAATCAAAGAGGCACATCTTTGTAGGTATGCCTTGGAAGTGTTGTTGGAAATATTGGTGTTCCAAGAGAGAGATATGTGTATCCTTTGAAAAGATGTGACTGTGAAGCTGGCCAAAGATTAAGGGAATGACCTATAAACTAAAAACCCCAAGTACGTGTAAGCAATGGTGATCAATATCGATTCACCCTTATAGAAGAACTAAAACTTAGATAGGGTACTCTTTGATGTGTTGAAGATCATCATCTTAGTCTTGCAAAGATTGACTACCAATTATTTAAAGACACAAAAGCAAGCAAAAGCATCCAACTATCTTTATAGGCTCTCAAAAGTATGAGCAGGAAGAAGAACATCATACACAAAAAGCAATATAGCTATCAAGACATGATGTAGAAGACAACCATCGTCAACATGTGTGTTTTGACAAATAAATTCTTCAAACGAGTCAATGTAGATCCCAAAGTGTAAAGGAGAAAGAGAACAACCTTTTTGGATGCCAATAGTGCTTTAGACATCCCCTTAGAAACCAAAAGTTGTTTGAAAATGGCCAACAACTACCTCGTATATTAATGTAAATTATAAAGAGCTCTAAGATGTCAACGTCAAGTAGTCTTTGAAATAAACACTGCCTACGAAAAGTGTCAAAGGCCTTTCTAAAGTCCACAAAACAACAAAATACTTTAGAAGACCATTAGCAAGCCTCCTCAACAATAGCCCTATGAGTGAAAACATGATCAATGATTCAATAATCTGTTGATCCCTTCTAAAACCAGCCTACCCTTCGGCTCTAAGCTTGCCTTGGTCTAGTAGTTATGAGAGTTTCGTATTCAAAACTGTTGCATAAATGTTAGCAAATATGTGCCTAATCATGATAGTTTTGTAGTTATTTGGATCTGATTAGTCCCCAAATTTGTGGATGGTGTGGATAATATATTGTGACCAGGAGGCAAAGAACCCAAACAAACAACCTCATTGAATAATTCTGCAATGGGATAGCCAAGAACTTCAGCACCATACTTCAAGAACTCAGCCTGAAATCCCTCAAAATCAGCAGCCTTGCTAGTGCTTAATTTATGTATAGCTCTTTTGATGTCCCCTAAAGAGAAGAGGTGACATGTGTAGGGAGGGGAGAGAAATGAATGGTGGGCTGCCTAGGAATATCATATAAATAATTAGCATAGAAGACCTAGTTTTCTTATTGATGCACATGGGATGGGGCTTCCTAGGAAGAAGAGTGCGCAAAAAGGCTTTGGGAGAGTGATGAAGAGCATATAGAAGCTCATAGTAGCGACAAGAAACTATTGCTTCTTACATCGAATGAGGCATTTATATTCCCTTCGGGTGGAAGATATAGTTGTGGGCTCATGGATAAGACCAAAACAGAGCTTCCAATTCATGGACATACATTCCTCATCATACCAACAATTCATGGGGCAAAGCACCAATGTGCCGAACAGGCTTTGGCCAAGGAAAAGTGTGACGAAAGGAGTCAAGGGCTCCATACCATAACATACGAGACAAAACTTCATATTTGGTTGTCACTGCAGTGGAATTAAGAGAATGAGAGACGAGTAGCATAATCATTAGCAAAACATGGATCAAATGAATCATGGGATGGTTGGTAGGACCAAGCAATTGAGGAGGAAAACAAAGAGCTAAAAGAGGAGGAGCTCGGGAAGAAAGTCAACACTGCATGATCAGCCGACGAAAGTTGACTGCATACATAAAAGTTGTGAATATCATAAAGCAAAGTCCTGTTGGTGATGATATAACCCCACTAGTACCTCCTACATGCGGAAAACAAGTAACTTGGAGTTAGGAAACTAAGGAATCCCATAGAGAACCAAGAGGCCATGTGACTCAAACAACTGAATCAAGTGTTCTCCATAAGTTGTAACAAGATGTTTCTCATCTACAAAGTTCCTACCAAATGCAAGATCCTCGGGGTTGAGTTTGAAGAGACAAAGCTCATCCTTTGTAAGATCATGAAAAGGTGTTTGACGGGTCCCAATGCAGGCATTCAACTAGCCTAAAAAAATGACATCACGCACTGATGAATATGTAGAAATATCCTGGTAGAGATCCAAGTTTGGGTCACCATTAGAATGGATGACAAAAGTTGATGACGCTAGAGAAAAATAGCATACTACTATGAGGATGTCTCTAAAGGGGGGGAGGATATCTGGTGTGCTCATCCGACATGACTAATGACACGTGCTGACAAAGGCAATCCCAAATGAGGCAAGCCAAACCACCCGAGCCCAAGCCACAAACACCACCAGATCGACATGTCTCATGCCTAAAGACAAAAACCCAAAAGTAACCATTGACTGGTGGAAGAGATTGTTCCAAACTTTCATGGTTATCTATGGTTAAATATCTCGTGAAGAAATAACATCCAGGAATATGCCCACAGAAGACCAGATGCCTTGTTACAGTTCCACCAAGCAACATAGAGGTTACTGCTACCTATTGGAACCCAAGAACACCTTTATTTTATAGGCCAAGGACATGACCACCATGGAGGAGGGGACTCACAAATCACAACCTTGTAGTCATGAATAATTGTCCACTTATCCTTTCAAGCAACTATCACTTGCATACATGCTTTCTATAGTTCCTCCATCTGAAGTGTTAGGGTATAAGGGTTGGCATGGGCCACACATAACCCAAGGTTGATTATATTATTATATTTTATTAATAGTCGGCTCCCCAAAGCAGTATTAGAAGACGGGTATATAAAGAAAGGATATTTGTCATTGTAATCATCATAGAGATCAATCATATGTAATCGCCTAAATCAAACAAATTTTCGCAAAGATATGGCTCCTGAGGGATGACACACTTTTTTGGAAAACATCTGCCCTAATTCTGCAATCCACAAAAAGCAATCCCCACTTTGCCAGAATCGTTGCTTTGATACTACTTGTTACGAAACTTTATTCTCATAAACATAAATCATTCACCAATATGTAGAAATATCAAATCATTCATCCACAATTAATTATCCAAAAAAACAGTCCACACAATGAGATAGAGATAGATAATACCCTTAAGGTAGGGCAACACCAAAAAAAACTCCTTAAGGAAGGAATAACTCCATAAGATCTCCCAATATGAGAGCGCCACTTAGATAGGGCAAAGACGATTACATATGATTGATGACAAATATCCCTTCTTTATATACCCATCTTCTAATTCTACTTTGAGGAACCGACTATTAATATAATATTATATTATAATATAATATAGTATTATAATAATCAACCTTGGGTTATGTGTGGCCCATGCCAACCCTTATACAATATAATATCATATCGCCATAGACCTATTCTTAGGTACCCTATCATGAACACATGTGAGATCATTGTCCAAATAATTTTTTTTTTAAGACAGTAAATATTTTTTCTTGGCTCTTAAAGCTCTCAAACATTCCTCGAATGAGCAAAATCAGATTAGAAGAGTGCCATCAAGGGCTACCGAAGACCAATCAAGAAAAACATCCTTGATATCCTAATCCAATGTGTTATGCAAAAATCATGTCGTTCCTTTAAGGGATCAGCATGCTTTGGAAGACCTTGAAATCAAAGGTTGAGTTATTTGGCTTGACGTGCCCTTTCCTGATCAAATTTGGCTTGCACTGCTAACTCCCCAGTGGGAGGAGTCTTTTTCCCTTAACCACTTGAACCCATGAACCATGTTGTAGGAGAAAATACGTTGCTTGATATATAAAAGACTTGTCCATCAATTTTTGTGATGACTGGTTTAGAGGGCGTTGCCTACAAGACAAAATCTGACTTTATTTCCTATCAGTATTTTGTAGAGAAATGTTGTTGTTTGTTTGAATTCCTTGTTTTCCCTTATAAAGAATATATAGATGAGGAAAGCGATGTCTGTTATTCGTGGCTTTATATACTGTTTGTAGAAAAGTAGACCTTTCCCTTGAGGGCAAGTGATTTCCCATGGCTACAATTTTGAGAAATCCATTCAAGTGCAAAACAATCTGTATGCTGGGAAGCATGTGTAACAAATTTCCAGGTCTATCGTTCCCTCACTGGAAAAATAGCAAACAATAATCAGTAGCAGCATAGTAACATGAAATATGCTCATCCATGTTATATAAAATAAGGATAATTCCTTAGTGCCTTCTTTTATTATGCATTTCATTTCATTTTCATCTTATGGTAAGTCATCTGGGCCTCCCCTAATCAAACGATTCCAACAATTTCAATTACTTGAGGCCACCTAATTGTACCAAAATGCCTCCAACTACAAGCAACTCTTCAAAAGCCAGGCTAGCTCTTCAAGTTGACTGCAGACTCCCTCCCTTTTCATTCCTCCATACCTTATGACCATTTTTCCTATCAATTTCCACCAATGTTATTGAATCTAATTAGAGACAAATGTATAAGTCAATAGAAACATGTATTTTATTTGTCATAGTCATTACAACATTTGAAGTAGGAAACTTTTGGTATGTAAAAATTCACACTCCTCTCCTCCCCTCTTCCACCTAGCTTAACTCAATGGATCTTTCAACTTCTCTTTTAATTTTAATTCCCCACTTCTCTAAAGCAAGTCAACAGGAAAGAAAAGGGATTATCTAGCATGCATCAAGCCTATCAACCTTAACTATGCATATTCTTCAAGCCTGTGTTACACTAATTTCCTTGACCCAATCTTCACTTCACACTACTATCACATAGTGAAGGCCTGGCCAGTCTCACTTGCTATCACCCAAAGGGACAAGTTGCAACCGTCAAGTACTTGTTAGAAGATGATGATAGCTAGAAAGCAAGTACTTCAAGATTAAGCAACATGCTTTTCAACTGATATACTTGTTTTAAATTTGTCCAGTTCCATGTCTTTATGATTTTGTCTTGGTACCTGTGACAGGATTTAATTGATTAAGTTTTAATCTTATTATTCTCATTTGTGTTTGCTTAATTTTGAATTCCAATTACTAAATCCCAAATTTATGGAATGGATATTGAATTTAATTTTTAAAATTAAATTTGACTTCTGCAATGCATTCAACATGAGCAATTCTGAGATAATCTTATTGTCATTGTCTCTATAAACAAGGACTTTGCATTCACAACCCCCTATTTTATCAAAGCCACTTATTTTATAAGTAACATATACCAAGCATTACGTCAAACAATAAATTCTAGATATAATTTAATAGTTTCAACTTTCAAGTATAATCTACTAAAAAATAATATAACAATAATAACAATTGTATTTTCCAAAACATTAATATTCAAGTTTAAGTTCAAACATCAGGGATTATTATAATCATAAATTTTATTTATGTATAAATATTACTATATTCATATTTAATTTTTATTACCCATTAATTATTAATTTATTAGCTTTTTAAATATAACGCAAGAGACAAAACATGCCATGATTTCTTGTGACCCTTGTTTTTCCAAAATACTATAATTTTAATGCAGATTTCTACCTTAGTCTTTGATGATCAAGGCCTTATTTACCGTCGGACTAGTTGAAGGGCCAAAACCTACGAAGCTACAAATTCTGAACCATATATAGTGTAAAGCAAAAAGTTCCTTGTTAGCTCCAAAAGGATCTCATTTGCCAATTAGTCATGCTAAATAGGCTAGAACTAAAAAACCACCTTTCCTATTTAACAGTTTATGGCATGTATTCTCTAAATAAATAAATCATAATCCGTAACCAAATTAACAGCTGTAAGCTTAATGGTTTGATCAAAATGTTTATGCTTTTAATTTTTCAAACATTCTGATCACAAATTTAAGGTTTTGTGTCAGTATTATTGATTATTTTGCACAAACACACATGCAGACATCACATAGTTCAGTTGTCTTAAGGTTTTGTGTCAGTATTATTGATTATTTTGCACAGACACACATGCAGACATCACATAGTTCAGTTGTCTTAATTAGAGAACGCCAAAATTAGCTTATATACCAACAAAAAAAATTGACCTTAAATAAATACAGCTCTCTAGAGTTACTCAATGTTACACCAATAATGTATAAATCTTTAGACCAATATACCAGTATACAAATTCTATGATCCTGGGGGTATAAGGGTTTGATATTTCATGACTTTGTTCAGTACTAAATCTGCCAGATGATCTTAGGCTGCCAGTGACTTAGATAACCTTGAATGGTTACGCATACATAATGCTTTTTCATTTATTTCATCATGAATAGAATCGTCAACTTGTCAGTACTATGAATATTAAAATAGCACACCATGTGGTTGTTCTTGTTTTTCTCAATTGGTTATATGGGATTGAAATGGGCTCCATCCCTATTACATCATCACCACGTAGTGGTATTACACCAAAGCTTGGATACTATTCATGTATTGCTTGGCAAGAATCGAACCTGGGTCTCCTCCTTGAATGTTGAGGAATCTAACCGGTTGAGTTTATGCCATTTGATCAAATGTTAAGGTTCACTCTCGGGATTGGAACCTTGACTTATGGTGTGAAAATCTTAACTCTCCACCAGTTGGTCCAAACCCCATCAGCTATGTGGTTGTTCTTTGTTGCTCAAGATCTTTTATTTATTTTCTGTGAAAGCAACTGAGAGTCAGATGATCTCCAAAAGCATTGATCTGACAAGAATGTAACACATTTCATAGGATGGATATAGCATGGTGCTCTTTGACAACAACCATTTCATCTGATTTTGTATTATCTTCCAGAATCTCAAGTCTTTTAAAATCAAGAAAACTACCACCCTGGAAATGATGAATAGTCACGTCTTTCCAAACTAAAGTGAAAAGTGAAAAACTAAGACTACCAACCCAGCACTAATTAATAGTCATGTATTTCCAATCTAAAGAGAAATGTAAAACTAAGAAAACATAAGAAACGATACAATCAGAGAACTTTTATGAAGCTTGGAAGACGTAAAAGTGAAATTATGTTGATATTGACAAAAACACTGCCCTGCAGCCAACAAACATTGCTGTCAACAACAGTAGCATTCATGTAATTCACAAATTAGTGCAACATTTCCACATCTTGGTACTTCTAGATTACAGATATCATTTGAGAAAGCCGACATCTTATCATGCATCCCCATTGAATCTTGAGTAAATGTAAGCATAATGGCAAGCTCAGAAGGGATCCTCCAAACCAAATCAATAAGCCTGTCATCCTTACTCATGATCCACAAACTGGTCGTGTCATATCTTTTGTAATCCTAAAATCTACTCCACATGCTTTACAAGCAGAATGCCAAATAATTAACTAAACTACAAGTACAAGAGAATGCAATTACTTGCAGCTAGCTGATGATCAGGAATGTTTGAAACCATTTAAAAGAAATTTGAGTACCAAAATTATACAGAACTATGTTCCATGGGGACGCTGGACACGTCTCAGGATTTGGGGGTGGTCTCAGAGACACATCCCAATGTCCTGGAAACACATCTTACGTATGCGTCTCCCACTGTCCCCCTTCTGGAAACACAAACATCTCATCTCTCCAGTATATATTTACCCACTATCCTGTACTATCTCAACAATAGAAGTATAAGATCTTCTTTCAACTGTCACAAAACAGTTCAGCAATATTGAGTGCATCCTTCTCATGGCCCATTCAAATCAGTATAGTGTTAAGGCTGTAAAAAGTAGGTTTTTATGCTAATAAAACCGGCATGCATGCCAAGAACCTTAATGTATAATGCTATTCAACTTCAATTCATTAGTGGAAAATGTTATCAACCATGTAAAGCATTCCAGGAGGCAATTTAACAACCAAAACATCTCAGATCATGGCTTTTGCATATGCATTTTTTAAAATAAACTCATTAAGACTGTTTTCATGTAAAGTATCTAAGAAAGTATTTATTAAGACAGATGCAAGCAGACAATCAACATCCAGGGGTATGTTAAGATTTGAATCAAATTGAACTCATAACCTGGTCAATCCATGCTCATTGCTCAACCCCTAACATGCTCACTTCTTGACCCAGAAAAGATTGGTATCTGGTCCATCCTTCTCTTACAGAATCATTATAAATATTGTCTTTAGAAATATAATACCCACAAACAGTTTTCCATCATCCACCGGCTAAAGCAACTGCTAAGCATCACATGAAGTTTGAACATAAACACATTTTGTAGAGGAAATGTTTTGGAATTGAAAGCACAATGAACACTTGTCTACCTTTTAAGACAGCAACTGGAAACATAGTTTATGTCTCCACACAAACCATCAAACCAGGAATCTAATACTTAAAACAGAATGTTATGAGGGGATGCAGCTTTTAGCCTTATACATCAGAAGATTTTTAGTTTGGGCAGATGTACACAATTATTCTCAAATATTCTTTATCCGATGTATTTTCTTTTTTTTTGTGCCTTTATCCGATGTATTGATTTCATGTCATTGTACATTTAAGCCATGCTAGAGACACCCATAATATATTAACAAGTTCAAGAGTTCCATGCCTGACCGAAAAGGAACAACTGAAAAAGATTGATTCAAACCCTGAAATAGGACACCGAACACCAGTAGTATTATAAAGCCCTCAGGACAAAAGAAGAATCAAATGGAATCATGCAATAGGCTTCCAAAGAAAGCATTAATAAACACCTATATTGTGAAGGAAGTGGATTAAAAAAAAACACAAAGCAGAAATGCCAGCAATAAACATGAGAGGGAGATGGCGGCCCCAGCAAATTTTATTCATATAAGTTTTATTATTTTATCAATTTTCAAAGTACTCCCCAATTGGAAAATTCACTGAATTCAAAGAGATGGTCATTTTACAGCAGGGTTCAATTTCATAAGACATATTGCACTAGTTTTGTAATAACCAAATCACATGGAGGAGTGTCAAATTGATGCAATTCAATATTACATATTTTGAATAGTTAATTAGGATTCATATTACGGATACAAGTAGCGTTGCTTCAGGTGAGCAAAGCATTATTTTAATATTATAGTAGTCTAGATATTTAGGTAAGATCAACCCAGATTAGCAGTGTAGCATCTTGAATACTTCTACAAAATGGTCCCACAATATGAATAGAGGTGCAGACAAAATTTCTGCAAGTAGACTCAGGCTTTCAAATTGCATTTTCTAATAGAGACAACTTATTTTATTTCCAATATTCCCATCTCTATGATTAGTCCCTTACAAAGTTACATCTTTCTGACAAGTACACATGTATCCTTGAACCTTTACACAAAAATATATTCCCTAAAAATTATATTAATCATGGTTTATCCTTCTTTGGATACCACAGCTGCATTTCAATATTCTTTCTTTTTCCCACGTTGGCAGAACCAACAGCCTGTGTAACCCTTTTTGATCATTTTTGGATCTGGAACTTGAGAAAAAAGGAATGTCTTTATTGCAAGAAGCTAAACTGTAATAATAGAGATGTGAAAATCAAAGAAAATAGAGACAAGTGCACAGACTCTATCTAGAAATGTTTGAAATGCATAAAAAAGAGCAGGAAACGGATACAAAGTGATACACGTTAATCAGAATTTCGTCTTATATGGTGAGAGATTACCATGCAATAAGGCCCTGCTTTGAATCGATCAATTCATATCTTGGTCTAAGGCAACTAACACTCAAATTAGCAGTCTCACCCCACAATCTCTTGAGAGGCCGCTTTACACGAGGTGATATTTCCCTCCATGCTACCAATCTTAGAACATTCTCCCCCCTGTGAAGACAAAAATACATCACGAGTGTGAAAAACACAGTATTTTGTCATTTCAATAATTTTATTGTACACAGCACAAGATTGAACTGATAGCCAGGGCACTTCTATCACCTAATGGAAAAGGAAAAAACATGGCTTTCATCATTCAAGTAACCATTGCATATAAGTAGGATGTCAGAACTATAATCAATGAGGAGGGAAATGCTGAATTTTGCCATAGAAATTCATCCAAATATCAGAGCTTAACCTTTTCAAAGTGTAATGTGAAGCACATAATAAAACATTTACAATGTTACACAAGACAGTGGGGCCAAAAAAAAAAATCATAAAAGGAAACAAGTGTCAGCAGCTTTTGTAGATTGTATTTGTACCCCTGCATATGCAAAGTCGTAATTGCAGCTCAAGGACAGACCCTTCCAGGCAATTGTTCGAATTTGCAATATTTTCCAGAAACCTTCCAAAACATCCATTCACCACAAGCGTATGCAGAAAAGAAGAAAAGGGAATTAAAAATAGCAATAATAAATGACATAAAGAAACGAAGGGAGACGACAAGAAGACAAAGTATTTATCACAGTTTATTCACACTTATGATAAAAATGATTCCTCATTGAGGGGTATTTATAGTGATACCAAAACCCCAATAAGAGGTTAACCTCAAGCCGACATACAATGATACCAAAACCCCAATGAGGTTAACCTCGGTTGACATTAACATAACCTTGACATTAACCTTATAATAAAATAATAACATATTACCAAAACCCCAATAAGAGGTTAACCTCTAGCCGACATATTTATCATAGATTATTCACACTTATGATACAAATGATTGCTCACTGAGGGGTCTTTATAGTGATACCAAAACCCCAGTAAGAGGTTAACCTCTGGCCGACATATTTATCATAGTTTATTCACACTTATGATACAAATGATTGCTCACTGAGGGGTCTTTATAGTGATACCAAAACCCCAATAAGAGGTTAACCTCAAGCCAACATATAGTGATACCAAAACCCCAATGAGAGGTTAACCTTAGGTTGACATGAACTTAACCTTGACATTAACCTTACAATAAAATAATAACAAATGACCCTTTTAAGCAAGGTTATCTATAAATATGGATTAATCAATACCACTAAGGGTGAGTACATGAGAGTGCCCTTAGGCTTACATGAAGATGCCCGTAGGCTTACACATAGATGCCCGTAAGCTTACATAGAAAGATGCTCGTAGGCTTACATAGAAATATGCCTATAGGGTTTTAGAGTCGATGGGGCTCAAACCCATGATGGCCCATATTCAAACAAGGGAGTAGACAGTTGTGCCACATGCACAGTTGTGATGTAAAAAGTGCAAAATGCATTTGACCATGTGGATAGGATGAGAATTCTTGGAGGAAGGGAAAGAAACCAATGTCGAGTTTTGAACTTAGCACCTTTCATCCACAAGAGAGCTACCCAACCACTATGCCATGCAGTCAGTTGAGGTGAGAGAAGACCACCTTTGACTTGCCTGTAGCCATCCATTTGTTGCAAGGAAATCTTCCAAAAAGGTTGCCCGTGTGGATTGGACTTGCTAACTTCCCTACTACAAATAAGGCACCTAACCGTTGCGCTATCAACACACATGTGACTGAGAAGAATACGCTAAAACCATTTATTTGGTTTCATTCGGGAAGCTTTGTAAATTGTCGTCAGTGATTCAAACCCGCAACGGCTTCCAAGCTAAGATCCAACTCTACCAACACGCCACTCCCAACTTGGCGGGTGGAAAAACAAGTGGTCGACAAGTAATTGTTTGAGACTGTAGTAAATGGGTCCAGGATTCGAACACCCAACTTCCCGGCTCTAGGGCGCACAACCTAGCCACCACACTATCCATGCCAACGTGCCACATTTGTGTTGGATTGCAAAAAATTGCACAGGGATGGCACCAAATAGAAATTTGAACGTTTAAAAATTCAAATGCAAGAAAATAGAGTTTTGACCTGAACACTGGCTCTAACCATTGAAGACACGATTTCTCCTTTCGCTAATGAGTGAAGCTGCTTTAGATCTCACTCTGATACCATATTCAAATTTGCAATATTTTCTATAAACCTTCCAAAACATGCATTCACCACAATCATATGTCAAAGAAGAAGAAAAAGCGATTAAAAGATGGCAATAGTAAACGACATAAAGAAACGAAGGGAGACAACAAGAAGTATAAGGTGGGTGCTCGTGGGCACCCCCATATATATCACAGTTTATTCACACTTATGATACAAATGGTTGCTCATTGAGGGGTATTTATAGTGATACCAAAACCCCAATGAGATGTTAACTTTAAGCCGACATTAACTTAACCTTAAGGTTAATCTTACAATAAAATAATAATAAATTACCATTTTAAGCAAGGTTATCCATAAAGGTGGATTAACCAATACCACTAAGGGTGAATACATGAGAGTGCCCTTAGGCTTACATGAAGATGCTTGTAGGCTTACATAGAAGAATGTCTGTAGGCTTACATAGAAAGATGCCCACAGGCTTACATAGAAGAATGCCCGTAGGCTTACTGTAGTGAGTTTTCACTACATTCAGAATTCGGAGACAAGTTTTTGTCCGAACAGAAATCCCGCAAAGGAATCCATGCTGACAAGTGTCATCAAGACGACCAGGCCCCCGAAGAGTGCAGTGGGCCAAAGACTAGCACCAGGGCCCAAAGATCTAAAGAGAAGAGGGAAGGAACAGAACCGAAGGTGAAAAGAGAACTTGAAGGTTGTGCCGCACATAGAATTCTAGTCATCGAAAACCCAAGCAAAGACAGATTCGGAAGGCATCTACCAAATTCGATGGACCAACCTAAATATGAAGCGAACACAAGGGAAGGACATCCTCAGCAAAATTGGCCTTGTATTGCACGCAAAGGTCACTCCAGGAAACGCTACTTAAGCCCGTTTCCCAAGAAAATAAGGCCCATTAATGTCGCATTCAAGGAAGGCCATCTCGTCTACAAGAGCACTTATGACGATTGGACCTTGAATCAGCTCCAGGCCTACCAACCCGGTACCTTGGACTCAGCAACCGGGAAGGACACTAGTATTCCCACTCAAGCTTGTTTGAGGGGGGATTTTGAATTTTGACAAATGTTGTATAAATAGTCGATTTCGTAACATAGTTAGGGGAGAAAGAATGATATTTCCTCGTTCCTAGTATCTAGCCCAAATAGAGTTCTTCTCTCACTTATCTTATGTATTAATTTGGACTCAATCTCCAAGTCAATCAATGTACAAGCCCCTTCGAGCCCCTTCATTATAGCATATGTATTTGGTTGTTTTTAACATATATATAGAAGAGTTATGACTACTTACTATATGTCACGTTCTTTGTGTATATGTATATTTGTGAGTGGAGTTGTGGCTAGTATCTGCCCCGTTCCTGATGCAAGTTTCATAAGAAATATTTATGTTGTTATGGAACCGTGTTCACTTTCCTAGTATGGTTGACTCGTGTTCATTCATCCCATCAATGCACAAAGAACATTTGTATTTCTTGATGCATCGCCACCCTTAGTCTAGGCTAGTTAGTTTTATTGCTTTCCTTTCCTGCTTTTCTCTCATTCCTTTTCCTAGACAAGACCTGGTAGACTAGGCTAGATTAGGAAGAAGTGTGCCAAGATCACACCCCAACAAGGAGCTGACCTTAGTAAAAACCCCGAAGGTTGTCCTTGGAGTCGCATCCCGCGCTCCCCGAACTTACCAAACTATATGCTCCATGCAAGGCGTAGGCACGGAACGCACCAGGTAACCACAGTGGGTGGTCATTGTGCCAAAGTGTGAACTGGACAAAATCCGATTCCCAATACTTACATAGAAAGATGCACGTAGGCTTGCATCAATATGCTCGTAGGCTTACATCAAGATGCTCGTAGGCTTACATCAAACTTGCCCATAGGCTTACATCAAGAACACCCATAGGTACTTCATCACTATTGGCCTTGGCCTAATAAGGTTAGATTACAAATAATTCAACACCACCCCCCATAATTTGCAATGAGGATCCAAGGAGAGAAAACATTAGAGATGAGATTATACATCCCCCCCGTAATGATTGCTCGTATGGGCCAATGGATTCTACTATCTTCTCTTTGCCAAAGGTACATGAACTGGATCAACCTCTTCCAAATAGAAATTCGTGACTCCACCTCCTAGATCAAGTTGTTGACCTTCCTATGAGAAGATCTTAAACATGCACAATGGTGGTCACAATCTGTCCCCCAATCTCAAGAGAAGGCAATTGAATCATGAAGCAATAGGAAAATCTCTAAATAATCAACCCCAATGGTTAGAAAGGGCCCATAGAAACAAGGTGTACCTTGTGTTGATCATCCAAAACCTACTCCTTTTGCAACCCAGAAGATCATCAATCACCGCACTACAGGGTTGTTGGAGTTAGAGCAAACATCCATTTTGAGAAAAGATCAATATGAATGGTTCATGCTTCTGAGTAATCCTCCCATTTGAGCTGACCAAGTGCTATAATTTTGTCATTGAGGTGAGTAACATACCCTAAGGAAACACTATTGCACAAAAACCCTAAACAAATCTGTAACAAGTCCGTAAATTGATGTCACCACTGCGTAGAGCTCGAAAAATCATGCAATCTGGGAAAAAAAGGGCTCCAAACACTTTCGTATGCAAAGGTTATGGCCTCCAAAAGATTTGGTTATATTAGCACTCAAATCAAAAAAAAAAATCGCCAAATTAACAACTGCCACTTTTTGCCACTGGATTGGGTGTTGCATCGGCGACTCAAAGTCCACCCCCCCAACACACACACACACACATATATATTTGAAAGGTTTTAGAGTCGATGGGGCTCGAACCCAGAACAGCTTGCTTTTAAACAAGGGAGTGGACTGTTGTGTCACACACAACTTTGATGTAAAGAGAGCAGAATGTATTTGACCATGCGAACAGGATGAGAATGCTTAGAGGAAGGAAAAAAACCAATGTCGAGTTTTGAACTTGGCAACTTTTATCCACAAGTGAGCTACCCAACCACTATGCCATGCAATAGATTGAGGTGAGAGAAGACCTCCTTTGACTTAGCCCATAGCCATCCCTTTGTAGCAAGGAAATCTTCAAAAAAGGTTGGCTTTGAGGATTCAACCTACTGACCTCCCTACCACAAACAAGGCACCTAACCATTGCGCTATCAGCACACATGCAACTAAGAAGAATATGCCAAAATCCTTTATTTGGTTTCAATTGAGAAGCTTTGTAAACTACTGTTGGTTATTCGAACCCGCGACGGCCTCTAGACTAAGATCCAACTCTGCCAACACACCACTCCCAACTTGGCGGGTGGAAGAGCAGGGGGCCAACAAGTATTTGTTTAAGACTGCTAGTTTTCATGCTCTCCTCCTACCTCAATTATTACATGCTTTTAAACCAGATGACAAGACAGCTTCGTAGCTTTCCTCAAAGGAGGAAGCTGAAGGTAAATTTTGTTGAAAGACTTATTGCAACTATTCCATGATCAATGTCCAATTTTAAGTGAAATGTTATGCAAAAACTAAACTAGATCATTCAAGCTTTCTTGGGGATTTTTGTGGCTTCAACCATATGTGCAATTTCGGCTTCAACTATATGAAAGACAGAAATTCCATGCTTGCTTCATAGTCAGTCACAAGTTCACAGGGAATCTTATTAAATTCTTCTACCTCTTTCATGCAAGGGAACAGGAAATACATGACTACTTTTTATCTAATCTTTTGTTTGATGGGCTTCTTGTATGATTACCTGATGATAAAGAAAGTTTGTCATTTGGTTTATTAACCACTGCTCATAATAACATCTACAATGGATTACAAAATTCATTATGCAAAGTTGTGAGAGTAATAGATGTATATAGCTTTGCATATTGTGTGCAACTTTGGCTTCCAAAAAAAAGGCACCATAAGACTCCATGAAACTTCATAAAAAATAATTGACGTGGCTGATTGAAATTTTGAAAATTTTTTACCCTCCATGAACAAATTCAGCAAACATGATTAAGCAAACAAAAATCGATGGCAACTGAGATGAAAATTAAAAAACTAGACCAAATACTTGTCATCCAATTTCTTATACAATTCAATCCCACGTCTGCTTGACTCCCTTCCACATCTACAATACCTGAAGGCTGAAAAAAAAAAAAGAGAAAAATTTGAAACAATCTCAAGTGGGCAAAACGATCTCATGGCTTCATTCACAAAGGCATTCACAATTCAACCTGATTAATGTGAATTTTATATACATATCCATAGACATTTAAAATAGTAAAAGCATTTAATTCTATTTTTCAAACTTAATTTCAAATTTTATAGCTGGTTTTCTTAATAGCATTTTTTCCTGTTTTATTCCTTGTTGACTCAAAAACAGCCTCAAACTGGGAAGCTTAACCTAACAGTTTCTTTCTGCCTTTGCATAAATTTGTGTGTTTGTGTGTAATGTCTCTCTTCTCCCTTCATCAGTTCTCTGATTATTATTCTAAACTGTCACTTGGAAATCAATTCCCCATACCAATGTGATCAATTAGTTATGGCAATCCAATTGGTACTATGCTTAGAGTAAAAACATAGTTTTGCTTGGAAATTCAATAATGTTTTTGGTCATATGCCGATCAATCACTCAATTGGTATCCAGCTCCTTGACATTGTGAGTTTGCATCTGATATTCATATGAAGATCCAAATCCAAAAACAAAAATATTATAATCGTTTGTCAATATATTTTTACTATCACTTACAAACCACCTTCCCAAGACAGACCCCAACTCCCAGGATGAGTCCGTATGGAACATAGCTGAAAAGCTGCAAGCAATGTGCTTTCTAGTGCTATAGTTTTCAATCCATAAATCTGACTTGAATTTTATCTTTACATAAGTTTTCACTTTTCTCAAATAATCGTTTGAGTCCACTGTGGGCTATGGGGTTGCTTACTAGGCTTTCACAAGGCATTCTACTTTGTTCAAAGTTGAATGTTGAATCTTACATCTCACTATCTCAGATTTCAGATTGTAACATCACTTCCCCCCTCACACCAACGATGCTGTCCTTAACTAGTTTTTCTTTTGAATTTTATTATTTGCAAGAGTCGCTTAGATATTCAGTATAGCTTCTGTTATCAATCTTAGATGATGTCATTTCTTGACCTTTAAAATTTAGTCCAATATCTAAATGTATTGGCAGATGGAGTTTATCTCTTACACATTGAAAGTTTAATCATTTCTTGTTAAGGTACTGTTTGATGTGATTTCTTGATCTTCCAATTCAAGTCCAACATCTAAATGTATTGGCAGTAATTAGTTGTAGTTTATCGTTTACAAATTGAAATTTTAGTCATTTCTTCTTGCGGTACTGTTCTTGATAATGTGCTTTAGCTGAATCCCATTGGAAAAACATTTTCTTGGATATATAATAAAATTGTTTTGATTAATGATGAAGGATGAACTCCTACACTACTTATTGTTCCATCCATCAAAAGAGGCTACATCCATACTGAATTTATATGGCATTCCTTAATTTCAAAAATATTTGAGAGGTAACATATCTTTAACTTTGAAAAGCTTCCTGCAAAAGGCCCTTCTGATCATATGGTATTTCAAGTTGCCCTTCTTGATCCCACCAGATATTCACATCTCAATTTTCTACCTATTTTTGCCTTATATCTTGATATGCCTCTTAAAGTTCCTAGCTATCGTTGCCCTCGCTGATGATAACCCTTTTTTAGATTGTTTGATGGAAAATGATTCAAAGAATCCTTTCCTGCCCGTTATACTAACTGTACTTTCAGGTCTTATTTGCCCTTTTTGGTCCTTTGTAGCTATTAATTTTAAGCCTGTACTCTTGAGTGTCATTCAACTATTTTGGTCCTCTGCAGGCACTACTACAATTCCTTTACTTAGTCCCACTAACCTTTTTTAGTCTTTGTAGACATTAACTTAAATCCTTTCTAGCTTCTTTTCTTTCAGGCAAGGATAAGCCTGACTCGCTGGGTCCAAACATTTTGGAAGGAATCAATTGCATAGCTAGTCAATGTCAAGTTTCTCATAGCCCATTCCTACATTGATCCAACTAGAAAAGGGGAAGTGGGTTTATGTGTACACCCTCAGGATCCACTTTCTCCACCAAAACAAAGAAGAAAAACAATAACATTTTGATATGACCTAAAATATGTTTGATACTCCAAAAATATCTGTTATCAACCCAAATCATATAACACTGAAACAATCAACCCATGCTTGTCACTTTACTGCAAAAAAAAAAAATTAAAAAGAATACATATCACTCACTGCAGGCACTAAAAATAAGATTATTACCCTCAAATGAATGCAAGAAACACAAGGCAGGTGCATATGTATCAACTTACACGTGTCTTCCACGTGGGGAATGTGATGCTGATGTGGAGGCCCAAAACCCACTGGCAGCGGTTTCTGTCCATGCTGATGAAGATGCTGATGTTGATGTCATCTCTGTATCTTTCTCTTTTTGATTCATCCAAATCCAACAGTATTATTACCATCAACCTCATGCTCCAATAGATCAGTCCAATCCCCTCGGCCTCAAATTGCCAATACCCACTTGGGGAGAGTGAATCCTCACAGTCTCCTCATAAGAAAAGTCTGTTTTTCTCGCCCAGAGATGGAGATCAAGGGCCTGTGGGATATGGACAAAAAGGACGATGGAGATTTTTATTTTTCTTCTTTTCAAACTTCAACAGAAACAGCGGGGTTCCTGCTTAAAATATGAAGGAGAGTCGCCTAACACTAAAACTAAAATCTGTCGGGGTCTTTGGACAGAACTCCTTGCTTTGGTTTTCTAGGGATGAATGTCCTCGAAAACAAAGAGAGATATAGAGGTGTGGTGGGGCTGAGAAAAAGCTAGAGAACTTAAATATTATATACTTCCAAGGTTGTTTCTGTTTTCCTCTAAGGTTTTCTTTTACTTTGATTGTTTTGATTGTAATCCTTTCTTCTTTCTGCAGATTTCCAAGATGGAATCTTAAAAGTGAAAGGTCAATATTTCAATACATAAATCAAAATAAAGAATCTCCTACTTACGCCTTTATTGATGGAGTAATGGATCGGCGGATAGTATAAAAGAGATAAAAGTTTGTTAGGAAGATTCTATACCATATAGAAGGCTTTATTCTGGATTTCTTCCTTATGGTCTCTCGTAAGAAACAATTGTCGGAGAAAAATTTTGTGCCATGCTTATTTTTTAGCAGGCGTTTTAAATTAATTATTATCTTATTTATAAAAATAAAAAATTATATGGTTAACGGGTTTTGATTCAATGGTTGGGATATATGGATAAGGTAATTTACTGTAAGGTTTAAATATGGGCAGCACTAAATAGATTATATCATTCAATGTGACTAAGTTGATGTAAAAGGAAAAGGACAAGCCTTTTAAATCTCTTAAAAAGAAATTATATGTTTAAGTTAAATAAAAAAAATTGCAAATATTCATTTCATCCTTATCAATGTTTATGGATCTATAACTCAGTCAGGTAGATTAGAAGTTCAGAATTGGATTGAAGCCTTCATGAGAAGTAAAGACCAAGAAACCCGAATCATGATTATGGGAGATTTTAATGCCATAACCAAGCTCGACAAAAAAATTGGAGGAATTAGGAAATTATCCCAAAAGATAAGAGATTTCTCAACTTCTATTCAAAATAATAGTCTATGGGAGGTTGAGTTTGAAGAAGAAGATTATACATGGACCAACAATAAGAGAGGCCAGAACCTAATAGTAACAAAAATAGACAAATGCACACTCTCACATCATTGGCTAGATGAAGGGATCTGTGCTAAAATTAATACCTTAACAAGGATTGGTTCATATCACTAACAAATAAGAGATAAAATGGTGGCAAAAAAATATCATATTTTAAATATGAGCAAATGTGGGAGACCATCCTTAATTTGTTGATATGATAGCACAAATGTGGAATTTATTAAGGAAAGAGTGGGATGTATGCACTTCCAAAACAAATTTAATCAAATGACATCTAAATTAAAAGAATGGAACAAGAACACTTTTTTTAAATATTTTTTTAGAAGAGAGAATAACTAAAAGATAAACTTTCAAAATTCTACAAAAATGATTATAATAATCTAAGCTTAGAGGATCAATGACATCTAAATTAAAAGAATGGAACAAGAACAATTTTTTGAAAATGTTTTTTAGAAGAGAGAAGAACTAAAAGATAAACTTTCAAAATTCCAAAAAAATGATTATAATAATCCAAGCTTAGAGGAAAGGGAGTTGCTTAGTGAATATTATAATAGTTTGAGCGAGGAAGAGAAATTTTGAAGATTACAATCTTGGTTAAAAGAAGGAGATAAAAATACAAAGTTTTTTTCATAGTATGGTTATAGTACATAGATCAACATCCAAAATTAGTAGAATTAAATCAGTATAAGGGGTTTGGATTGAAGACTAGAGTGAAATTAGAAAAGAGGCAAGGTCTTTTTATCAAAATATTCTACGATCAGAGGAGACTGAAGTTCTTAATGATAAACTTCTATAGGAAGTACCTTCAGTTATAATGAATGAAGATAATAGAAAACTGATGGAACATATTACTCTAGAAAATTTTCATTTAGCTCTTTTCTCTTTAAATAAGGATAAATCCCCAGGTCCGGATGGGCTCTCTATAGCATTTTACCAACATAATTGGGATATAGTGAAGGACTATTCATTGGTGGCAACGGAACAATCTAGGGTAAAACAATATATACCTTATAAAATAAATGCAACATATCTTACTCTAATTCTAAAAAAGAAGGATGTTGAATTGTTTGATTCATTTAGACCTATAAGCCTATGTAATATGGCATATAATATTATCTCCAAAGTGATGGTGAATCGATTAAGGTCATTGTTATACAAAATTATTTTAGAAGAGCAAGGAGGATTTGTGAAAGGGAGGCATATTCTAGATGAAATCATAGTAGCTCATGAAGTTATACATTCAACTTCAAGAAAAGAGAAAGCAATGATCCTAAAACTTGATATGAGTAAAGTCTATGATAGGGTTAAATGGAATTTTATTTTTGCAGTATTAGAAAAGTTTGTATTTGAGGAGAAATGGGTTAGATGGATTAAAGATTGTGTCTCTACAGTTTCATATTCAGTGTTGGTCAACGAGTTAGTAACAAAATCATTTAAAGCTAAGAGAGGTCTTAGAGAGGGAGATTCTCTATCACCATATTTGTTCATTATTATGGCATAGGTTTTGGGTAGGAACTTGAAGAATACTAACAAATATGGGCTTATAAGTGGACTTAAGGCTAGTAATAACATCAACAACATCACCCATCAACATTTTGTAGATGATACAACCCTTTTGGGAGGGTAAGGATAAACAAAGCCAATAACTTATTAAAGAAATACAAAAGAGCATTAGGGCAAAAATTTAATAGGACAAAATCTAAAATTTAGTTCTTAAACACTCCAACTAGAATCAAATATTTGCAAGTTACTTCAAATGGAGGAGGTAAATTTATCAACAACTTATCTAGGGATGCCCTTATTTAATTATTTAAGGGGAATGAGGATAGAATTATAGAATCTGATTATAAGTAAAGTTCAAAATAAACTATCAGTATGGAAAGGTAGATGGTTATTATTAGCAGGAAGAGTGCAACTAATTAAGTAAGACTTACAGGTCATTCTAACATATTATATGTCATTGTATACTATACCAAAATCAATAAAAAAAGTTTAATCTATATTATGCGATCCTTTTTATGGTCAAGATTACATGATAAAATAAAATATTCTTTGGTGAAATGGAGCAAGGCGTGTGATGATAAAACTAGGGGAGGTCTCGGATTAAGAGTTCTTACGGATGCAAACTTAGCTCTTAAGGAAAAAGTAATATGGAGATTATACAAAGAGAGTTAAATACAATGGGCAAGAATTTTTTAATTATGTTGAGCCCAATGACCGAAGCTTAATATTTATTGCATTCTCTCTACCAAATGGTTTTACCCTTTGGAATGGTTTAAAAAAATCTATCGATCCGAGGATTAAAGGTTTAAGACAGGTGATGGAAACTTGGGAAAAAATTATATTTGGATGGATACTTGGTGTGATAAAAAGACACTCAACCTAGATCCAATTTTGAAACCTTGGATGAGATTACTTCAATATAAATATTGTGATAGGGTTTCAAACATTTTGCACAAGGATCAAGAAGGAATATACAAATGGAAAGAAGAGTTTTTATAAGTATACAAGACATTGATGCTAGGAGGCAATTGAGTAGAAAGATAACAACAGTGATTATTCCGAGGGGAGCCAAGGATAAATTGATTTAGGAGTTGAATAGCTCAAGAGAATACACAACAAAAAGTGGATATAATGTAAAGCACCAACAAAATAAGAATATCACAAGAATATGGAGAGATATTTGGGATAGCCCAAGCATTCCTAAAGTTAAAATGTTTGTTTGGATAGTAGGTCATAAAATAATTTTATCCTAGGATAACCTTATGAAAATGGATTTTCATGGCCCCTCACAATGTGTTTTTTGTAAAAAGGATGAGAGTATAGACCATCTCTTGGGACATTGCTCAACAATCTGGAAACTATGTCAATGGATTCTTAATATGTTTGGTAAATGCATGGTGATGAATGGTAGAATTGAAGAATTAAGAGTGAGGTTTCACAGATAATCTAAGATATATCAAAAGATCAATACTTTGGATTGTATGGCTAGAAATAAATTGAAGAATATTTAAAGGAAAGGAAAGCAGTTTAAAGGTAATGAACAGAAAGATGTGTTTAGTCGTAGAGGAGTCTAATACAACCCTATTAGCTTACCCATTTCCTAATATGGATGCAAAGAGCCTTGATATATGGAGTTAAGTCATCAAATAGAATTATGATGTTGGGTGTCAGAGAAACAAAAAGAAGACAAAGAATATAAAGTGGAAATCACCATATGTGGAGTTGGTCAAATTGAATTTTAATGGAGCATGTAAAGGAAATCCAGGACCAACATGAGGAGAAGGAATAATTAGAAATAATAGAGGATAGATTTTGTCTCATTATGCTTTCAATAGTGGCTTTAAGATAAATAATGAAGTTGAAGCTTGGGTGCCTTTAGAAGGGTTAAAATTATGCAAACATATAGAAAGCAATTTATTCATAGTAATAAATGTAATTTTGAGGAAAGCAAAGACTCCATGGAACATACAAGAGATAATTATGGAAATTGAAGATCTTGCTAAAGAGTTTGAAGAAATTTGGTTTACACATACGTAAAGGGAAGGAAACAAATGTGCAGATAGGCTAGCCAATAAAGGGGTTTTAATTGAGGATCATGAAATTAATTTTTCTTTTCAATGGTTAGAGGAAATAGTAAGTTTAGCTAAAGCTAACAAGAAAATGTTGACTACCTAAATGAAATAATGATTAAGATTTACGTTAATGTTTTCCATTGGTAATATCTGCTTTATAACATTAATGTATTTTCATATAAACTATTTATTATAATTTTTGTGGTTGTTGTGCTTCAAGAAGGAAAACAATCCAAATTTGATAAAGCGAACCATGATGATGTGATGTTTTGGAAATATTACTCTACTAAGCTGCAATACATAAATAGTAGAGGTGAATTTTTGGTATTGCGAAGGTTGCTATAAGAAAATATCAAGAAATATGTTGAATTCTAGAATATTTGTATTCACACAGAAAATTTAAAAAAATCCAAAAAATGAAAATCAAGAATTCAGATATTTTATGTAAAATGATATATAACATCTCAATTGACATGAGAAGTAAATCTATTTGTAAACTCTCAAGATCTAAATAAGAGAGTTGTGATTTTTCAAGGGTGGGGGACCCGAGTAAAACCTCTTGTTCTCCAACAAAAAAAAAAATTGTAAATTATATATAATTTAAGAATATTATAAGTCTTTTATAGATACTTTTAAAATTGGATCAAGTGAAAGTGGAAGTAGGGATTGAATTCAAATTACTCTTACTTTTCTTCGTAAAGTTTATTCCTCATTATGTTTTTACTTGAAAAATTAAGGATAAAATAATGGATGGTGGCCCATGATTTATGGGGAGAGATGCCCTTTATTTAAAACTATGAAGTGGAGAAAAAATTAACGAGAGAGAAACTATTAAAAAAGCTTTTAATGTGGTTTGGATTTTTGGATTTCCATATTAGCTCATCAATAAGGATACTTTGAACAATATTAGAAATACCCTAAGCAAATTCATCAGGAGGACCAACTACGAAAGAATGAAAATATGTTATATATACCCAAATATGTGTTGTTATGGATATTTCAAATCCTTCGCTACAATGCATTAAGAATAATTTGAATCAAGAAAATAGAATCAATAGGTGGATTATGAAAACTTTACATTATGTTGTTGCAATTGTTATGAGACTAGAAACATGGAAAGAGTTTGCAAAGTGAAAATGATGAAAAAAAAAGATAATTTTGATCATGAGACGAACTTCAAGATGAATCCAGAAAATCCTATTATAGTAGAAGCTCGATTAGATCAAAGATATTCCACTCCAAATAAAGAAGAAAAGAAAGCCTATCTACAACATCATATAAAAAAGGCCACCATAGTTCACTTGGATCAATCATTAGAAGAAACAAAGAAGGATACAATGGATGAGAAAGTGCAATGTGCAAGTTCAAATATAAAAGGAATTAAAGGTGTAAAGGAAGATGTGGAGGAAAATTTTAGATCAAGTTTATTTCAACTAAATTGTCTTCATTTTCATCAAGTGGTAAGGAATCATCTCCTAGAAATAAAAATGAAAGTAGTGTAGAGGTTATCCCTTGCACTTTAGGGTTTCAGTAGTAGAATAACAAGGAAATAAGGATGGAGGAAATCCATAGATATTTAGGGTTTTTAGGGCAACATACGATGGTAATTATTATGGAGGAGCATCCTTGCACTTTAGGGTTTATAGGGCAACATATAGAACAAAGTGTTTTGAGGTTATTCCTTGCACTTTGAATTCTTCATAGTAAGACAAACCTATACACAATAAGTCTCACTATGACTAGTTTAAAATATTGAAGAGGATGATGAAGGTGAAAGTGTTGGTGGGAATGAAAAAAGAGAGGAAAAAACAAGAAGTAAAAATAAAAAGAAAAGCAAATTTTAAGGGATATTAATATGGGAAAGTAAAAGCAAGTATCACAAGTGTTGGCAATAAGTGGAACTAAACCTAAAAATAAAAAGTGACAATTAAAATGATATCTTGGAATGTTAGAGGCATGAATAAGACCCCTAAAAAAAGGTATTAGGGATTTAACATGTTGTTATAGACAATATATCTATAGATATGAAAATCGAGTAGCAAATATTTTATCCATTCACGGTGTTGACTTTAATCTTGGCAAAAAAATTATTTTTGAAGGCAATTAAATGAGTGAGATTTTATATTTTCATAAAAATGATGTGAAGGAGTTGATTACAAAAACATAGCAATTTAAGGAAGATGATTAATATCTTTGATATAAAGGCAAATGAAGAATATATTTGATAAAAAGGTATTTCAATATGGTTTAATTAACTTGATAGCAATGTAACAAGAGCAATGTAACATTTTGTTATTTTAAGAGTGGCCTCCACGAAAAGTCACATGAAGCTTATTAAAAAAATGTTAGAAGTTATTTTTAGTATTTTATTTAATAAAAATATATTACTATCAAATGCTATTAGCTCAACAACTATATTACTCAAATTTTGAGGAGGAGACCCAAGTTTGAATGTTAGGACCCTATCGTAATAGAACTACGTACTTGTGTAGTGTTGGTGTATGTTTGCACCATGAGCGCCTAATGGCATGGGTCCATTATGATGTAACCTTTACTTTTATTGCAAGTAGTAGTTAGTAGCTCAGGTCCCTATTTCATGTGATCCAACCCTTGACCATTAGGGTTAAGGTAAATAAGAGTCTATACATAAGCACATAGGTTTGGAGTAGAAGGCATCTCATATTTTTCTCGATTTGTATCAGAGCTTTACTTATAAGGAGGTTGCTCCCTTGAAGAGGCTTACTATATTTGTTCCACTTGATCAATATAAGTTTGTTATTATTTCTATTAAGTTATTTTTGTGAGCACTTCTGTTATTTTATTTTCATGATCATTTAGTTTGTGAACATTTCCATTAAGTCTTACATTGCTACCCTGGTTACGCTTATTTTTATATGAAGATTTCTAACAAGTGGTATTATAGCTCTTTCTAGGGCCATATTATACAATAGAAACAATTTTTGTCATTTTGTCTATTTTTTGTTCTGTAATTTTTTATTTTGTTCATTTTTTATTAAAATATGAAAAACACAAATTTTTTCTATTTTTAGTGGAGTAGGTTAGAAATCCTATGTTGGGGTTTTTAAAATATCATGGAGAAGTTGTCATTATTAGCTAAACTATATTACCCATGAAGCATCTAGTGAAGTGAGGGGTAATCAAACTCTAATATCCAAGCCTTAGACAACACCCCTATACGATTGCAAGCTCCCACTACCCTTGTATATATAGGGATATCCCCTAGGAATAGGAGAAGCTTTCAACCATAAGAGGATACAATCATTTGAGTTTTGTGGTGCACCAGTAAGTGGTTAGCCTTGAGAAGTTACTTTCATAGTATCCTCACAAATGAATAGGGTGGATATAGATACGATGGAACCCTTTATAGTTAGAAATTTCAAATATTGGGTCAACCACTAATCATGAATGATATTGTATATAAAATATCCCATGAAATCAAATACACCCTAACTTAGTTTGTCCCTATTGAAACATTATTTAAGTCCTTTCTCATTAAAAAACAAAACTAAATATGAGCATATTGTATAAGAGGCTATGTCAATCAATCTAACAATGTAGAGAATATCATATTTGATAGTGCACAGAATATCCAATTTGATGGTGTAAATAATATGTAGTCTGATAGTGCAAAGAATATCATGTTTGATAGTGCAAATAATATCTAGTATCATAGTGAAGAGAATATACAATCCGATAGTCAAAGTAGCTAGTTATCAAAAATCTACCAGTGACCAAAAAAAGCAAAATTTCCTATTTTATGAGATAGCCCATTGTGATCCCTCTTAGAGATAATCATTTTGAGATATTACTCCAGTAAACTTTTTTAAAGACCCTAAAGTGGCAAATGGTTGGTGGTACTAGAGATACTCAAGAGTTAAAATGATTAGATGAACAAGTGAAACAAACTGAAGCTTCTCAATTAGCAATCCTCTAGGCATTGTTGTAGACACCCAATTTTGACATGCATAGATAACTATAACTTAAGGCAAATCACCAAACAACATAACATCAATAAAACACTCAAACTTGAGGAAAATATGTATCAAATTTGGCCTCTTTGCAAAAGTACCACCTTTTTATAAAAGCATTGCTTAGTGCTTTTGTTCCAACCTATCGCTTTTGCAAAATATGATTTTTCTAGTAAGTTGATTAGTCAACAAGACCATTGAACAAATGTGGTACTTTAGTGAAAAATTGTTAGTGGCCAGCACTTTTGTCAACACAAGTGAAATCCCTACGACAAAAAATAGAAGCACGTGGGTTCCTTCCACTTCTTTCCCTAATCATGCATGCTCCATCATCTCATCAAGCCTACAAAATTTGAAATTTTTCTTTACCCTAATGGCATCTTTGAATCCATCTTCCCTCCAAGAATCTACCCTCCCAAGATCTTTAAATAGGGCCCTTGGGATGGGCATTTCATAGAAGAAATCATAAGCTATCAAAACTCAACCAAAATTTGCTCTCTCACTCTCTTTCAATATCATCTTCTCCATTCTTGCATTTTGAGCATTACAATCAAGCTTTTGGGACAAATGAACCAAGGCAAGAGGCATTGGAGATAATAATATCATTTTGGTGTAAGGAGGAGGCTCTGTTGGGTTGTGACATTCCTAGATCCTTCCTTTCATCTCCGTGTTATTCATTTTATGTATTTTCCTCTTAGTAAGCCTTGCTAACACTCTGTTTTGCACGCTACAACTGATAATATTTGCATTGCTCCATTTCTTACATTTAAAAATCTTATTTACAACCATATAATACTATTTTATGATCATTTTATTTCATTTATAACTATTTATAGGTATTTTATGTTGCTAACTATTTTTTTGTAGGCTTATTTACTCTGCTTCCTTGCTAATATTTGCTATTTTTTTATCCATACCCCATAAATCTCCTATCTCTACTTTTCATTTGAACTTATAGGCCTTTATATCTATTTTGCACTCACTTTTATCTTATTACAGTCTTCTTAGTATTCGTAGGTATTTTATACTTGTTATTTATCTCATTTGCATAGCCATTTTCATTTTTAGTCTAAACTCTTTTACTTATACTAATCCTTTTTTGGGACTCTTTTCATTTAAATTTGCAAGCATGCATGCCTATATTATGCTCATATTTTCTTTAATTGTAGGTATTATTTGATGATTTCTTTATTATATAGTTATAATCACATCTTTGCTTGTCTATAACCAACTTGTTCTCAAATCCTATCAAGTTATTGTCTCAGACTTCCATTTAGACATTGCACAATCCTTTACCTTGTCTTGCTTAATATCAGTATTATATTGCCTTATCTTGATCAAATCTTACTCTTAATCAAGTTTGTAATCTTCTATAACTATTTGCAGACTTTTTAGACACCTATTCCTTGCATTTTAGACACCTATAGATCCCTTTTGTAGACATCCAAAGAGACCAAATACCATTTCTTAGTCTTCTCAAGCATATTTCACCTTCCATTCATGTTTTGAGAAATTTGAGAATTATTTGGTTAAATTTTGTAACTCCTTGGCACTTAGACATCAAAAAATAGGGTTTTTCTCCCTTTTGACAACGTAATCTCAAATTTACATAAAAAATTCACATTGAATTTCTTCCCAAAACTCCATGTTCGACAGTTGTAGGAACAAAAGTGCTAACATTCCCAAAAAACCAACACTTCTACTTCTCTATTTTACACATAATAAAATTTAATTGTTTACAAAAGTGTTAGGTAGTGCTTCTATTTGGTTTTAGCACTTTTGTATGAGTAGTATTTCCTTCCAAATTCTAGGTATATTCCACTTTTGTTTTATGAAAAAGGGGTCTAATCAACTAGAGCAAATAGCCTACTACTTCTTTGTGATCATATAGACCCTCTAAACCAAACTACCATCCATTTTTCCCCTACTTTTGTAGGCCTGACAAAAGCGCCACAATTGCTACAAAAGCGCTAGGCGGTGCTTTTGTTCAAACATCTAGAAATAGGTATTTCTATTTTAGAACCCTTTTGTATGATCTTAATTGATTTATTTCTATTTTTGATTTCTTTGATTACTACAATTTTTAACAAAAATGTACCTAATTTGGATCAAATTGAGGAATACTTAACATATGTTAGGATCCTCAATCCTAACATTATTAGTTAGTATTAGTTAGTATTATTAATCATTTAATTATTATATTATTAACTTATAAAGTGAACCATCACAACCCTTCATAACGTGAACCATCACGTCTCTTCATACATGAACCATCATGTCTCTTCACCAACATAGCTTTAGGGTAGATATATATATTAGGTTGGCCATCCATATCAAATCATCCAAGAAGAAGAATAATAAGCATATATTCTAAGGAGGGAGCCCCCTATAGTGGCAAAGCGATTACAAGGGAGCCCCCTTTGAGTGGCCTGCGATTAGGTAAGAAGTACCAACATGTTCCAATATATTTTAAAAGTACTTAGGTAAGAAGTAAATAATCATTTAGTCTAGGATAGCCTTGCTTTACCTGCATTCTCTCTTATTTTCTCTTGAAAGGAAAAATCCTTTATTTTATCGTAAATCATAAAAATCAAAAGGTATACTAGTCTAGGAACCTTGTTTGATGCATTATTGTATTATTTCATTTTGTAATCCTATTTGTTTTCATAAGCGATACTATTTAGGTTTAAAGACAAAATCTCTAGGTGTTTTTTGATTAAATTACAAAACAACACTTGAACATAAACATATACATGTACATGGAGGTAGGCTAACCCGTATGAAAGTATTCATGTTTCCTTTGGAAAGAGACTCATGTTGTTGTCACATGCAACAAACTATGACTACATTTTGGTGAACCCAACGTGAAACACATATTTTATTGAAAGATAAAAAATTAATTCAAACCTAAAGTAATACCATTTAATTATGTTTGCTTAGTTAGATCACATTAATAAAAATTAATAATAGGTTTCCCTAATTGGTGTGAAAGTATCAATTTTGAGATGTATCTAGGTGTGATTGGTCCTTATACCATTCCTTTTTCATGTACCTCAATGTTTTCCCTTGCGTATGACTATGTATATCAAGAAAAATAAGTCACTATCGAAAGGGTGAGTATATTTGTCTAGTTTAGGTATATCGGAAGGTCCTCCGAAGGTATATCAATTAGTTGATTGATATTCATAGCATTTGCTACCTATCTTAATAAAGACTTAATAAAACTAATTCCTTATCCTTTCTCCAAAAAAATTAACTTATGGCTAACCATTGATACAATACTTGCAACAAAGGTCTAGCATCATCATCTTACCCTCCTTTTCCACATGCCCAAGAAGAAGAAGAAGAGAATACATGGGTAACCCTAACTTTAGAGAAGTAGAGTATGTTGTAGAAAAGGTAAATTTTGTTTCTATAGATCACATTAAATAATATTTGAAAATGAATAAAATATTTTCTTGGATTTTCTTAGGGAAGGTCTCAAAAATTTAAGCAAGGGACAACCTTCTAATTCCAATTTAGGGAATGAAAATATAAACCATTCTAATAAACAATCTATTGTAACACCATTAAATGAAAATCAAGTTAACACTTATATTCTTAATGCAGCTATGGTTCACCCTATAGATTCCACTATTCCTCCAACCATCTCTATAGGAGTACCTATTCAATGCCATCTTCTAGTGTTCCCTTATTTATCCCAATTCCAAACTCTATTTCTACTAATCCTTTCTTAACAAATGATCTAGGGGTCAACTATATTCCTGCACCAAATATCCCTAATAAATTTGCACAACCTTTAGCAACATTACCTTAAATACCTCAAGCTTATTCTCAACCTCTAGTAGTATTACCGACACCTTCAAATCATTCAACCTTAGAATTCCAAAACATAAATGATAAACTAATATATCTTGAGAAGAGGGATTCCAAATTTGATGAATTAGAACATCAAATCACCTCTCTCCAATGAACATCATTCAGACAAAAATATTCTTTTGATGAATTTTATAGTCAACCTTTAGATCCCATGATCACTAATCACCCCTTTCCACCAAATTTTGAGACACCTAAATTTCAAATGTATAATGGTAAACAAGATCCTATTAATCACTTAAGGTTATTTCAAATCGCTTGTAGTGATGTAACCCATGATGAAATATTACTCGAATTCTTTCCTAAAAGCCTTAGCACCCTAGCTTTAGAATGGTATTTTCAAATACCTTGTCATTCCATTAAAAACTTTAGGGAACTTATGGAAGCATTTGTGAAATAATTTCCAGTTTATATTAAAGATAAAATCATCGTAGATGACTTATATCAACTTAAACAAGCCAAAAACAAACACTTCACTACTTCTTAGCAAAATGACAAACTTTGGTAGTAATACTTCAACATATTCCCCACCAAAAGAACTTTTACACATATTTATATGTAACCTTCATGAACAATTGTCTTATCCCTTGGGAACTGCTAGTATCACTTCTTTTGAGGAAGCAATAAATAGGGAAAAAAAGTAGAAGCTACTATCCTAAGAAGAGGACAACTAAACTATAAGAAATAAGAAGATAAACCATATTCCCACAATGATAAAGGGTAATATAAGAAAAAGCATATTGTAGGGGATGGTGTAACCAATTCTCACTAAGAAAAAAATATAAATACAACCTAGAATGCTCCTCAAAAACTTGTATTATCCAAACAAGATAAAACTAGATGCTAATTTACAAATATCGGTCAAACTCAAACAACCATCTTAAAAATGCTTCTTGATACAAAAATAATAAATCTTCCACCCATTAGACTTTTGAACACTTCAAAAGAGTTACCCAATTAATATCGCTAAGAGGAACATTGTGATTATCATTGAGTTGATGGTCATAAAATCGATAGATGTAATACTTTGCAAGATGTCATCCAAGACCTTATAAAAGTTGGGAAGATCATCTTCAATCAAAAACCTTCACCTAATCAAAACTTGGAAATATTTTAAAATCCTTTACCAACCCATAAATAGAGAGTTACTAATTTTGTAGGAATAATTTATTTATCTAATCCATCCTATGAAGTGACTCAACAAAAAGCAAGAAATCAACCCTTAGAACAATCTACACAACCACCATTAATCCTTCCTTTGAATACCAAGACAAATACCTCCAACAAATCACCTTTGGTTCTTAGACTGCCTAAAGATAGTCAAAATTATTTTAACATTCGATAACAACTAGAAAGTATTATTGCCAAGATTTCCCTCTTATAATTACTAAGAACTTTGCCCACCCGTAGGGACATATTGCTTAAAATTTTAAGTGAACAAGAGGTATCTCAAGATTTGCCACCTCATGTAATAGGTTTCACTGGAATAAATAATGTTGTCATAGCGTCCCATGAAATCGGTATGCATTTAAATGTAATGTCGAGAGATCTACTCCTCTACATAACAACCCACATTGGAGATAAGTTCATTAAGAGGGTCCTAGTATATAATGATCCAAAACTTATAATTTGTGATGTAAAATCCCTCCAACAATTTGGATTAAGGAAGATTTACATGAATCTGACCTCATCATTAGAGCTTTTGATAATGAAGAAAAAGAAATCACTGACACCATAACTTTTCCCCTCAAAGTAGGACCTTGAATTCTCAAAACTCTCTTTTATGTTATCCCATGTGATGTAACTTATAATATTTTTCTTGGATGCCCTTGGATTCATGCTATGAAAGCAATCCCTTCCACATTGCATCGTGTCTAAAGTATGAATATCAAGGAAGGAACATTAATAACCTTGCTAACTTAGAGCCTTCCATGTTAGCTTTTGATGCTATAAACTTAAAGGAAATGCAACCACAAGTAATGAAATAAGCATGCAATATTATAACTATGATAATGGCTAACTAGTAAGCATGTAAATAGCATGAGAAACTTCTGAAATAACTCATGAAATAGCCATTAATGAAAGCTCACAAAAATTGTAACTTGATACAATATGTGCATGCTATGAGCAATGCATTCTTCATTACATATTACAATGTTGAGTCACAAATATTTACTAGTATGTGACTCTTCACTTTCCTACCCTAAGGACACATGTGCATTATGCATGATAAATACTTGTTCACATGCACACCTAAGGACACTTATTCTTCCTATTCTAAAGGACACATGTACATGTGGACAACATCCATATTTACATCATTGCATATTCTTGTGTATTTATTCTATTGCATAAAGTAAATACTTAAATCCTAATCTAAACATGTATCCATGGTGGTACATTGATATGTACCAAATAATGTAATATTCTCTAACATCCCCCTGTATTATATTATTTGGTTATTGAATACTTTAGTCTTCAATATGGATCTTTGTATTTGTCTTCATTCTTCAAGTGACTTTGGATTTGATCTTCTGCTTGAGCTTCATATTTTTGCTTGAATTTGTATTCTGAATTTGGCATTGTTACTATTTTCCTTCTAATTTTGTTGTCGAAGAAGTTCATACCTTTCTTGTGCCCATATCTATACCTTGAGAAATATATTTGAGAAAATCCATTAATGAAGTTTCTTGTCATTGTGTATATCCATTCAAAGAAATGATTTTCTTTGTACCAACAATGTATTTGAGAATGATTGGTTCCTCCATAAATTTTACAACTATGAAGATTCCAACATCTCTCTATTTTATGACCATATCTGCTATAGTGAATACATCAATTTTCAGTTATCAAATCCCTTTGACCATTCTGTCCTTCATAGCAACTGTTCCTATCAATCTCAGTTATTGATTTGATATCATTATTTTCGGTTACAAACTCAATTCCTTGCTTATTGCTACTAGTCCAACTTGTATATTCATGACCTTCATACTTTGATCTGATTTTTGGTGCAATTGGTTTTTGCATTCCCTGTTCATGTTTTTCCAAACCTGTATCTTCATATCTTATCAATTTTGAAAAAAACCATTAGTATGACCAATACAATCATTAGAATGATCTTTGTCAGTATCAATATGATTTTGTGCATCACTATCTCTATCATCTATGCCTTCATAAATTCTAATAGCATAGATTTTTTTGCACAATCATTAATTGTATTCAAATCACTTGTATTGCATATAGCATCAATATTTGAAAAAGGCTATTCTATATTTGTCGTGGAATCTAAATCACTAGTGTCATTGCTTGCATTACAATATTTCCTTCCATGTTGACTAGAATCACAATTTGCATCTTTATTCTTTTGGTAAAGATCACTAGTATCACAACATGCATCAGTCATCAATGGTTTTGATTCTATAATATTGCAAAATGAATCTATCATCATGGATCTTAAATCATTTATATCATTAGAAGCATCTTTCATCTGTATTTTATCCCCTACTTCTTCAATATTTTCTTGTTTTCTTATCTTACCTTTGATTTTTTTTTTTAAGTAATACTATCCTCATTTTTTTATTTGTGGAAAACATCCCAAAAGGGATGCCACTTTCGGGTAAGACCCAAGGAGGCAGGGGTATCCATTCCGCCAAAAACGCCCAGGACTCGGACTTGGCCTACCACCTTTGACATACTCAAGGAGCAAACAAACACACAAAACCAATTTAAAAATAAGTAAATAACAACAAAAATAATAAAATAAAATAAAAAACATGCTCCTTGAGTGTGTCAAAAACAAAAGCACAACCAAACACACACACAATAAGATAAAAGAAACCACAACACGAACCACATAGAAAAACACAAGAACCACATAACAAAACACAAACAAGACAAAAACAACAGAACACTACAAAGACATAACCCAAAAAAAACATGAAAAATAAACACAACCAAAACCTAAAATATTAAAAAATAAAATAAAAATAAAAATAAAAAACAACCAACAACAGACAATAAACAAAAACAAAAAACATAGAAAACACTCACACAAAAAAACATGAATTAACACAAACAAAGAGAAACACAAGAACAAGAACGACAAAAACACAAGAACAATAACAAAAAACATAAAAAAACACAAAACAACAAAAACACAAGAACAACAAAAAACAACACAAAGAACACAAAAACAAAACAAAACAAAAGAACACACACACCTTAAAAAACTAAACAAAAAAAAAAAAAAATTGAACATAACAATGACCTATCTAGACCATAAGACTATTAAGGCAAGAAACAACAAAGGAAACAAAAGAAAGAAAAGAGTGAGCTAGGGAACTAAAAAACCTGAATGAACCAAAGAGAAGCAAAAAAAAGCAAGAAGAAACTAGGTACCTTCAGAACTGGAGCCATCCAAAGAAATGATAGAAAGAAGAGCTTCCCTAATTTGCGAAGCCCACCATCTAGGAGGGTGGCCATAACAAGTAAGATCACCTTTGTCCAAAGCCCAATTAGCTAAAGCATCAACACTCTTGTTTTGATCTCTGACCACATGATTGTAATCAACTTTCAAAAATCCCATCTGGATTAATTGAATCTTCTCAATAATTCTTTTTATTCTCCAATCAACCTTATGATTCTTGGAAGGAGTCTTCAAAAGATTAATCATAAGTTGAGAGTCAGACTCAACTAACACCTTTTCCCATCCAACCTTAGTAGCCTCCTGAAGGCCTCTGAGGATACCATACCCCTCAACAAGGTTATTGGAAAGAATACCCAAATTCTCAAGAAAAGTAAAAACCAGGGAGCCATCTGAAAGTCTACCAATTCCTCCCACACTGGCTTTTCCAGGGTTCCCTCTAGAGGCTCCATCAATATTGACTTTTCCAAAATCCTTAGGAGGAGGTTGCCAATTTCTTGTCCTATCCATCTTACTAATACTCACATTCCCTTTAAGTTGGTTGCCCTTAGAAGATTTAATCTTCAATCTTTGCATCACTTGATCCCATCTTTGGTGGGAGTTTTGGGGGTGATTAAGGAGTTGATGGACTGATTCAACTAAGTTGGCTATGGTCTTTTGCCAAATATAGTGAATATCCTTCCTATCTTGATTAAAAATTTGGTTGTTCCTTTCAATCCAAATATTCCAAAGAAGAATGGTAGAACCCATCCAAACTAACCGCCTAATAAAATGATCAACACCCTCTTGATTAGGCCAATCCCTCCAAAGTTGTTCAAAAGTAAAAAAATTGGACCACTGTAAGCCAAGTAAAGTGGCCATTCTCCTCCATAGCTCAGAGGCTAAAGTACACTCAATAAAAATATGGTTGAGAGTTTCTACATTCTCTTCACACATCTCACATCTAAAAGGGCCATGAAAACCACGCTTCATAAGTTGCTCACCAGGAAGCACCCTACGATGCAATACAAGCCAAGTAAATAATATCACCTTAGGCCGGAGCTTTTGAGCCCACAATTGAGAAAAGAAGAATGGTTGGGATTATTATGGCATAAGGTCAAATAACCTTGAGCAACTGAATACTCACCCTTAGTAGTGTTGTTCCATCCAAAACAATCTTTTTCATGGGACCAAGAGAGAGATCTCATATGAAGGATGCCTTGGATATCTTGTCTTTGCCTTTCTCGGGATTTGAATAGGCCAGTCCTCAATAGGGATCCAATATCTACCAACCTTTGAATTACCAGTATGGTACCGACAATAATTAGCCACCTTTATCCAGTTAGCTCGGTGAAGCTCCTCCATCCAAGGCCTCCAATCGAGAAACTGAGTTATCAAAGGCTTGTGACCATCCCAAGAATCTGTCCAAAAATTTGCCTCGTTGACCATTATGAATGATCCAAAATAAATTTTTCTTTATCAAATCCTCACCAGTCTTAAGAACTGCTAAAATGGGAGAACCTTTGGTAGGAAGTTGATAGCGAACAAGGTCTTCAGGACTTTTGTTCTTAGCACGAGAGATTATTGGCCCAAAGAGCATTGGGGTTATGCAACATCCTCCAATATAATTTAGCAGCTAAAGCTTTGTTGTTATTAATAGAAGACCGGAATCCTAACCCCCTTTAATTCTTAGGAAGACATAAAGTGTCCCATTTCACCAAGGCCCATTTTCTTTTCTCCTTAGTACCACTCCAAAGGAAACGATGACTGATTTGATCCAGATTCTCGAAGAACAACCTTTGGAATATTCAACATGGAAGATACATAAATAGGAATAGCTTGAAGGACTGATTTTACCAAGGTGATTCTACCCCTAGAAGAAAGCCACCTGTTGGTCCACTTTCCAATTTTCTTCTTGACTTTGTCCAACAACCAATTCCAATATTTATTTTTCTGCCTTTGAATATTTATGGGAATACCTAAATAAGTGATTGGAAGGGAGGTCTTCTTATATCTTAATTTATCCAAGACCATGGATTCCTGTCTAGCAGAGAAGTGAAAGAAAATAACTTTAGATTTGTCTTCATTGATCAACTGCCCAGTAGCCTTAGAAAAATAGCTAATGATTTGCTTAATATTAGAAGCTTCCTTAACTCGTAGCTTTACCTAAAAGAGTAGAGTCATCCACAAATTGAAGATGAGAGATAGGTCTAGCTCCATGAGCAATGGTAACTCCCTCAAGGGTTTTGTTTTCCCTCTTTTTGGTTATAGTCCTACCCAAGCATTCAACAAGAATGATGAATAAATAAGGGGATAGCGGGTCACCTTGCCTAATACCTCTGGAAGCTGGGAACGACCGAGAAGGCCTGCCATTGATAAGAACTAAGTAGGAAACCGAAGAGATACATCCCATAATCCAATCCATCCAATCCTTAGAGAAACCAAATTGCCTCAAAACTTTGATAAGGAAGTGCCAATCCACTCTGTCATAAGCTTTGGATAAGTCTAACCGAATGAACATGGAAGGAGATTTTTGCATATCCATGGAATGGATGGCTTCCTGAGCAAGAACTATCTCATCTACTATTTGACGCCCTTCCACATAACCCCCTTGCTCTGGGGAAATAATCTTATGCAAAAGAGGCTTCAACCTTTCTCGCATGATTTTAGTAATGATTTTGAGAAGAACATTACATAAAGCAATAGGTCTAAAAGCTGAGATATGATCAACCTCTTGAGCTTTTGGAACAAGAGTAATATAAGTTTTATTGATAACCTTCAAAATTTCTTTGGCTTTCCCGGCTTCTTCCACCACCTCTAATAAATCAACATGAAGGATATCCCATAACTCTTGGTAGAACTCAATGGGAAAACCATCAGGACCTGGGGTTTTCCCTTTTTGCATTTTAAAAACTACCTGTTGAAGCTCATTGATAGTAATAGGAGCAGTCAAAATAGAGTTCTCCTCATAAGTGATAAGAGAAGGGATTGCTTGAAGAACATTTTGTTGAGAAGTCGAGTCAAGAGGAGTAGCAGCAAAAATATTGGAAAAGTAATCAACAACAATAGAGTTCATGCCATCCCAAGTATAAACAACATCTCCAGAATCTGATTTCAGGGAAGAAATAAAGTTGTGAGATCTTCGAGCTAGAAGAGATTTGTGGAAGAAATTTGTGTTTCGATCTCCTTCTTTGAGCCATTGAATTCTAGATTTTTGCTTCCATAAGATTTCTTCTCTTTTTTCCCATTCCTCTAACCGAGTTGTGAGTTTAATTTCATCTGCACTTCTCTTCTCTCGTGAGGCCATCTAAACGGATTTTCTTATTCAAATTTTCAAGATGAGCAATAACTTCATGTTTTTTTTATGAACATCCCCAAACTCTTTCCAGTTCCAAGTCTTGATTTTGGATTTAATGTATTGCAGATCTTTTGGCAAAACAGAACATCTTAGTCCCATGCCTAGGTTTACCTTCCTTCCACCATTGTTGCACACGAGGTCTAAAGGAAATGTCTCTAAGCCACATTAATTGAAAACGAAAAGGAGAGAAACTCACATTGGTTTTCCACATTTCCACCATGATTGGCCAATGATCCGAACCAACATTATTAAGAGTCTTCACTTTAGGAATGTGACCATGGATTAAGAAATTTTTAGAGAGCAAAAACCTATCCAATCTCTCCATTATACAAGCTAAGCCTTGCCTTCTGTTAGACCAAGTCATAAGGCCATTATCTCGGTTGGATGTCCACAAGATGGAGGTTTGCAATATATTCGCTCATGAGGTCAGTGCTTTTGTCCAAATTTCTATTTCCCCCTTTTCTCATCCAGAGAGAGGATGGTATTGAAATCTCCTCCGATCAAGATCCAAGCTTCAAGAAAATGAGAGATAATATGAGTTATATCCTTCCACTGTCTTCTTTTTTCCTCCAAAGCAGTCGGAGCATAAACAGTAATGCAGAGCATAATTTGGTTGGAATGTCTACTTTGAATAGCTATAGCCAACAGACCCCAACTGCCAACCATATGGTGAATAACTACCTCTTTTGGGTCCCAAAGACAAGCAATGCCACCATAAGTCCCCTGGGAACAGAGGGAAACCACTTTTCCAGCTGGCCAAATTTTATTGGCAATTGAGTCCATATCCTCCATTGACATCTTTGTTTCTTGAAGGAAAACAAGATGTGGATGATTTATCTGAATCATTCTTCTAATTTCATTTTGTTTTGAAAGACTCCCTTTGAGTCCTCTAATATTCCAAGTGATGATCTTCATTAATACCAGGGCTAAAAAAGTTGGGAAGGGCATTAATCTTACCTTCCTCTACAAGCTTTTCACCTTCTTTTACCATATGATATTGATTGGTCTTGCGACCTGCTTTTTGATTAGAATCCATCTTCAATTTTTTTCCCTGTTTCTTGACTTATTCCAATTGAATCCGAGATGGCTTCTAACCTTGAAGAATGCTCGTACACAACCAAAATTTTACTAGAGGGTTCAACGGAGTCTATATTGGGACCCCGTATTATTTGAAGTTTTGACATTTAAAAGATTGTTTTTCTTGTGTAAATTTTCTCCCTTTTTTTCTCGTTGAAAACCTTTGATTTGTTGGTTTGTCTCTCGAGTTCTTCCCTTCATATTTAAATTGTGTTTCTAAGATTTTTGTTTCCATTATTTCCTCTTCCTCACTTGGGACATCATTTGTGGAAAGGATTTCAAACATATTAGCAGATGACTTTGATTGATCCTTCATAACTGGTTTTTTTTGAGTGTTCTTCTTCTTAGGCATTTGGAAACCTCGCTGAGTTTATATCTTCTTTCTTTTGATCAGGAATTTTATTTGGGCAAGCACCGGCCAAATGACCATATTCATGGCAAATTCTACAACGAAAAGGAATGTTCTCATAGTCCACTACTTGCTCCCAAGTGTCTTCCCCAAATTGTAATGTGATATTTTTAGGTAGGGGTTTGTCAAAATCCATTAAAACACAAATCCGAGCATAAATAATATGTTCAAAATTTTGAGTACAATCAGCAATCATCATAAAAGTTCCTAAAGAGTTTCCAATTGAAGAAAAAATAGTAGGATTCCAAAATTCAATAGGGAGGCCAAAGAGTCTAACCCACACGGGAGCTATAGAAGGCATCTCTTCTTCGACTTTAAATTTAGTATGCCAGGGCTTCATGAAAAGCCCCGCCCTTCCAAAAAACCAAGGACCCCCTTGAAAAGTTTTCTCTCTATCTTCATTATTAGCAAATAAAACAAGAAAATAACCATTTGGATAAATAGAGATTTGTAACTCACCTTTAGTTTTCCAGCTTTTTGCAGCCCAAACTTTGAAAGCAGATAGGCTCGGACGAAAACCCACGAACCGACAAATTAGTCCTCTTTTTTCCAAATCTTCAATGCCAATCTGAATGTTACCCATATCAAGCTTAACAATAGGAGTTCCATCAGATGCTTTAAGACATCCTGACTCCATTTTCCTGGGATCAATCTTAGGCATTCTTAGAGGTTTATGGGAAGCCCTAAGATTGATATTAGCATTGGGCTGAGGCTGTCCACCACGGAGGGCATCCCTAAAATTCATTTTTGGGGCTGAGTTTTCGAAATTCTTACCCTTGACAGGGGTTTTCACAATAGAATTATTTTGTGGGTGCACCTTAGCACCAGATTCACTTGAGATATGAGCCATTTTTTGATCAACTCGCTTGAAACTTGTTTCGTGATCTCTTTAATCCTTGCCCTAGACGCCGTGGAAAGGTATGGTTTTCACTTTTCTTTTGTGCAACAAATTGGAAGCCGTTGTCACTCAAGTTCATAGTATGATCTGTTGAAAGACAAATTTCTAACCCATATTGGATCCCCTGCAACATTTCCTGCTAAAATATTGAGCATAAACCACAAAAATATTGGCCGCTAGGGCCCGAAGGCCCTAAAAACCAACCTCTGGAGCTGCTTGCACTCAACCCAGATGAAACCCTCGCATAGCCGCTTGCCAAAAATCTCGTTCACACATAGGGATGCGCTAGGATCTGTGTTGCTCCAAATGATATGAAAATTGGTGGAGACGTTCTAGGGGTTTTCAGGCATCTACCCTCAAAATTTCAGCTCAATCCGAGTCCGGATGAGTGAGATATGGCCGAAACAAGTTCGACAGTTTGGGCAGTCCTACGAAAAAATGTCAGTAATACGATCCTCATTATTGTCCCTATATCAATAGGTAATGTGAAAACATTTTTAGAGTCTTCAATTGCTTCTTCAAGCTTTGAATTTAGATATTCTTGAAGCATTGAAAATTTTTCATCTTTTGCTTCTTCCATGATTGTTTGTAAGATTTTATTTTCCTTTATTGACATACCCTTTTGTCCTTCAATGTTTGGTATCATGTATTTGATACAAAATTTCAAATTTTGTAACATTTCCTTAGTTTCTTCTAATGAGTCATATTCAATGTATATTGGTTCTTCTTGAAAACATAAATTTCCTATTTCAATTGTTTTCAACTCATGTATTTCTATTTCTATTTTTTGATAATTTGTTTTCTTCTTTATTTTATTTTTCCTTGCCATGTCCCCTTTGAAGTAGGCTACCTTATGGCTCCCTAGATAAGATATTTAGAGTTTTGTAAACTATATTTGCAAAATTCAATATCCTAATTTGATGTAGTAGACCTTATCTCTCCAACATTATCAATTTGTAAATATTAAATCTGATTTACAAAACTTAATTGATTGATTACAAAACTTGTAATTAATTTTCCAATACTCTAGGTAGAATACCTTTTAACTCCCAAGTAATTTTAGTAAAATATCAAGTTTGCTAAGATCTTTTTAATTCTTCAAGTTTTGTAAAGAACTTGGATCTACCAAATGATTTTGAGTGCAATATGTTTTGATAGTATGTTTAGCTTTCTTAGTTTCCTTGAGTTGAATCCCTTTTATCTCCCTAATGTTCAACTTTAATTTTCACCTTATTTATCCCTATGAATTAGTAAATAGAAAGATAAATATAATTTGATAATGCACCTTCAAGTTTTGATAAGGTTCTTTATTTTGTAGACCTTTTAGTTGGATTTCTAATATCTCAAAAATTAGAGCAAGAGACAAATGTAAAATGCAATTTTCCAACTTTATATAATAAACCTCTTCAATGCTTAATAGAATAGTATCTATGTTTTTCTCCCTTCAATTCTCAAAAATATATTTTTCTAAATTTGAATGATTTAAATATGGTCTAGAACTCCTTATATCTCTCTAATTTAGAGAATTAGAAAATGATAATATTTGCAAAATAATGTTTCAATTTTTCAAGGTAGAAATCCTTATATCCCATAGTTTAATTAATTGAAAATATTATGGATATATGAATCTTAACTAATGCACTTTTGAATTATCACTTAAGGATAAAAATCCTTGTTTTGATTTACTTTCTAATTCACTAAGGTTGGTATTTGCTTATATCTCCAATGCAATAAATAAACTCAACCTTACACCTTATAACTCCTTGTAATGGATGGAAAGAAAATATTAAATAATGTAAAACTATAACTTTGATGTGTTGCATGCTGATTGGTTTAGTCCTTGACTACGCTTTCAAGGTATTTGACTATATTTTCATTCTTTGCCTCGCTACGTGCTACGTGCTATTCACTATTCATTATCTATCGCTTGACCTTAGGAGAGTGTTGTTTAACGCCTTCACTTGCTATATCCTTCCAATCAATGGTGCTTAACTTCTTTGTTGTTGCTTAGCCACGTGGACCTCTTTGCAGTGATCCGTGATAACACTTAAGAAAGGTTTTATAACAGTTCAAATGAAGAAGGGCTCATGTAACAGTCTCGAAGATTGTAATGGTTCCTTTATGCACGGATTAAAGTTATTCTTATAATGTCTTCATTTACCAGTTCACATTCCTCCTTAGGATTTTGATGTATGTGTAATCTAATGACGCGTGTTTTAATATGCATTACAAAAAAAACAATCCTTCATATACACCAAAATAATATGGTTTATGTTATCACCTTGTCAACAGGCATATCATTTGCACTCAACTCTTTCTTCATTATTGATGCTCAAAAATTCAAAATTTTAATGCTCAATTCGTTGCGTCACCTAAAATGACTAGTGGTTGTCTAGAAGTGATTTTCATTAGATTTTGAAACCCCTGGAAAACACTAATCAATGAATCATTTTCTTATGGACACTATCTTTGGTGGACTCTTGTGAATGCTAGTGAATCATTTCCCTTGATGGTGTGCTAATGTAACAACTTCTTGTGAATGATATCAAAGTAATGACCCTTTTATCCTTGGTGCTATTTTGACACTTGTAATCTACCCTAGCTCACACGTCCCTTTGCTATCTTTAACATGAAACACTTTCTCCTAACTTTGATGCTGTGAGATGGCAAGACTCATCCGAACGCGATGGATCTTCTATGCTTTGACCTAGTGGCTCTTTCACCTCTTTGCCCTTGATTGAATGGTGGTGGCACTTTGGATATTGTTCCTTTATGAATATGGTGGCCTTCTACTTTGGCCTTGTTTGCTAGTCGCTCAGACTTGCAATGGTTGCTCTTGACCCTTGATGGTGCTTCTTACCTTATCACTTGGTAATATATTTTCTTAATGCCTTTCTATGTAAATGCTTTCCCCCATGTGCTTTCAACCTCCACCTTTACTTTCATGAAATGGTGGTAATGGTGGATGCTCTTTTGAATGTGGTAATGGTACCTTTGTCTTATGCAAGTTGTGATATATATTGCTTTTAATATTACCTCCTCTTCCTTGGAAAATTTATCCTATATCTCCTCAATGCTTGGTTAATTTTCAATGGTGATTCCAAGCCTTTTTAACCATGCAATGCCTTTCAAATAACTTATATTTGCAATATAGTATATGCAATTTGCTTTTAATATTGCCTCCTCTTCCTTAGAAACTTTATCCTATATCTCCTCAATGCTTGGTTAATTTTTAGTGGTGATTCCAAGCCTTTTTAACCATGCAAATAGAATACCTTTCAGATAGCTTCTCTTTGGAATGTAGTATATGCAATCTATGTTTTAGAATAGTATCTTCTTTGCTTTCAATAGATAGGTAGGATGTTGATATTTTTCTTTCTTTCACTAACTCCTCTTTCTTATGTGCAGGTTTTAACTTCATAGAAACTATCTTCTGCACTTTCCTTGAATAATTTAAACTTGAAACTTACTCCCTTGCAACTTTAAACTCTAATATGGTGCTTAATGAAACTTAATAATGAACCAAATATAAGAGTTCAAGTAATGAACATTTTGCACCTAAGTTGCATGCCTTTTAAACCTCAGTTTGATGATAATGTTCTTGGTGGTTTTGGATCACCTAATTATTGCCATGTGCTTGATGAAATTGCAGCTTTGAAACTCCTCTAACTTGTTGCCTTGAAAATATTGTTTGATGGCTTCAACTCTCCTCCAGGTTGCTCTTACGAGCTCTAAAATATAGCAGTTATTAATGCTGCCAAAAATATTGCTTTCGTACTGTCCTCAAATATACATTTTTTAAATTATAATGCAATCAATTTCTCCTCTAAATTTTTGTAAACTTCTTGCCAAATCCTTCTCCCTTGTGCTTGTTGTCGGATGGCGTCAATTGTCCCAAATTATTTGCTATTAGGAACTACTCCTGAAATCTTCTCCACTAGTCTTCTTTAAGTCTTCAATGAGGATTTCCTAGCCTTCTCCTTTGGTCTTCAAATCTTGCAACTTCTCTAGTCTTCTCAAAACTTCAATGAGACCTCTTATAGGTCTTCTCTTCAATATTCAATGGATATCTTCTTCTTGAGTCTCCTTCAATCTTCTCTCAATATTTATTGTGGTTCTTTCTATTTCCTATTGATCTACCATGTGCTTTTATACCACTGTTAGCTTTTGATGCTATAAACTTATAGGAAATGCAACCACAATTAATGAAATAAGCATGCAATATTATAACTATAATAGTGGCTAACTAGTAAGCATGTAAATAGCATGATAAATGTATGAAATCACTCATGAAATAGCCATAATGAAAGCTCACAAAAATTGTAACTTGATACAATATGCGCATGCTATGAGCCATGCATTCTTCATTACATATTACAATGTTGAATCATAGATATATACTAGTATGCGACTCTTCACTTTCCTACCATAAGGACACATGTGAATATTGCATGATAGACACTTGTGCACATGCACACCTAACTAAGGACACTTGTTCTTCCTATTCTAAAGGACTCATGTACATGTGGACAACATGCACATTTACATCATTGCACATTCTTGTGCATTTATTCTATTGCATAAAGTAAATACTTAAATCCTAATCTAAACATGTACCCATGGTGGTACATTGACATGTACCAAATAATGTAATATTCTCTAACACTTCACTTATTGTCAAACAATAGAAGCAAAACAATCAAGATCGAACCTTTGTCCATTGTAGCACAGGTGGTGGTATTTCAAATGATAGAATGATGATTTCTAATCAATAAAGACTGCAGTCATAAGACAATCATATTATAGTCATATTATATCATTGTCTTGAGACGCTATTGTCTCAATTGTATGGTGCAATCTTGTTCAACATATATTTGTACGTCATGATATTGTACTACACAGTACAAGATGGTCATGAACAAATGACTCTGCAACTCTTGAAACTCAATCCCTTTGTATGATAATCATATGTAAAGGTCAAAGTCTTTGCCAAGCACGAGATAATACTTGAGACTACAACACGATTCATATGATTGTCTTCATAGGATAAATCCCTTGTATAAACTAGTTGTCGTACAATCTACAACCAATGTAATTGCTATAATTTACCTTGGTAGTCTTCTCTCTCACTACAACCTACAATTACCTAGAACACTACTATGATGAAAATACTAAAATAACCTACAACTATAACAACAATCCTACAATATGCAACTATATTACTAAAACATATGCAATATCCTTAATAGTCATAGCATAACAATTATAATAAACTACAATAAAACTACAAATGGCAAAACTTGTATTGGCATTCAAAAGGTTGTTGTAAACAACAATAATATACATACAATTACAATGGCAAGACTGCATAACTAGCCTGCATAATGATAATGACAATACCCTCACCAATATCTCTCATTGTGCATCCATTGGCAATCACAACAATAACCATAGTAGCAATGCTATTACTTCTTGTGCTAGTAATCATTGTACTGTAAATAAAAGAGGGGGTCCTTTTAATCCCTTCCCTGGCCATTTCAAGTGGTTCCTAAGACAATTCACCAAACCATGACTACCACATTTAATTGAATGTTTTTGACTTATAATATTATCAAACTTTATTTCCTAAAGTCTTATTTGCAATTTATCAAATTTTATTACATTCTAATTTCACTTACATTTCATGACATTTCATTTTATTTTCTGTCATTTACGTTAATTTACATTTCACATGCATTTTGTATGCATTTCATTACAAAATATCTAACACAAAATGTTGACACATATTTTTCACTTTTTCTTTTTTGAGAAGCTATTTTTTTACCTACATCTATCCTCCCCTTTAAACCACTTGATGTCCTCATTGACACTTGTTGTTGCTCTTGAGAATTTGGTTATTTCTGCTGAGAGCTAGAAACTGGTGCTCCACCCATATCTATTATTTGGAGTCACGCGGTTGCTAGTTCATCCTTCAGTCTCTATGCATAGTTACTATAACAAAAAATTTCCAACCCATAATGGTTGGATTTCTTCTCCATATTCACAAACTTTAGCACCAAATCCTCTTCTAAGTAGCACATTTTTGTATCTTATATTTCAACTTAGCCTCAATTCTGGTTGCAATAGCTAATTATTCATCCTTTTAAGCAATAAGATGATCTTTGTGCTCTAGCTCCTTTTCTCAAGATTCATGCACCTGTGCCCTCACTACCAACTCTATTCTCAATTTGATGATGATCTCATTGCACTTCTTCATATCCTTATTTGTTGTAATATGTTCATCATCCTTATATTTTATCTACTCTTTGAAGTTTTGTCTAAGGCCAACAACTTTCGTTTCTACTTTCTTGTTCATTTTCTACATCTATTCCTTATATTGGTTAATACGTTCTTCTTTGGATTGGTGTATCTTTTCCAACCCCATTGTTAACCAATCAATCCAATGTGTCAAAAAATTAATTTATCTATACAATGGTGCCAATTTTGGTGGAATATTTTGGTATTCCACTTTTGTTGTATCTTCTAGATAAGGTTCCAAGGTACTTGCATCTATATATACCCTTTGTGGTACCCTATAATTGCTTTACAATTCTTTTGGTAGATCCTTTATTTCAATCATACTTATCACTCCTCTAGCCTATATATCCCATGGTTTTTTTTCACATATCTTAGCAAGTTTCTTTGTCCTACCGTCATCTTGATCCCACTATACAACTTGTTCTATTTCATTATAAACCATGGACCACCATTGCATAAATCATCCTACATATCCCATCCTAAATTGTAGTCATGTAGAGTAAAAAACTTGCATCATCTTCCCAAAGAATTCATCAACTTGATCATCTATTTGAATTCCTTCTTCAACATACAATCCAATACTAGGCACTTCAATGATGAAATGCTTGCCTATAACTCAAGGTGTCCCTTCCTCTTTATCTTCTTGTTCTATATTTATTTATTCTCTATTTTCCTCCCACTAAATAGGTTGTACTACAACTTGCAGCTTTGGTTGATTTTCTACACTGGTTGATCTTTGGCTACTACCACTTCATAACAAATTTATATTTCTTCTTTTCTTGAGTCTCTTTTACAATTTCAACCTCCTTGCTCCTTATAGGATCTTCAAGTTCTTCTAGCACCTCTATATTTTCAAATATGCCTTGATATGCCATCGACAACTTAAACTACCTCACAATTGGCATAGGTGGTGACACACTAAAATCTAGTTGTTGCACCAAATCAACAATTTATAGAAGTTTTTCTTGTACATTACTTGTTATATCCATTTCTTTTTCAACTACTTTAGTTTCTTATACTGACTGTGCTAATTCTACTTCCTGCTACATAGTCTCCACTAAGGGCTATTATTCCTACATCATAAATCTTTGTACTTCTGGATGTCTCCTTATCCTTATAGGAATATTTTGTTCCCCTTCTTATTCCATTATTTCTCTTCTTCTCTCTTCTCTTCTATATTCTACCTATTGCTCCTAAGGCAACTCCTCCATATGTTGTCCTTAGGGTATCGCTTCAATTTATTGTTGCAATTAAATTTCAAGCCTTCACAACCTCTTTTTCCATCATGGTGCCAACTCCTCCTCTGACTCCTCACTATCATTTTCTTTGATGACATTTTTCTTCACAAAATCTTCTTAGTCCTCACTTTAACTGTAGTGGACTTCATTATCGATACTACATTTATCCGTCTCAGTACCATGGGTTCATATTCTAACAACTTTCTTAGAGAAGTTAGTCGTAAAAATTTCTTCTTGATGAAAGAAATTACATTCAACATTATTCCAACAACATAAAATGCCATCAAAAAATTATTAGTCTCTCACCTCAAGAAATTCCTAATGTGGTATGGCAAATATGATGCTCAATTATACTATACTCCTTTCATAATGTCTTGTACATACTAAGCTAGCCATACAAATAAATTTTAATGACCTTGTTTCTCCTAACAACTTAGACATCATGATGTTTATAGCATATCATAGTTCATCATTGTTTAATTGACTCTGCTTAATCCCACAACTTCTGTGATCAAACATTTTACTAACTTTCATAGGAGTAATAGTTATGAACTTGTGGATTATCCTATTCCATTACTCTACATTTAAATATTATTTTCGCATGGGTATTCGACGTTTCAACAATCTAAATGTTTGATAAAAAATATTTGCTAAAAACATAACTCTAATTTTTTGATCTCTAATCTTCACTATGCTCACATTTTGTTCTGAATCATAATAATAAAGTATTTCTAGTAAATAATCTTTGAAGAAGTTCTTATCAAATATTGGGATTTTAGCAATACAACTCACTCCTACTTTTATCAATGCAACTTTCAATCGATGATTTGGTGGGTTATCTTACCACCAATTTTGACAAAACTTACCAACTAGTTGAATCCATGTTATCTCATTGAGAGGTATCCTATTTTCCTTCTCTTTCTTAGGTGAATCTCCATGCCTTCTCTAAGACTAGGTCTCCTCCTCCATTTCATGATTGTGTCTTTGTCTTCTTGCATACTCTGCCTATTCTTATCTTCCATTGAGTCTAGTGTCCTCTTCTTGCCCTATATGTTCTCTTCTATGTAGTAGTATATATTATCATCTATTATCCTCTATTTATATCTTTTCCCACCATTATCAAAAACTAATTATATTGCTCATGTACTGTGGCGGCCATAAAAGCTGGATAGCCCACCCGGATTCGTGACGGCTACCGATTCCACCATGTAAATACAAAAAAAAAATTATATTGCTCATGCTTTGTTCATCATTCCTCCTGGTTCTCTATCATGCATTGACTATAACTGTTCAATCAATCTATCATTTTTTGTATGATCAATTGCTTGTACTTATATGATGGCTTCGTACAGTCATATAATAGTCTACTTGTAATTGTATAACAATCTTCTTTGGGTGTACGACAACTTCCATAACAAATTTCCTACGTTTATACGATACTTTATTCCTTCGTTTTTAGGTATATTTCTTGCGATCTTTTCTTCAACATGCTTGTATGATGATTTCCTTATCTAGTCATCATTCTCCTTAACTCATTTGTCCATATGACAACCTCCTTTGCTCTTCCTTACACAATCCTTCAAAATCCTAGATTGCAACCCGATTCAAAGCTCTTAGAACAACAATTGCCCTTCTATGCCAAACACAATATAGAGGTTTTAAAAAAATTATTTCTAGCCATATTTTCCCAAACTTCAGACAACGTTTCCTTCATTCATCTAAGTATTTAATTTTACCTTATTTGCATAGGCTCCTCTATCATAGTTTCATCTCTTCATATTTTCTCTGGTTTTTGTATGACTATACGACCATCTATGCACCTACAAAATCTTCCTTATTTAACAATTAGGGCACTTTTTGATACCCTACAACAATTTCTTCTTTGTCCCAGTAATCTGTAATGGTTTCTTCTTTGGCCTTTAGTTACAACTTCTACTCTCTACGATGTTTCTCTTCTTTGAGGCCTTCTCCTTGATGGTGTCTCCCCATTTCACTTGTCCTTATGTTCAAATGTACCTTTAATGTTACATTTTTTGTTAGCCTCCTCCCACCCCTATTTCTAATTTAAAGTTTTGGACAAGAGCAGTTATAATCATCCTATGGTCTGCCATGTCACCCACTCTTGCATGTGCTTATTTATTTTTACCTTTTAACTTTTTTTTTATAATAATTTTATTTACATATTTACGTGGCTTTCTCTTGATGATGTCTCAAGGTCGTCGTACAAGTCGTATGTCATGTGAATTACTATTTTCGAAAAAAAATGATGAAAAATAAATTTTTGAAAATAGTAATTACTAAAAATGAATTTTTTTATGAAAAAATAATTTTCCAAAAATAGTATTTACTAAAAACAAATTTTTTGATGAAAAATATTTTTCCAAAAATAGTAATTAATAAAAATGGCAAATTTCACCCACGTACTATAGGTGAGTTGGAGAGGGTAGGGCAATCCTCCAAGGGAGGTCCTTGGTTTGAATCTCCACCCTACCAAATGCACATCCAATACCCAAAATCCAGTTGATAATGTTGGTGTGGTTAGGGTCGGGCATGACTCCCGGGTGATTTTGATGGTGTAGAACCCCTTGGTTGTGGTTTCTCATACCAAGTCGACCCCGCAAGGGATTTTTTTGCTAAATTAAAAAAATGGTAAATATCGACAAAAAAGATAATTTGCTGAAAATAGTAAATATTTATTTTATTTTGGGGCCTTAATGATTTGCTCTAAAATTGTAACCCTCGTTTTATAATAGGATGTTGTACGAGATTGAATATGAAGGAAAAGAGACTGTAATTTTGAGATCGAAGAGGAAGTACAATGGATTTGTTGTAGGTTGTATCCCTTTGAGATTTACTAGACAGAATAATAAATCCTGGTTATTTTCTTCGTGTGTCTCTTGTGTGCTTTATTTTCTGTGTTAATAATTCTGCAATTTTTTTGCTCGTGATTTTATATTCCTAGCCACTGGTATTAGAGCAAGGTTGACTTGACAAGAAGGTTTCTTGATTCGAGTGGGAGCAATGGTAGAAGAAGGCAAGTTCAGGGTTGAAAAGTTTAACGACCAAAATTTCCAACTATGAAAGATGCAAATGGAGGATTACCTATATTAGAAGGATCTTTACCTACCATTAGGTAGAAAAGCAAAGAAGTCGACGAAGACATCATATGAAGAATGGGAAGTTCTGGATATAAAGGTACTAGGAATAAATAGTTGTGACTGGCATCATCGGTGGCCTTCAATATTTCAAAGGAAAAGACAATGGAGGATTTAATGAATGCGTTGACCAAATTGTATGAAAAATCCTTAGTTTCAAATAAGGTATTTCTTATGAAATATTTATTTAATTTGCAAATGTTAGAAGGTGGGTCTTTTACTGATCATTTGAGTGAGTTTTACATGGTTACAAATCAGTTAACCTCTGTAGACATAAATTTTGATGATGAGGTTAGGGCTCTTTTGATCTTGTGCTCATTGCCAAAAAGCTGGAATGGCTTGGTCATGGTTGTGAGTAATTTTATCTCTGTTTCATATACTTTAAATTTTGATGATGTTATTGGAAATGTAAAGGAAAAGCATAGGTGAGACATCAAGTAATGCTTTGAGTGTGGAAAACAGGGGGAGACAGAAGGAGAGAGGAAAGAACCTAGAGAAACATGGAAAATCAAAGAAAGGCAGATCCAAATCCAAAGGAAAGTAGTTGGAATGCTAGCACTATGGGAAGAAAGAACACTTGAAAAGATATTGTTGGTCTCAGAAAGAAAAACAAGGAGATGAAAAATAGGATAATCAGGAAGCAAACATTACAGGTGATATATTGCAAGATGTTTTAATCCTTTCACTTTAATGATTGTTGGGTGCTAGACTCAGGGGCTTCGTATCATGCCACACCCCATAGGAAATATTTTCTAGATTATGTTCAAGGTGATTTTGAATAGGTTTATTTGGGGGATGATCAACCATGTAAAATTATTGGAAAGGGTAAGATAAAGATAAAATTACCGAATGGAAACCAATGGTTGCTAAAAGAGGTAAGGCATATTCTTGATTTGAGAAGGAATCTAATTTCCACATGGTAGTTGGATAGTGAAGGATGTACAGTTACATTCTCAGCAGATTCATGGAAGGTTGCTAAAGGATCATTGATATTAGCAAAAGAAAAAAAGTCAAGTACGTTGTATGTATGTACTTGTAATACTGATCTTTCTATTGCTTTAACCTCTACATGAGCGGATACAACTTTGTGGCATCATAGGCTTCGACACATGAGTTAGAAGGGGATGCAAATTCTCCACTCAAGGAAATTGTTACCAGGATTGAATCAGATTGATATGGATTTTTGTGAGCACTATGTTTATGGCAAACAGAAAAGAGTTTAATTTCTCAGAGTTGGAAAAAAAAAAGAGTGAAAAACTAGAGCTTGTGCATACAGATGTGTGGGGACCAGCTTAGGTATCATCTCTTGGTAGCTCTAATTATTATGTTACTTTTATTGATGATGCAACTAGAAAAACTTGGGTTTACTCTATTTGAAAGAAATCAGATGTCTTTGATTGTGACAACACAGGTTTAACTCACCTGATTGTCCAAAAACACAAAGTCAAAATTTTGTTTTTTAAACAAAGTCACAATCTAACTACTGCACACCCAAATTTATAATAGTACATAGGCATAAGTTTATGCACTTCGAGATCATTCTGCACTTTGAGATCATTGACCTCTATAGATGGTATCACGAGTGCTCGAGATTGGCCAAATCTCGCAATATGTTACCATTTATGAGACCAAACTTCTCTTGACTCGAGTTATGGGTTCTTGAAAAGGGGTTATCCTTCCAGGGCCCATAACACCTGGAAGGGTGGATGCATAGTTTCCCCATATCGTAGCATGGAGGATATTGATCTCACTGATCCTTATGTAATCATAGTTTATATTTTTACTTCAAGCCCATGCTAGAGTTAGCGTTATTACGCCTAGTGCCTGATAGCAGTCCATCATTCTATGGACGCTATCAGGGCCCACCAATACTCTAGCTTTTGGATCCAAGTATCTCATATCACATCGCAGTTGACAATAAGATGTCTCATACCATCTACCACTAGACCTTCCAACCTTAAGACCAACTCCCCTAGTCTTGAGTTACTATTGGCTATTCCACAACTGGATTATGAATCGTGAGAACCCTCATGTACTACCTCATACGATAACCTAGAACGACCTCCCATTCCACCGTTCGTTACTCTCCATAGCATAAGGTCCTCTGACTCTTATAAATCTGATAGAAAATATTTTTTTTTCGAATCACAACAACCGCCATCTGCGAGTTGTCAGAGTTGGGTGGATGCTATCCTTCTTGATGAGCATTTTGGTATTTCAACAACCGCCACTGTGAGAATGTTGGAGTTAGAAGAATGCTTATCCTTCTCTACAAACAATCTGGTATACCATCCTCCTCGATGGTGTTTTAAAAATTTTACTTGTTATAGTTTACTTCTTTATGGACCACAAAATTACCATGTTTTCTTATTTTTCGAATTATGTTGCTAACCACTCCATAAGAGTATCTAAGTCTAATTAAGCATCATTAATTCAAAGATATTCTTCTTTTAAGGAAAAATAATCTATTTTTCTCAAGTAGAATAAAACTATGGTTTATTTATTTATATTCTTACTCATACCTCATTCGTTAATTACCATTGTTTTTTCAACATGGAATATAATTGATTTTATAAAGTAGAGTTAAACCAAAAATCATACTATCTTGATAATAATACTTGCTAGATCTCAAATAATAAGAATATATACTTTTGGTTTTCATCTTAACTAAATATCAACGTAAATTAAACTAAACCCAATATAAACTTATTCAAATAAACTAAGTGCTAGATTATTCTCTCTCTCTCTCTCTCTATATATATATATATATATATAAATCCTTTTTGAAGTAAAGAATATGAATTAAATAGCTAATAAAACTTAATTTCCTAAAAAAGTAAAAGAAGAGATATTAGAGTCAAACACAAAAAAAAATATTTTCGTAGTAAAGGCATAGGTTTTCTATATTAAAATTTTTCTAAGCTCTATCCTCCCTGAAAATCAATTCAAATACAAATTATATTTTTTATAACTCATATAAAGGTAATACAGTTACCAAACATTAATTGAAAAGTAAATTTACCTTCTAGCTATGTCAATGATTTTCCTATGTTCAACAAGCTCGCATAAAAACAATATGTTCTTTTAATGACACACCATTTCATCATTAGTGCTAATAAGGTTTCAAGTTTTTCGTAGCTATTTTATGCAACAAAACAATACATGTTTCCCTATGTTTTTCAAAGAGAACCTATGTTTGCAATCAGTTTCATAGGTAAAATCCTTTAATGATTTGAATAGGGTGTAAAAATTGTATTGGCCTTTGTGGTCTCCCAACTCATAATCATAATGAGTTTGCTTCCAATATCCTCATAGAAGGTTTTCTAGATTTATATCCAGTTTATTTTTGCCCTATACATGTCTTACACTAATTACCTTTGTTGTCTACAAATAGAGCAACTCATGGATTAAGATAAAGTTATGTACATTAATAAGGGATGCATCCCGAGAACACCACTCATAGATTTTAGAAATAAAATTGATTAAATGTTTGACTACAAGCTTTGATTTTTGGGAATTATAAATGAGCTCTATTATGATAACTCATTAACGACGATAACACTCAATACAAATACTTGGAATAATACAATTTTACATCAGTGTTTTTTCTATACTTTTAAGCACTTATATTAACCTTGATAAGACGAAATCAATTCAAATTTTAGAATGAAAATGTAGAAAATACTTCTGAAACATTATTTGACAAATTTAAACATCTATAACCCACTACTGGGCATATTCAGACCGAGCTAATTTTATCCTTACAATATTTGAAAAGAGGAAAAATATTTTTCCATGAAGAGTATTCTCTTATACCTAGTTTATCAAATCATTTAATGGTTTTATGCATCGACTTTTATTCTATTATATCATGCACAATGAACAAATGTTACCCAAGGTTTTTCCTTTACAATACAAAGTAATCCGCGTATAGCTAGGTTCACACCAATGGAATCCCGAATTTGCTAACATCAGCAAAACTTGATATAGAACATCTTCTAAAAGGTAAACTTGAACTTGCTCTTATACGTCTTCACGACAAGAGACAGTGGGTTATAAGATTTATGGGTTAGCATGACCTTGCATGTATTCTAACATGAATATAAAAATGCAAAGCCAATGCAGAGGAAACAAAAATACTTTTCGATAACCTGAAATACGTTATTATTTTTTCTAGTGACATGAAAAAAACAACGAGCAAAACAATTGGTGTGCTTTTGGAAACACTATCACAAAATACCAATTATAAAATTTAATCAAATGTTTATTTACCCCAAAAGCAAATTATAATTATGGACAAGTTTTTCTAACAGAAATTTAATCAAATGACATGTCCAAAACTTATTGCATGAAGGCTACTATTTTTTCATCGCTTCTTATTTATCATAATAACATTCAATGATTCAATTTTAAACATGTTCTTTCTATGCAAGCCTAGCCTAAACAAAAGAGCATAATAAGATTACGAAAGTCCAACCTGGTAAACTGTCGGATGAATACTGAAACAAGCATAGGAAACCAAACATCTATAAACACAAGCAGCGAGACACCAATCCGAAAAACAAGAATTGCTTTAAACTTATTTTTATTCCCTTTTTAAAGGATTCAAAAGCATTTTTTGTGACACATCAACTTTCATGCACTATGGTATCTTCTAGTGGCTGCCAGGTGGTAGTATTGTTCTCCGTCGGTAAACAAAAGAAAGAAAATTAAATATTAAATTTCCTTATTAATTTTATTTTAACAATATCTAATTTTTATAATATTTTCATATATATATAAATATGTAAATATTAAGTTATTTTACTTATTAATTATTATTTTTAATAATTCTTTATGAAAGAAGCATTAAATAAATTAATTCCACCAACAAGCAAAATGTTATCCATTTTCTCAATCAAGCATATGCACAAGCGAAATGTTATCCATATTCTCAATCAAGCATATGCACAAAATACAAGCAGCAGGCATAATGTCCTACATGAATTCTTCTCAATGGGCTTCCATGTACCCACGGGCCATGGTGCATTAAACACGACATCATATCTCACCTTACCTGACACTCTCAACCACTATCTCTGCTAGAGGTGGGTGTTGTACTCGTCCGAACCGCTTGCTAAGGAGTGAAAACTTGCACCTACACTCACAAAATATCTTCAACAGTATCACATTCTTCAAACAAATATTTAACCAATTAGAGGGGATGTTACATTCTCTCCCACCATAATTTAACATAGTCAATGCGTTAGTCAAAATAATTTTACAATTTTTATTACATATATAAACATTAGGCCATGTATTATGAACTTTATAAAAAGATGCATGCATTTCACTATTAGTATCTCAAAATATGGATGATAAATCCAAAATACACACATAAATGTATGTTAAATGGTCAAATATTCATGTAAATATCAGTATTCAAACAAGAACATAAATTGTTCTTTCATGGTTGCCACATATTCCCATGTGGCATTTCTTTCTGAGTAGAGATCCCATTGGAATCTACATTAATCAACACCATTTTCCTTAGTTGTTTGGTTTTGTATCCGATAATTCTGATGGGGTGAACCTCAATGAGTTGTGGGTATGATATTTGTAAATGCAAAACATCCAAAATGTGTGAAGGGTCAATCACATATTTACAAAGGAGGGACACATGGAAGGTATTGTGGATTTTGGACAAATTAGGTGGCAAAGCTAATTTGTAAGCAACAAGACTGATTTTGGCAATGACTTCAAATGGTACTACAAATATGGGGCTAAGTTTAGTGGACTTTATAGATCTCTTAGTAGATTTGACCCTTAATAAGACTTTTTTACCAATAGCAAATTCTCTAGGTGATCGTTCAATATCAGCATAGCTCTTCTGACGGTTAGCTGCTGATGAATTTCTTTTAGTTGGACCTCCTTTTTATAGTATCTAATCCGATCATTGCTCGATCATCCAAATTATCTCAAATTAAAAGTGTTCATCACTTACGTCTATATAATATTTTAAGTAGAGTTATGCCCAACATGGCATGAGCACATAACACAATAATTGACCCTCTCGGTCTATCCATCAATCTACAAAATATCAATTGACCCTCTCAGGCTATCCATCAATTTTTGAATTATAAGCAGTGCTGATGTGAGGGGGAGTAATTAGAAATCAACAAACATTGGTTGACTGAATAGGTTGGACTAGATCCATACTCGATCTGCCACCTATTTGACATAATCCTAGGCTTTTTCGACATGTCCCTCAAATTGCTAGTAAACAAAATTATTACTGGCTCTTTTAACGACAAAATACAAACTTTCATATCATTTTCTCATAAGAGGATGGGGTTACCTATAGCTGCTTAAATTCTATGGGGAACATCTTTAGCTGGTTTTCTTTTGTCTGCTCTTTCTGGGCATTGATTAGCATAATGGTCTTTAGCTCCGTAGACATAACATACATTTGGGCCTTTGTTCTTTCCTCTATCCCCATCCTTGTTCTGGTTAGCATCATTCTTTCCTATTTTCAGAGTCACAACTCTTTCTGGAAAGTTTATCTTTTCATGCTACCCTTTGTTATTTAGAAACTTTCCTCTGCTTTTGTTGTCTCCCCTGTATCGATATCCATCCCTATGTTTCCTGTACTAGTCTTGTCATTTTGTTGGTTTCGGGTTTCTTCTTTTCCTAGATCCATATTTTTTAAACCTCTGGTAATAAGCCTTATTATTTTTCTAATTTAATTCTTCATATCGTGCAAAATAAAAAGCTTTTATTAGATTCTTTGGATTGAATTGTCCAATAGAAGATCTAATTCTGGGATGCAAACCTAGCACAAATTTATGAGCTTTAAACTCCTCACACTTGTCATATTCAGATGCATACTTCAGCAGCTGGATAAATCTCTGATAGTACTCTATCACTGATATATTTTCTTGATGAAGATTGGTGAATTCAACATACTTCTCAATATAAAATTATGGGGTAAGGAATCTATCTTTGAATTCCTTCTCAAACACATCCCATGAAATGTCAAAGGCCTCCTTCTAGCTAGTTTTCTTGTATGTGGTCCACCAATCCCTGGCAGGACCTGATAGGTGTGCTACAACCCACGTAGTCTTAGATTCAACACATAGGGGTTGAATGACAAAGTACCCCTTAGCCTCACTTAGCCAATTTTTGGCTATTTCACCATCACCCTTCCCATCGAATTAGGATATATCTAACTTTTTGATTTCCTTCTGTAACTCAGCACCAACTTTTCTTCTTGTAGACCCTTCAAGAAATTCACTTCGCACTCTTTCTGACTCCTTACTCTTGGTCAAATTTTCAATCACCTTATGTTGTTGGGTGATTGCTGCTGAATTATTTGAGCTCTCTAATGCTTCACATGCTCATTCATCTAAGCCCTCTAAATTTCCATTTTTTCTTTTTGTTGATTCAAATGTTCTTGCATTAGTTGAATCATTATGAAAATGTTATCATCATTTTGTGTAGTCCTTCCTGTTGTAGGTTATTTTTATTTCCTAAAAACACGTCGAGGTACTTCAATTGTTTGTATATACTTTGACTCTCTCACGAGTTGTCTCAGTCCCTTTCTTGGAACCTCTGCAAGCCCCTCTTGCAGAGTAGTATTTGTTCTTCAGGAGGTCCCTACCATTTATACCTGATGACAAGAGAGCTATGTCAATTCAACAAATCATATGTTTGCAACCTAGGGTTTTTGCAACCTAGGCTCTGATACCAACTATAACAACCTAGGTCTAACTCACCTGGTTGTCCAAAAACACAAATTCAAAATTTTATTTTTTTTAAAACAAAGTCACAATCTGACTATTGCACACCCAACTTTATATTAGTACATAGGCATAAGTTTCCACACTCCGAGATCATTGATTGCTACAGATGGAATCATGAGTGCTTGAGATTGGCCAAATCCTATAATATATTACCATTTATGAGACCCACCTTATCCTAACTTGAGTTCTGGGTTCTCGACAAGGGGTTATCCTTCTAGGGCCCATAACACCTGGAAGGGTGGATGCATAGTTTCCCCGTCTCGTAGCATGGAGGACATTGGTCTCATTGACCCTTACTTAGTCCTAGTTCATATTTTTACTTCAAGCCCATGCTAGAGTTAGCGTTATTATACCTAGTGTCTGATAGTGGTCCATCATTCTATGGATTCTATTAGAGCCCATCAATACTCTGGATTTTGGATCCAAGTATATCAGATCACATTGCAGTTGATGATAAGAGGTTTCATACCATCTATCGTTGGACCTTCCAACCTTAAGACTAGCTCCCCTAGTCTTGAGTTACTGTTGACTATTCCCCAACTAGAGTATAAATCGTGAGAACCTTCACGTACTACCTCATACGATAACCTAGAACGACATCCCATTCTATCGTTTGTTACTCTCCATAGCATAAGGTCCTCTAACTCTTATAAATCTGCTAGAGAACAGTTATCCCTAAATCACAACAATCGCCACCTACGAGTTATCAGAGTTGGGTGGATGTTATCATTCTCAATGAGCATTTTGGTATTTTAACAACTGCCACTACGAGCATGTTGGAGTTAGAAGAATTTGTATCCTTATCGACAAACAATCTGGTATACCATCCTCCTCAATGGTGTTTTGAAAATTTTACTTGTTATTGTTTGCTCCTTTGAAATGGACCACAAAATTAACATGTTTTCTTATTTTTCGGATTATGGTGCTAACCACTCCATACGAGTATCTAAGTCTAATTAAGCAGCATTAATTCAAATATATTCTTCTTTTAAGAAAAAATAATCTACTTTTATCAAGTAGAATAAAACTATGGTTTAATTACTTTTATTCTTACTCATATCTCATTCACTCATTAATTACCATTGTTTATTTCAACATGGAGTATAATTGATTTTATAAAGTAGAGTTAAACCGAGAATCGTACTATATTGATAATAATACTTGCTAGGTCTTAACCAATAAGAATGTACATACTTTTGATTTTCATCTTAACTAAATACCAACGTAAATTAAATTAAACCCAATATAAACTTATTAAACTAAACTAAAAGCTAGATTATTCTATCTCTCTCTCTATATATATATATTTTAAATCCTTTTTAAAGTAAAGAATACGAATTAAACTATTGCTTCTATATTTAGCTAATAAAACTTAATTTCCTGAAAAAGTAAAAGAAGAGGTATTAAAGTCAAACATACAAAAATATTTTCATAGTAAAGGCATAGGTTTTCTATATTAAACTTTTTCTAAGCTCTATCCTCCTTGAAAATCAATTCAAATACAGATTATAGGAGCACCTACGTTTGCAATAAGATTTATAGATAAATTCCCTTAATGATTTGAAAAGGGTGTAAAAATTGTATTGACCTCTATGGTCTCTCAACTCATAATCGTAATGAATTTGCTTCCAACATCCTCAGAGAATGTTTTCTATATTTATATCTGGTTTATTTCCGCCCTATACATGTCTTACACTAATTACCTTTTTTGTCTGCAAATAGAGCAACTCATGGATTAAGATAAAGTTTTGTACATTAATAAGGAACGCATCTCGAGAACACCACCAATAGCTTTTAGAAATAAAAATGATTAAATGTTTGACTACAAGATTTGATTTTTAGGAATTATAAATTAGCTCTATTATGATAGCTCATTGACGTCGATAACACTCAATACGAATTCTTGGAATAATATAATTTTACATTAGTGATTTTCCTATACTTTTAAGCACTTGTATTAACATTGATAAGACAAAATCAATTCGAATTTTAGAATGAAAACATAGACAATACTTTTGAAACATTAATTGACAAATCTAAACATCTACAACACATTGTTGGGCGTATCCGTACTGAGCTAAGTTTGTCCTTACAACATTTGAAAAGAAGAAAAATAGTTTTCCATGAAGAGTATTCTTTTATAGCTAGTTTATCAAGTCGTTTAATGGTTTTATACATCGACTGTTCTTCTATTATATCATGCACGGTGAACAAATGTCACCCAAGGCTTTTTCTTTACAATACAAAGTAATCCGCGTATAGAGTCAAACATAAAAAAATATTTTCGTTATAGAGTCAAACATAAAAAAATATTTTCGTAGTAAAAGCATAGGTTTTATATATTAAAAATTTTCTAAGCTCTATCCTCCCTAAAAATCAATTCAAATACAGATTATAGGAGCACCTACATTTGCAAATAGTTTTATAGGTAAAATCCCTTAATGATTTGAAAAGGGTTTAAAAATTGTATTGGCCTCTGTGGTCTCTCAACTCATAATCGTAATGAATTTGCGTTCACACCAAGGGAATCCTGAATTTGCTAACATCAGTAAAACTTGATATAGAACATCTTCTAAAAGGTAAACTTGAACTTGCTCTTGTACGTCTTCATGATAAGAGACAATGGGTTATAAGCTTTATGGGTCAGCATGGCCCACTTGCATGCATTCTAACATGAATACAAAAATACAAAGCCAATGCATAGGAAACAAAAACACTTTCTGATAACATGAGTTACATTAATATTTTTTTTAGTGACATGAAAAACACAACGAGCAAAACAATTGGCGTGCTTTTGGAAACACTATCACAAAATACCAATTATAAAATTTATTCAAACGTTTATTTACCCCAAAAGCGAATTACAATTATGGACAAGTTTTTCTAACAAGAACTTAATCAAATGACCTATCCAGAACACATTACAAGAAGGCTACTATTTTTTTTCATTGCTTCTTATTTATCATAATAACAATCAATGATTCAATTTTAAACATGTACTTCCTATGCAAGCCTATCCTAAACAAAAGAGCATAACGATTACGAAAGTCCAACCTAATAAATTGTCGAACGAGTACTAAAACAAGCACAGACAACCAAACGTCTATAAACACAAGCAACGAGATACCAATTCGGAAAAGAAGAATTGCTTTAAACTGATTTTTATTCCCCTTTAAAAGGATTCAAAAGCATTTTTTGTGAGGATACATCAACTTTCATGCACTATGGTATCTTCTAGCGGCTACCAGGTGGTAGTATTGTTGTCACGTCGGTAAACAAAAGAAAGGAAATTAAATATTAATTTTTCTTATTAATCTTTATTGGTAAATTTTATATTTATTTATTTATTATTATATATATATTTCTATTTAAATATTTTAATTATTTCATTTTAGCAATATCTATTTTTTATAATATTTTCATATATATAAATATGAAAATATATAGTTATTTTACTTATTAATTAATTTTTTTAATAATTCTTTATGAAAGAAACATTAAATAAATTAATTCCACCCAACAAGAGAAATGTTATCCATTTTTTCAATCAAACATATGCACAAGCAAAATGTTATTCATTTCCTTAATCAAGCATATGCACAAAATGCAAGCAACAAGCAGAATGTCCTACATAAATTTTTCTCAGTGGGCTTTCATGTACCCACGGGCCATGGTGCATTAAGCATGACATCATATCCCACCTTACCTAATGCTTTCAACCACTATCTCCGCCAGAGGGGGGTGCTGTACTCATCCAACCCGCTTGTTAAGGAGTGAAAACCTACACTCGCACTCACAAAATATCTTCAGAGTATCATATTCTTCAAGCAAATATTTAACCAATTAGAGGGGATGTTACATTAATACTTTTAAGAAATGGAAAGCTTTGGTTGAGAATGAGATAGAAAATAAGTTGAAGTGTCTTAGATTAGATAATGAAGGTGAGTAATGCAACAAGGAGTTTGACAATTACTGTTCATACCATGGTATTCGTAGAGTGAAGACAGTTCTAGGAACACCACAGGAAAATGGTGTGTCAGAAAGGATGAACATGACAATCATGGAATGCGCTAGGTGTATGAGATTACATGCAAGATTGCCCTTACAGTTTTGGGCAGATGTTGTGGATACTACCGTTTATTTAATAAATAGAGGACCTTCAAATTCACTGGATGGTGGTATTTCAAAAGAGGCATCGACAAATAAAACTGATAATTTTTCATTTCTAAAGACTTTTGGTTTTGAAGCTTTCATATATATTGATAAATAAAATAGAACAAAACTTGAGGAAAAATCCAAGAAGTGCACTTTTATTGGATACATAGTTAATAATTTTGGTTATCGCTTTTGAGATTATGCAAATCACAAAATCATTAGGAGTAGAGTATGTTGTTGTTACAGAGGCTAGTAAGGAAATTATTTGGTTACAAAGATTTATGGAGTTGGGAAAGAAGTAGGAGAATAGCATATTATATAGTGACATTCAGAGTGTCATTCATCTTGCAAAGAATTCAAACTTCCATTCTAGGACTAAACATATACGTACGAAGTGCCATTTCATACACTTAGTGTTGGAAGATGGATAGTTAAAATTGGAGAAGATACACACTAGCTAGAATCCTGCAGATATGTTCACAAAGGTAATAACCAAGGAGAAAATGAGTTCTTGCTTAGTTTCAGTTGGTCTTCAAACATGACAGTAAAGGTGAGAAAATTTCCAGGTCCAAAATTGAAGCATAGTTCAACAGGTGTAGTAGCGGTGGAGTTATTATGATAAGTATTCAAATGGGAAATTGTTGGTTGTGGAGCCTAATTCTAATTTTGAGGCCTTGTTTTAGCCGTGTTTGGACCCACTCTATGAAAGGATATAGGCGTTATTTAGTTGTGTGTCAAATTGCATATAAATTTGAATTTTTTTGTCAATTACTATTTTCAAAACTTTTTTGATGAAAAATAATTTTTCGAAAATAGTAATTACTAAAAACGATTTTTTTTTGACGAAAAAATAATTTAACGAAAATAGTAATTAGTAAAAACGGATATTTTTTGACAAAAAATAAATTTTTAAAAATAGTAATTACTAAAAATGGTAAATTTGACAAAAAATATAATTTGCCAAAAATAGTAAATTTTTATTTTATTTTGGGGCCTTAATGATTTGCTCTAAAATTGTAACCCTCATTTTATAAGAGGATGTTGTATGACATCGAATATGAAGAAGGAAGAGAGACTATAATTGTGAGATCGAAGAGGAAGTACAACGAATTTATTGTAGGTTGTATCCCTTCGAGATTTGCTGGAGAGAATAACAAATCCTGGTAATTTTCTTTGTGTGCCTGTTGTGTGCTTTATTTTCTACATTAATAATTCCACGTTTTTTATTGCTCACAATTTTATATTCCTAACAGCCCCAAGAGCGTTGCTCATAATAAAAGAAGATCAAATACCCAAGCTCCCTTTACATTTTTCTTTTGTCACTTGACTCCAATTGACAAGATGGAATTTCTTCTTGTGACATTGCCTTCCTCCTTGCCAAAGGAAGTTCCTAATTTTTTGTCAAGTTCTTGGAGGATTGAGACAGTAGCATAATAAATCATAAGCTAGTAGATAATTAGGCTTACAATGATAGATTTGATCAAAACCAGTCTTCCAACAAGACTAAGACACCCATTGCTATAAGTTAATATTCTCCTGTCAATATTTTCCATCAAATTAGACCAACAATAAAAAATATTTAGCTTGAAACTCATAGGCACCCCTAAATATTTAAAGGGGCCAATTCCACCATGAACAAATTGAAGAATTTGAGCAAAGCTCCTATTTTCAACCGGGAAGTGTTGATAGTGTAAAACTTACACTTGTTGGCATTAATAGTAGCTCCAAAGGCATTTAGAAAGAGGTATAGGTAGCCTTTAATCCTTTTGAAATTCAGCTTGGAGGCTTCTCCCATCATTATAGTATCATCAAAAAATTATGCATGAGTAATCTCCTTGACCCCAACAACTATCTTAATTCTAGTTATTTTGTTAGCCCTTCTTTTAGTAAAGATAGATCTACCCAAAGATTTAGCTAAAATAATATAAATATAAGGATATAGGGGGCAGCCTTGGCGTAAACCTCTAAAAGCTCTAAAGAATCTAGTCAGAGAGCCATTGACAATAGGAGCAACCCACGGGTCTTTGATGCAACCAAAAATCCACTTGGAAAGAGACAAAGGAAATCCAAAAGAACTAAGCACTTGAGCCAAAAAATCTAGATCCACTCTATCAAAGGTATTGTTCATGTCAAGTTTAACCACAATAATTTTTTTATTCTTTACTAATGGTATGTAAGGCCTCATGGACAATCACAATGTTGTCATACAATTGCTTACCAAGGATGAAACCTCCTTGCTCATCAAAGATAAGTTTATCCAAATGCTTTTTTATTATAGTGGCTATGATTTTGGTCATAAATTTATATGAAGCATTACACAAAGAAATAGGCCTGAACTGATTGCTAAAAAGGTAGACTTAATATCACTAATAAACTCATCTCTTTCATGAGCATCCTCAATTATCTAAAAAAGATCTGCAACTACTAGATCAAAGAATTGGTGGTAAAAGGTACTAGTGAATCCATTCAGACCAGGAGCTTTATCCTCTACAGATCTGAATACAATGTCCTTAAGTTCTTCCAAAGTGATTGCTTGACAAAAATAAATTTTGATATCCTCTGTTACTACCTTAGGAATGTTTTGCAACAATTTAGCCTGATAAAAATGATTTCCATCTGATTTTTTATAAAAAGATTCATAATGGCTACATGCATATTTTTTGATCTTTGAAAAATTAGAGACCTTGTCACTATTTTCCAATTGGATTTCATGAATCATATTCCTTTGATATCTCTAATGAGCCTTAAGATGAAAGAACTTGGTGTTGGAGTCTCCTTCTCATAGTCAAGTCATATGGGATTTGAGTCTCTAAAATTGTTCTTCTTGCTTAACTCTCACATAAAGTTGGGAGAGAATGAAATCTCTCTCAGATTTATGTTTCACTGGGAGGTGCTAGCTCTGAAAGCTCTTATTTTTCCCCTAGACTAATAAGGAGGAGTTTTTTAGAATTGTTAGTATTATGATGCAATTTAATCCAACTTCTAAGATTAGCTTTTAGCCTAAAACAAATTTTCTTTCATATGTCTTGATCATTATAGAAGGAGCACCAAGCTTTTCAACTATGCTCAATTTCCTCTAAAAATTCATTCAAGTTAACCCAATCCGAGTTATATTTAAATGGAACGGGACCTAAATTTTTATTGTTGCCACTATCCAAAAGGATAGGCTTATGATTAGAGATTGTGCTTTGAATAATTTTGCTAGTTATTGAAGGAAAACATGTGAGAATGTCTTCCTAGACCAAGAATCTATCAATTATTTCAATAATGAAATGATTTCCTACCCTTCGATTAGTCCAAGTATATAGGTCTTTAGAAGGCTTGATGTCTTGAATACTAGCAAGAGAAATAACTTTTTCAACACACTCCCTGCAAGGATATCTAATACTAGAGCCACATATTTTTAGAGGGGAAGAACACTAAATTAAAATCTCTAACTATGATCAAATTTCTTCGCTCACTTTCTTCAATGTAGAAAATAATTGAATGCCAACATTGCTTCTTATAAATTGGGGAGTTAGGGGCACACACATTCAAATAAGTGAAAGAGAATCCTCTTGCATCAAAGATAAGAGAAATCTAGTGTTCACTTTTTTTTTTTTAAGTGAAAAACCCCTTGTGAAGCCGCCTTGGTCTGAGAGACCACGAACAGGGGGTTCTACACCATCAAAGTCACCCGGGGGTCGCACCCAACCCTGCCCACACCAACATTATCAATTGGATTTTGGATACCCAATTCAGCTTTTTGGTAGGGTGGAGATTTGAACCCGGGACCTCCCTTGGAGGATTGCCCTCTCCTCTCCAACTCACCTACAACACCTGGGTAAATCTAGAGTTCACTTTGCTTACCACCTATTTTGGATAAAAAAATTTGTTCCATGTTGTAAGAAGGCTACAAGAGGATCATTGGAAACAAATAACATCAATTTCAGAGTTGTTCCAAATAGATTTCTATGCTTTAGAGGCATATTTTTTTATCTAACTTTGTTTCTTGAATTCCTATTAAGCAAGGGAAAATGTCCTTTATAAAACCTTTAAGGTAGATTTTATTAAGGGCCCCACCTAGGACTCTACAATTCCATGAGAGCATTATCATTTTTTGGTGGGTTTCTTCCCTTTGGAGAGACCCTCCAATGTAGCTTGAGTCTCACATACAACATTTTAATTTGATTTTTTAGTTCTTATTTCTTGGTTATATTTCCTGCCTAACTTGGAAGAGGATCATGTTATAATAGGCTCAAGGAAAAAGCCAAGGAGTATGATGTCATCCCTTAGCTTAATTTGGATTTCTTTGGCTATTTCCTTTGTAGGTTCTTCACTTGTCCTTTCCTATAGAGTTTGATCTACCAACTTTGCATCAATAGAGGCTTGCTTATGGTTTTCTTCTTCATGTTTAGATTTATCCTAGAGATATTTTTCTTGATATGAGTTTAGAGCATCATACCTATTGGTATTCTGAAGTGGTTTAGTAGGTTTGGGCTTTTGGCTTCTAGCTCTTCTATTCTTCTTCTTGGTTTGTGCTTGCTGAAAGCCTTCATTACCAACTTGATCCTTATTATGTGGTTTTTGGCTAATTGAGAAATCTTTGACAAAGTGGTCATACTCATGGCAAGATAGGAATTTGAAAGGTAAATGCTCATAATCTAAAACCTATGTGTGGATCCAATCCAAAATCTTAATCCCAATAGCTTTAGGTAAACCATTTTTTAGATTAACTTGAACACAAATACGAGCACAAGAAGCATTCATATTTTTGGGAGGAATCCAATCAATAAACTTGCCAATATAATTTCCAATGATCTCTATAGAGGGTTTATTCCAAATATGGAGAGGAAGAAAGGATAATCTTACCCAAACAGTAACGTCCTCAAGCATGTATACTTGAGGGTTAAAGTGGGCTATCTAGAAGTTTAAAATAAAGGTACTTGAGCCCATAAACCATGGCCCTCCTTAAAATATAACATCTCGTTCTTATTTGGATTCCAGGATGGCCATGAAGTATCCTCTCCCAGAGAGTAAGAGTTCATAACTAGAGATATTAGACCCCCAAGCTAAAGATATCCACTTTTCCAAAGTAATTAGACTTGGCCAAAGTCCCATGAACCTTACAACCAAGGCATTTTCAAATATGGTAGTTGTAGATTAAAAATACACGCCAAACAAAAATAAATAAAATCACAATGACAGAGTATAGAATAGTTGCACAAAACAAACGATTTCTATTAATCGATGGAGTTTAAAAACTCCTTTTTGAATACAACTGGGCTTGTAACCCTTTATTTGTGATACACAGTTACAAGTTATGCTAGGGTTCTCCGAAACCCTAGCTGGCACAAATGGTGGCGCTTCCGAAGAATGTATCTTCAATCCCAACCGAGTGAGTGGGCTTTGTTGTATCCCTTGCTTGGACCACTCCAGCTTAATCACCTGCCATCAATAAACCGGATCTGCTGTCAAAAACCTGCACACATTAACACTATCAAGGAGTTAGAAATTAATAAGAGGGCTCCACTGTGTGAGCCCTCGAAAACAATCTAAAACCCTAGAAAAACGAAATGCAGGAATTCAATAACAGATCAAATAGAAGAAAAGAAGTTACTTGCTTTAAACTAATTTATACCTGTTCTCTGTTAACGCAGCTAGACCAGGCGACACCTGGAAGTAATGTTGTTGTCAGAATAGGCTGCGAAAGGCGCCCTGGTGCACTCGCTGAACGCCCGCGTGCTTCTGGATTAAGGTTTCAGACACCGGTCTGAGTCTGTGGCTATAGGTAAACGCCCGTGGGCACTTGGTAAACGCCCGTGGGCACTTGGTAAAGGGGTAAACGCCCGCGGGCACTTGCGACAAGAATGGGAGATTCTGCAGAATGCTAGAAGGAATGGCGGCGAAAGCGACGACGAAAGCGACGATGGATGCGGCGAAAGGGTAGCAGAAGAGAGGAGATAGCAGTAGAAGAATTAGAATCAGAGATAGCGCATAGGAGATAGAAGTAGCAAAAGACATAGGGTTTGAGCCATCAAAGTGACTCAATTTATAATCTACTCTTAGGGCACACTTTAGGGTTTTAACGACACTTTGAACGTGTGGCTAAGATTAAAGTGGATCCAAGGGTAGAGAATAAATCTAGGTTGTGAAACGGATTAAGATGGATGGACGGATGAGATTAAATCACTTAAACTATTATTTAAATATATATATTAAAATATTAAAAATATATATATAAATATTAATTTAAATAAATTTGGGGATGAAAAATGGCGGGAAAGGTGAAATTGGGCCAAATAATGGCGGGAAAGTGTGGATTTGGGCCAAATAATGGTGGGAAGGTGGATGACCGACACGTGGCTGACAGGAAGGTATAGATGACTTGCAAGTGGCTGGATTTTGGTGTCTACAGATGCCCTTTTTGAGCTGCTTTGTGTGAAGACACAATGCAAGCACAAAAACTTAGGACACCCGAAAAGTCGGATCAGACGCAACTCTCTCTCAAGACTAAAGCACAACTTTGAAGACCAAAGAATAAAAGAATATTTAAAATTTATCAGCTTACCCCCTCAATTGGCGAGCGAGAATGGTTCTCACGAGCCAATTGGAAGAAATTCGGAAGAAAATGAACCGTTTTTGCCCCAACGGTGAAAAAGGGGTTGGTGTATGAACCATCCGTTTATGTCCCAACAGAAAAGGGGTTGGTGTACAAACCAGAAAATAATATGATTGAAGACGATATGAGTGATGTGAAAGATGAACCGTTTTCTGCCCCAACGGTTAGAAAGGGATTTTTGCCAAATTTTAAATTCCATGATCATGTAAGATGAATTCTACTATTAGGAAAGTTAAAAATTGATAACGGATGCCCCAACTCCCGTGGGTGAATCCATACTCGTTGATGAAATTGCCTTGTTGGCGCCATTGATATGCAGAGATGCAATATGAAAGAGTCCAGAACTTCAGAGATGCTCCTAGTGACTCGTATGGATAATTCCTCGGGTCGAAACCAATCAACCTAGGTAGCCTTAATCTCTAGCAAGACTCAAAATAATGATGATATTGAAGATTGTCCACGTTTAAGGCCCCATGAACTAGGCCATCAATGACAACTCGTTGAGCAAATTAATCTTGGTATGAGGTCACTTGAAAAGTAGGATACCCAAAATTGATTTCCAATTTTCAAACAGTGAAATAATTGATGATGATAAATGGTAAGTGTCCTTATGGTGGTTTAATCCTCTTACCGAATTGCATGGATGCAAATCGCCGCAATCGCCAAGGTGATAGAATATACCACTAGATACGAGGTTTACTTTAATTTAATTTGGCAAAAATATGCATGATGAAAGAAGAATGAATGAAATTGACGATAGAAGAATTGATGAATGTTGTTAATTTTGTGAAGGTTTTGAATTTTTTTAACCCAATTTGTAAATCAATGATGAATGATGCGCTTTTTGAGCAAAATGACAAAATTTGTTTCCAAAACTGTTGTAACCTTCACAAAATGTTTTATTATGATAAGAAGAATGGATGGATGCAATTTGATGAAATTTGGAGGAGGTAAGCTTCAATTTTGTAAGTTTTGTTCTTTTATTCAATACTGACACCAAACGCCGGTATGCATTTGGAGGTGGCAGAAACGCCCGTCGGTGTTTGAATGCATCATGAAATGCCCCATTGCATCTGAATGCGCCATGAAATGCCCCACTGCGTTTCAGGGTGCCAAAACCAGCTATTTAAACAGTTTTAGCGAGAATTTCGCTCATTTGTGCGTTCGAGCTTGAGAGAAGTGCGTCTGAGGGAGTGGAATGAAGTGAAGTGAAGTGAAAGGTTGTGTGGGAGAGTGAAGCACGCGGGAGCTATGGCGGAGATGGGAGCGGACGCGCCAGTGCAGCCAGCTGAGGTATTTGTTTATTTAAGCAAGTACTTTTATTTGTTTATTTTTTTTTTTTTTGCAGTTTTTTTTTTTTTTTTGAAAAAAAATTTGTAACCAATTTTTGTTTTGTTGTTTTGCAGCTTAGGGTGTTAGAGGCACGACACCGATTCTCCCCTATCATTCCGGGGATGAGGAGGTCATTGTCCCAGGAAGACTGGGAGATATTGGAGGCGATGGGGCTAGCAGAGTAGGTCTTAGTAGAGATGAATTTAAGAGGCTAGGGAGGTAGCCCGGTTGGAGGTAGTTCGGGCAGATGAGGGGTACCTCTCGGCTTTGGCCGAGAGGTGGGATCCAGATCGGGGGACGTTCCAGCTCCCGACTGGAGAGATGACGGTGACGCTTGAGGATGTATACCGCATCCTCAAGGTGCCCGTGGAGGGGCGCGGGTGGAGGTTGGACGAGATAGGGCCACGGAGATGGCCAAGTTGTTTGGGGATGACTGGAGGGAGATCCGGACGGAGAGCGGGGGGATTCCTTACTTGGCCATGTATACGGCCAAGGAGTTGGTAGCGGTGGAGGCTCTGATGATGTTCGTATTGGCCAACATTGTGGCCCCGAACAACACCGGGTGCAGGTTTCCATGGAACCTGATGGGTGTAGTGAGCGAGATGCTCACTAATAGGGTAGTGTATGCCTGGGCGCCCGCTTTATTGGCACAGGTGTACCGGGAGTTGTATGAGGTTCGGAGACGGGGTCGAAAGGGCCTAGGCTGCAGCTTGGTTCTCCAGTGCTGGGGCTGGGAGCACTTCAGAGTGGCCCGACCGGAGGGGTTGCCATGTGCTTACCGGGACATGAGCCAGGCTTATGGTAGGAGATGGCCAGTGGTGGAGGAGAGATAGCCGAGCCGCCCCGTGAGATCGGGGCAATGGTATAGGAGTTTATGGGCAGACTTGACAGATGCCCAAGTCATTTGGAGGCCCTGGCGGGAGGCAAGGTGGATCGGGGATGGAGAGCATCTGAGACGGGTGCGACAGGCTAGATGGGTAGTGGGTCATATCCACGATGAGGCGGAGTACATACAGATGTCTCGAGTGCTCCGCCGTGTCGGATTGAGACAGGATGTCCCCGATGAGCCAGTGCGCTATCGGAGGCACAAATTAGAGGGGGATTTGCCGTGTGCCGAGCCGTGGAGGGAGGCGACAGAGGACGATGAGGACATGGAGATCCTCGACGTGGACGACGTCGGGGTAATGCTACCGAGTATGCAGCATGGATGGCCGCAGAGCCGAGGTGGGAGCCACCATTGGTGGTTGTTGGAGATGGAGAGGACGAGGGAACCGCAGAGGTTCCCAAGCGCAGGGAGGGTCCCCGCCTTCGAGCTGACAGTCGAAGGCGAAAGGGGAAGATGGTACGGTAGGCATCGGGGAGCGGAGATGATGAGGAGGATGATGGCGGAGAGGGCCTAGGAGAGGCCATGGGAGAGACTAGGGAGGTACCCCTAGCGGGCACGAGGATGATCTCGGCGTAGTCGCAGTGAGCAGATAGCGGAGCGCGATGCTATGCTAGCCGTCCGGGATGAGAGGATAGCTCGGCCGGAGCAACAAGGTAGCAGAGCGGGATGCCCCGTTAGCTCGTTCAGGAGGAGAGGATGGCCCAGATGCAAGCGGACTTGGATGGAGCGACTAGGGTGCCCCAGGATGACAGGGTGACGAGACTCCAGGCAGAGCTAGCGGAGCGAGAGCGACGACACGGGATAGACATATCTAGACTTAGGTCTAGGACTCGTTATATTGAGGCTCTGGAGGACACATTGTTTAGGCATCACATTGTGTTGCCCGATCCTCCATCCTCCTCTCGTCTCTAGGCGTAGTGAGTCTAGGCACACCACTAGGTCTAGGGCTCCTACTAGGTCACAGGGATCCTCTTTTGATGGTTAGCTTAGTGCTTAGATGCACTCTTTATGAGCCTTGGTGCTCTATTGTATATTGTAGCCTTTTGGCATTCATTGTACAGTTTTGACCTTTATACATATATATATATACATGGCTTTTATTTTTAGTGTTTTACTTTCTTTTGTGTGAATGCCTATGTTTTTGTGATGCATGTTTTTATATGTTTTAATGTTTTTGATGCATATGTGATGGAATGGAATGCAAACTTATAGATGATTAATGCGAGACTAAGTAAATGAAATATGCACTAAGAAGCACTCATACTTTTAGATAGTTAGATTTAGCCAACCGTTATCATAATTGTTTAATCAGGGGCACCGAACTTGGTGGCTTGTGAATGGATGACGTATGGAATGACATGAATATGGAAGAAGATATGGAGGTTGATATGGAAGAAAATATGGAGGGGAAGACTGTTTTACAAAGACTCAAACATGCTAGTGGTATCAAACAAACTTACTAATACTCGCCTAATTCAACTAGGACCAAATGTGTGTGCATGTGAGTTCATTAACCAAATCAGAAGCATGGTAGTGACTCTAGGCAATCAAAAACCTGTGTGTGTGCAAGTGTGTTCATTAACCTCATCTTGCACAAATTAGGTAACCCTGTTATGGAGAAGACCCCAAAGCTAGTTTGTCCGTATGAGCATTCAGAGGTCTCTTTTTGAGGAGAGACATGTCGCCACGCAATGAGTATACTCCACTGCCAGTCAAGCGTCTATAGCCCCGGTGAAGGTTAACTCCATAGTCCATGTTGTTTTTGACCTTTGTAAGCCTTGGGGATGACTACCTATCCGTGGTCTGGACAAGTAGTACGATCCTTACAACTTATTTGGGATCAGTGGTGTGTGAAAAATGTTCATTTCCTTAGAGCTTTGGGGAATCGGATTCTCAACCGAAGTATGATGAGAATTTTACCCTATCCTTACTACTCGGTTTATATTTATATTTTGTGATTGCTTGTGATAGTGGTAAGAACCACTGTTTTATGGACTATGTTTGCATGATAGGACAAACGAGGATTACCCTTTTCACTTCAAGGCACAACCCAAGGATGGTGTTATCTCTCTTTGACACAAGATGTTTTTAAGATGTGAAAATGTGATAGGTTCAAGACCGCTTTTGAAATCATTTCCCAATACTCAAGATTTTATTTAGTGTAATTTGTGATATGGCCCTAGAGAACTTTGACATGCATTTCAAAGTTTGCTTAAAACACTAGAAATGGCCGAGTGACTGAAAACATTTTGGCAATGTAAATATGTGCAAATGGAAAATGGGTGTACGAATGACAATTCGGTTTGATGGATTTTATGAAGGTGCCCCCGATTAAGGCAACATGACTTTTGCTTGACCAAATTTTATATCCAAAAGATAGAATGGTCTCTAACATGATATGCAACTATGGCTGAAAATGAAATGTTATGGTTTTCAATGAGATGTATGCACATGAAATGCAATGTTTTTGAATGAGATGTATGCAACTAACAATGAAATGCAAATTCTTTTTATTTTATTTGTTTTTTTTTTTTTTTACAAGCCATGTATATATGTACATATAAAATTCAAACTATGCGTAGAATGCCCTCAAGTGTATAACATTAAGTGGTTCGGGTTCTTCCTCTCCCTCTAAACTGGCAAGTCTATAAGTTCCATTACCCACTCTTTCAAGTGACCATATATGGACCTAACCAATTAGCCGCGAATTTATCTCGAAGATGCGGCAATGCATTGGTGTTTTGTTGATTCTCTTTAAGGACAAGATCCCCTACTTGAAATTCTCTTAGATGAACTTTGGCATTGTAAGCACGTTTCAATCGGTCTTGATAAACTCGCAAATGCTCTAAAGCATTGATTCGTTTTTCATCTATGAGTGTGAGTTGATCAAGACGTGCTTGTCTAGCAAGATCATCATCGATAAATTTTCGCAAAGAAATTCGCAAGGAAGGGATCTCAAGCTCAAGAGGCATGATTGCTTCAGCTCCATAGACCAAAGAAAATGGCGTTGCCCCAATGGGAGTTCTCGATGCTTGTTCCGTAAGCCCATAATGCCAAGGGGATTTGTGTATGCCAATCTTTATGATTTTCTTTAACAAGTTTCTTAAGAATAGCAATTATGGTCTTATTGGAAGCTTCAACTTGTCCATTGGCTTGTGGGTAGTAAGGAGTTGAGAAACTATGTTGGATATTATACTTTTCGCAAAGAGCTCGAACATCCTTATTCTTAAAAGACTTGCCGTTATCATAAATGATTTTAGAGGGAATACCAAAACGACAAATGATATGGTGAAGTATAAACTCCACAATTCTAGGACCTGTCAGATCGGTTAGAGGAATAGCTTCAACCCACTTTGTGAAGTATTCAATGGTCGTAATGATGAAAGTATGTCTGTCCCGAAGAGGCAGTGAAATCTTGCCAATTAAATCGAGACCCCATTGTGAGAAGGGCCAAAGGCTTTGGATGGGTCTGTAAAGCTTGTGATGGTATATGGATTAAATTAGCGTGTTCTTGACACTTTTTACATTGTTTAACATATTTGCAACAATCTTGTTCCATAGTGGGCCAATAATACCCCATACGTAAAATACGCTTCGCAATGGCCATTCCACTAAAATGACCACCACAAGTACCATCATGGGCTTCAACAATAGCTCTATGTGTTTCACCTGCTTCTAGACAATGGAGGAGTACTCCATCATATCCACGTTTATACAACACATCCCCCAAAAGAACAAAACGAGCCGCCTTTTGCTTAAAACAATGGCAGCGGCTCGAGACAAATCAGGTGGAAGTGTTCCAAACTTGAGGAAGGCTACTATCTCACTAGACCAAGGCTCATATGGATCCGAATGGATAAAGCAAACATCTTTTTCATCTTTAGACTCAAAATGAACAATTGCAGACTTAGAGATTGTGGAAATGATTAGGGGTCGTACCTCTCCAAGGGAGTCCTTTGGAATCAATGATCCAAGAGAGGCCATGGCATCCGCAAATCTATTAGTCGAACGAGGCAAACTAGTGATCTCATACCAATCAAACTTAGAGAGCAACTTCATTGCTACATCATGATAAAGCTTAATGGTAGGTTCTTTGGCTTGGTATTCTCCCGTAATTTGTTTAACCACGAGTTGAGAATCCCCAAATATCCGAATACGCTTAATGCTCATAGCTATGGCTGATTGAAGACCTAAAATTAAGGCTTCATACTCGCCGTATTATTGGTGCATTGGAAGTCTAGTTTGAATGATAAAGGGATGGGAATCCCTTGAGGTGTATGAAACACAACTCCAAAGACCTCGACCTTTCGCGCACTTAGAGCCATCAAAGAATAGCGTGATGTCAACATCTTCCTCCGAATGATGTCCTCTTCTTGTTCAGAGATAGCAAATACCGAATCATCCGGGAGCTCAATAATCAAAGGATGATCACTAGGTAGCGGAGCTTCCGCAAGTTGATCGGCTATAACTTGACCTTTAACGGATTTTTGGCTAATGAATTCAAGATCGAATTCGGTAAGCAACATTATCCATTTAGCGGTACGAGTGTTATTATAAGTGCGAGACATCATATAACGCAGAGGGTTTTCTCTAGCTATGACATATGTTGTATGGCTAAGCATATAATGACGAAGTTTCTTAGTGGCAAAAACCACTGCTAAGCACAACTTTTCCACATAAGCATATCGGGTTTCATAGCTTACCAATGTTCGACTAATATAATAGATAGCTTGCTCGCGATTTTGTTCATTCTTTTGTGCAAGCATTGTCCCTAAGGCAAAGTCCGTTGCTGAGATATAAAGGTTGAAAGGGACCCCTGGACGAGGCGGAGCTAAGACTGGAGGAGATGCTAAGTACTGCTTGATGTCATCAAAGGCTTTCTGACATTCATCTCGTCCATGAAAATTGTACCCCCTTTTGTAGTAGGTGGCAAAATGGCCTACATTTATCATAAAGTTGTGCAATAAAGCGACGGATTGAATTAATCTTTCCTTGCAAACTACGCAACTCCTTCAAATTAGTTGGGGGACACATTTCCATAATGGCTTTGACCTTGTTTGGGTCCACCTCAATACCTCGTTTAGAGATAATAAAACCTAGGAGTTTGCCTGAGGTAACACCAAAGACACATTTCTTAGGGTTCAACCTTACTTTATGCTCTAGAAGTCTATCAAAAACTTTTTCCAATACATCAAAATGCTCTTGTCGAGTTTTAGATTTTGCCAATAAATCATCCACATAATCTTCGATAATCTTATGCATATAATCGTGGAAAATATAAGTCATGGCTCGTTGATAGGTTGCACCCGCGTTCTTAAGGCCAAAGGGCATCACCCCGTAACAAAAAGTTCCCCAAGGTGTAGTAAATGCTGTTTTGTGTTGATCTTCGTGGTTTATTCGAATCCGGTTGTATCCTCGAAAATCCATCCATGAACGAAAGCATTTCATGACCAGCGCAAGTGTCGACAAGAGTATCAATGTTTGGAAGAGGAAAGTCATCCTTAGGACACGCTTTATTTAGATCTCAAAAATCGGTGCAAACACGTATCCCCCCGTTAGGCTTGCGAACGGGTACCATGTTAGAAAGCCACTCAAGATAATCAATCGGGACGACAAATTTAACATCCAAAAGTTTTTGAATCTCCGATTTAACTATGAGGGCCACAGTAGGATGCATTTTCCTAAGTTTCTGTTTGACAGGTTTAGCATCTTTTTGTAAGGTGAGGTTATGGACAACCAAATTAGGGTCTAGGCCTGGGCATGTCTTTGTAAGACCTGGCAAATATCTCCTTCTTCTGCTTGAGTAGAGCAATCATTTGCTCTTGTTCCTCTGATGATAGACTTCTAGCCGCTTCACAATTTGGGTGCCATCTTGGTCCCGGACTAAGGTCTACATCGATAGTTTCTTCAATAGACATGTGGGAACCTTCCTCAAGCCGATGGGGAGTAGGGATCAGATTTATGTCATCTAAAATGTCATCAAGCTCCCGTGCCTTGCTCTCATCTATGTCCGCTCGGAAGACCTCTCGGCTTAGAAGATGAAGGTGAATGTGGATGGGATGGAGGAATGTAGTTGGCAGGAGCCCTTAACAATTCCTCAGACAAGATGAACTCGAAATAGATGGAGGGGATGAAATCCGATCCATGTCAATCAAGCTTGGGTTGATCGGGATTGGCTTATCCGGATCATATGGATTATGGAGCGAGGTGAATAAGTCTTCAAAATTCATTGTCGACTTATGGAAGAAAGGATGGGCGGAATGGAAGGGAAAACCGGTGAAGACCTCTAAGACCTCAAGTGCAAAACAACATAGTTTTTCAGTTTTTTTTTTTTTTTTGGTTTGAGTTTTTTTTTTTTTTTTTTTGTAGTGGTGAAAACCACTATTACACACATACATAAAGCAATAAAGTATTTTTATTTTTTTTTTTTTTTTGGAATTTTCTGATTTTTTTGTTTTTGGTAGTGGTGAAAACCACTATTTTAGTATATACATATAATACAAGTTTGGATTATGGCTTATGGATGTGGCGGAGGGGGTGGTTCACCTCGGTTCTTGTGGAAGAAGCAAGCGAAAGATGGCCTCTTGGAGAGGGAACAATTGGAGATAAAACTCGCCTTGTTTAGTGAGGGGAACAATGGGCGCCGACTCTTCTTCGGATTCATCACCATTTGACATGACGTCAAATTCTTCATAGGCTTCATCTTCGGATTCGTCGAGGTGGAGGATTTCTTCTTCTGAATTAAGATTAATGCTTTGAAAAGCTTGCTCAAAAGAAGAAAGGGATGGAAGTGGTTGGTAGCCCAAACCAAAACGCTCAGTGGGTCTCTGATATGGCATATCGATGCGTTCAGTTACCCCTTGCTCGTATCGACCTAGGCCAAATTGCTGCCAATTATGTCCGTGGAAATAGCGAGAGGGAAAACCCTCCATCCTTTCGATATTGGCAGTGGACTCGGATGCTTAGGTTCTAGTATGGTGGTAGGACTAGAAGATGACTCTATTCCCCCATATACAAAATTAATGGAATTTGGCATAGAACCCATGTTATAAACCGATCCAATGGATAAATGTTGGTCATGTGGACGACCAAAATCTTTAATCTGCTTGCACATTGAACGGTGTGATGTGGACATCTTGAATGGCATACTCACCAATACCCGCATCGATGAGATGGACCTTGACTTGGGAGGGAGATGGACTAGATGATGGAATAGAAGAATGTGGGATAGAAGAATTGGAAGGATTTGGTTGGGTTGATGCTTCACTAACTTGTGAAACATCACCTGGTGATGGTTGGGAAGATGGAGGAATAATAGGTGATGTTGAAGAAGGTGTAGAAGAAGGGGGTAATGACGTGGAAAGAGATGATTGGTCATGGCCACATGTGCATGTGGTCACTGATGAAGAAGAAGGAAGATTAGTTGATGAAGAAAGTGGTGAATGAGATGGAATAGCGGAAGAGGAAGATGGTTGCGATATGATGGGTGGCTCCTCAAGAATGGGAGCTTTAGAAGAAGATGGTATAGAAGAAATAGATGGGGTCAAGAAAAGATGAGTGGATGGCAACACAATCTCATAAGGATTTGAGACATAGTTGCAATGTTTGAAGGGTTCAATGTCAACAGGTACACAATGAACCTGTCCCTCATATACATACTTCAGACATTGATGCAAAGATAGAAGGGACACATCTCATCTCCCTAAGCCAAGGCCGTCCAAGCAATACATTGTATGCCATGGTCCCTTCCAAGATGTGAAACAAGGTATGCAAAGTTCGGGCCCCTACCTCAATGGGCAAGATAACCGTGCCAACCGTGGAAGATAAAGCATCATTGAATGCTTTAAGAGTAAAAGTCGACTTTGTGATAAGGGATGGCGACAGCTTTAGATGACTCAACGCCGATGTTGTAATGATATTGATTGAGGAACCGGTGTCAATTAAGACTCTCTTGAATGGCTTGTTATCGATCTTGGCCATGATATGTAGTGGAGGATCTATACTTTCTGTTGACATAGGTTTGATTTCAAAATCATAGAAAGTGATGGAGGGCTCCATGCATGTTTGAATACTCCCCACAAAGTTGTTGAAGGCATTAGTATCTTGAGTTTGAAGCTCGATTGACTTTAATATTTCCATTAATGCCTCTCTATGCGGGGGAGATTGTTGAATGAGGTCATAGATCGATAACTTGGCGTAAGCCATTTTTAAACCGGTAGTTAACCGGCTACTCAATGACATGATGGGTCGTTGGCGTTGAGTAGAATGATTTAGCGGTTGTTGAGAAGTACTAGCACGTCGTTGGGTCACCGTTACCTGAGGTGGACTGGGGTTTGTACAAGTGGCTGTGGTTCACCTCGATTTGGTTGGTTCGCCCTTTGACCCCGGGTTACTACGTTAATAGTACCCACAAAACCTTGGTATTGTTGTACATGGTTGACTTGATTAGGAGGAGTTACCAGAGTTACTCCCCCTGAAGTTGTTGGAGCTTCCTCCCGATGTGGAAGGGGTGTTTGAAATATACCAAGATTTTGATTTTGTTGGGCTAAGGGGCTATCCAATTTAATGGCTCCAATCTCAATAAGATCTTGGATCACATGTTTGAAATCTGTACAATTATTGATATCGTGCCCATTTTGCCTATGATAAGGACAAAATAGGTACTCCTTGTAATACTTTCCCCTTCTAGATGGGTCTAAAGGTTTAAACTCAGGTAAAGTTAATTGATTTGTGCTATATAACTTGTTGAATATGACCGCATATGGTTCATCTAAAGGTGTGAATTGTCGCTTGGGACGATTGTTTTGCCAAGGTCGAGTTTCCATGGTTGGCCCAATATTGGGAGCTGGTTGAGTAGGGGCGGGTACCGCATGATAAGCAATTGGTTGCGGTTGACTTTGCATTACTTGTTGTTGTTGAGCCATTACGGGCCGGCTCGCCACCACTTGATTAACTTGGTTAACATTTGAGGTCGTATTAGCCTCGTGCTTGTTTGTTTTGGCCATAATTATTATTTCGTTGTTGGCCCTTTTGTTGCCATTCTTTTCTACGGGGTTTTAAAACACCCTCTTGGACTTTAATGTCTTCTATGATACTTGCTTGGGCCAAAGCCTCTTCAAAAGTCCCGTATTGTTGTAATTGGAGTAACCAAGAGATAGGTTTTAGACAACTTCGGGTGAACATTTTGGTTAACTCCTCCATTGGTAGGGAGAATGGCAGCTTTATTAATGATAGCCCTCCAACGGTTTCCAAAGTCATAAACAGCCTCATCGTCATGTTGCTTGAGCTTGTATAAGTCGGACAATGAAACTCTCTTTTGTACATTCAGTGAGAATCGTTCTAAAAATAGATTAATCAATTGCTAGTAAGCATAAATGCTATGGTGAGCTAAATGATTGTACCATTGTACAACATCTCCTCCTAATGTCCGAGGAAAAGTTCTGAGCATAAGAGCATCATTATTTTGGATTCTAAAGCAAGCATGCATGAATGAGCTCACATGTTCATGAGGATCCTCAGTTCCTCAAAATTTGTCAAACTTCGGTAATGTGAAATCAATCGGATATGGTGGTGAAGGTACCGAAGGATGAATTGGTTGATTGATCAATGACCTTAGCGTAGGTTTCTGACTAAATGAGCCAGGCACGTTAAGCATAAGGTTGTCAATCTGTTGTTGCATAGCATGGAGTCGTGGATCTTCATTAAAATTTTGACTTGTTTGATGATTATGATGATGTAATGGAAGAGTGGAAAATTGATGAGATGGGATGAAATTGCCTGAATTAGGCGGTGTGGAATGGACAAGTTGTTGGTATGGATGATACCGAAAAGAAGGTGATTGGGGTAGATGATGAACTGGACTAGGTTGGGAGAAAGGTGGGGTAGGAATGGACACCACCGAAGATTGGGGTACCTGTGTGGGGCCTCGAGCTAATAAAAGCCGGTCGGGTAGAAATTGGTTGGGGTGTAGGATTTACTACGACATGTGGTTGAGCATTTTGTTGCCGTTGTTGCAAAATCAATTTGTCGAGATACTCCTTAACCTTATTAATCTCTAACCCAAGGGAGGTGGGATGATTGGATGAAGGTGGAGGGCAGGCTGCCATGGTAGTCACAGAAGACTGCATAGCAGGGGCGATGAAGTTGGGAGGGCAGGCTGCCATGGTAGTCACAGGGGACTGCACAGCAGGAGCAATGAAGGTGGCTGAAGTAGGCGATACCTGGGAAGGAACAATGAGACTGTGTCCCAGGTAGGGTGAAACCATAAATGGTTTGGGAAGAAGAGGGTTGAAATTGGTTATGGCTAGAAGAGTTTCCACCAACTTCATAAAGAGAATTGGTGTACACCCGGTACATGGAGGAGAAGGTGGTCGGGAAGACACTACATTTGTCTCCAAAGGAGGACAATTGAGCATCCGGGAAGATGTTGGAGATGAAGCCGGCTGAACAGGATACCACATTAGCCTCAAAAAAAGGGTTAGTGTAGACCTGAGTGAAAACAGCGGGTATGGTTGATGCAATATCCTCGCTGAAAAATAGAATCTTGCATAGGGGAATCTTGGATTGGCTCAAGGACATAGCCAGTGCCATCTCTTAAGTGAGTTTGCACTTGGGCCATATCAATGTGGACAATATGAGAGGAATTGTCTTCCTCCATGGGCATGGCCATGTGGTAGATGGTAGAAGGACGTGAAAGTCCTGCAGCGAACCTCGCCCGAAATTCACTAGGATAAGTGGCCATGTTGGTGGTGGGGATGTTCTGTGAATTTCCCATTTGATTATTTAGATTTAACATTTTAGATTGATTCCTTGTTAAGACCATAGAGCAATAAATCTAAACAAATTCATAAAAGAAGAATGCAAAACTAGAATGATAAATTTACACTACAGAAATTATCGTAAAACAATCACAACCTAGGTTTCAACCAATGTGTCTTACCTTGCGGTTAATTAATTATTTTCTCGATCTTAATCGTAGTAAATTTTAAGTGTCCGGTTTATGAGTTTTGCATGTGATCTAATCTTGAATTATTCACAAAAAAAGGTAAAAACTATGGCTAGGAAAGGACAACGAGATTCTTACCCGGTGATGAAATCCAAGCAAGTTTGCTCTGGGGTGACCTATGGTGTCTAAGGCAGAAGTTTAATGGATGGAGATGAATTCCACCGTCACTAAACTTCAAGCAATACCGGGTGATGAAATCCAGATATCACTGTTTTAAATGCAATATGAAAATGCAATGAATTTTTTTTTTTTTTAAATGTTTTAGTTATCTAATGTGTACATACAAGGCTATAAATCAAAAGTTCTAATGATCTAAGCAAGAGGCTACTGAAAACATGTCATTTCCTCTGAAGAAGTGGAGTACACCGTTTAAAACCCCCTGCCTACCAATGATATCAGATATCAAAGGAGCAACCGGAAGGTTCGTCCACTTCTCTCGCTTGGAATCACCCAATGGCAGGAGTACTATTGACATCCAATCAATAGTCCTACTTAGATAATTAAAACAAATAATTCGTAGCTATTCTAATATGCAGCTAGGTATGCAAATTTTTTTTTTTTTTTTAATGCAAGCAACAATCAATAATGCAATGCAAAGAAAAATGTAATTAAAAATAACTGTTCTTTTCCAGATTACTTAGTTTTTGTTCATTTTAAAGTAATGATCTGAAAAAGAAACAAAATATGGCAGAAAAACCAAAAATGTAAAAAGTACAAAGACTTACTTGGAAGCCTACGCTTTTCGTAAAACCGACTTCAAACGCCCACGGAGTCTCGCAGACAGCCGAAACGCACCTCTCGCGTTTCGTATTGGACTTCCGTACGCCCTCTGCGTCTCGCTGCGTTTTCTGCAAACTCGTAAACCCTAGTTCGCCGGAACAACGAATTTCACGATTTCGGAACTCGCAAAATAAAACAGAAAACAAGAACAGATTAGTAAAGCAAGTATTAAAAATATGAAACCCTAGGGGGTCCCACCGTGATCGCCATTTGTAGATTAAAAATACACGCCAAACAAAAATAAATAAAATCACAATAACAGAGTACATAATAGTTGCACAAAACAAACGATTTCTATTAATCGATGGAGTTTAAAAACTCCTTTTTGAATACAACTGGGCCTGTAACCCTTTATTTGTGATACACAGTTACAAGTTATGCTAGGGTTCTCCGAAACCCTAGCCGGCACAAATGGTGGCGCTTCCGAAGAATGTATCTTCAATCCCAACAGAGTGAGTGGGCTTTGTTGTATCCCTTGCTTGGACCACCTCCACCTAATCACCGCCATCAATAAACCGGATCTCATTGTCAAAAACCCGCACACATTAACACTATCAAGGAGTTAGAAATTAATAAGAGGGCTCCACTGTGTGAGCCCTCGAAAACAATCTAAAACCCTAGAAAAACGAAATGCAGGAATTCAATAACGATCAATAAAAGAAAAGAAGTTACTTGCTTTAAACTAATTTATACCTGTTCTCTCGTTAACGCAGCCTAGACCAGGCGACACCGGAAGTAATGTGGCTGTCAAATCGGCCGCGAAAGGCGCCCTGGTGCACTCGCCGAACGCCCGCGTGCTTCTGGATTAAGGTTCGTGACGCCGGTCTGAGTCTGTGGCTATAGGTAAACGCCCGTGGGCACTTGGTAAAGGGGTAAACGCCCGCGGGCACTTGCGACAAGAATGGGGGATTCTGCAGAATGCTGCAGAAGGAATGGCGACGAAAGCGGCGACGGAAGCGACGATGGATGCGGCGAAAGGGTAGCAGAAGAGAGGAGATAGCAGTAGAAGAATTAGAATCAGAGATAGCGCATAGGAGATAGAAGTAGCAAAAGACATAGGGTTTGAGCCATCAAGGTGACTCAATTTATAATCCACTCTTAGGGCACACTTTAGGGTTTTAACGACACTTTGAACGTGTGGCTAAGATTAAAGTGGATCCAAGGGTAGAGAATAAATCTAGGTTGTGAAATGGATTAAGATGGATGGACGGATGAGATTAAATCACTTAAACTATTATTTAAATATATATATTAAAATATTAAAATATTAAAATATATATATAAATATTAATTTAAATAAATTTGGGGATGAAAAATGGCGGGAAAGGTGAAATTGGGCCAAATAATGGCGGGAAAGTGTGGATTTGGGCCAAATAATGGCGGGAAGGTGGATGACCGACACGTGGCTGACAGGAAGGTATAGATGACTTGCAAGTGGCTGGATTTTGGTGTCTACATTAGTAATGAAATAAATAATATTTTCTAGGGGTACTTCAACCATGGGAGTAGAGTCCAATCTAGGAACAAAGTCATTAGAGTTTGAAGAAGAAAAAGGATGCAAGGGGCTAAAGCTAATAGAACTAGAGTTTACTTTTAGAGGTAACTTACTCTTGAGAAGGTCGATGCCCACCTCATCCAACACTAAAGATGAAGAGGAGCCAAAAAAGGAAGGCAAAGAAGGGAGGAAATGAGAAGCAACAACATTTCCTACCATGACAAAAGCCACCAAAAGCACAAAAATAGTGACAAATAGAAGTGGTCTAGGGTTTGAATCAATAAATAAAAAAATCAAGAATAACTCAACCAAACCCTACCCTCCAAGCAAAAAACTCACAAATCTCTTCCATTGTGAAAAATACTCAATTGTCCCAAAACCAAAGCGAAGGCCTTGTTTGAAAAATGGTAAAAAAAATCTTTATAAGGGCAAGAATTGTTATCCTAGAACCTCATCAAAGAAAGATCATGCCCATAAATCAATCTCTTTGGTAGATGGCTTGAAACTTCAATGTTGGAGTTCCTAGTAAGCAATACAAAAATGAATCATGGCAACCCAACAAAAACCACAACAACCCACCACAAAGCACTCATTCACTCAAATCATGACAACCCACCAACAAGTAATGTGGAAATGAATCACAACAACCCAACAACAAGCTCTCCACCATGAAATACCAATAAGAACTCAACTGCTACACCACAACCCATCAAAAAGCACTACAAAATGAACTGCAACAACCTAGTAGTATCACATCAACCCACTAGAAAGCACTCGTTCATTCAAATCATGACAACCCACTAAGAAGCATTGCAAAAATAAACCATGACAACCTAGAAACAAGCTCTCCACCACCACTACAAATTTATTACTTAAACCAATTATTGAGTTATTCATCCATTCTAGCTAAGTAGACTTTATCCCATCCAATTCCAACCTTAACTCATACTAATCTTGTTTATGAGATACCGACTGATATGAGTAACCTTATAAATAACCCACTCTTTGCAAGCCACTTCTATGCTAGTAAACCATTGCCAACCTCTACCACATAAAATACCCCTCCTATAAGTGCCTCTTTGACCCAAATTCCACCTAGATTTAGTTTATCAAATACATCTAACATCCCTTAAAGTCAATTTTTAGCTTCCAATATAGTGCCATAGGGGTTAAATCTAGTATCCTAGGGAAATACCCAAGGATTAACACATAAGCGATTATTGGAAAAATGGGGTTGTAGGTATCCTAGGGAAATACCCAAAGATTAATTCCAACTATAACTAGTCAAGCATAATAGAATGTGAAAGGTCTACCTCCCCAAAATTGGCAAATCCTACAAATAGATCTAAATTATCCCCCATTGCAACAAAATATTCAATTGCTTCTACATCAATACTGGATTTACCTTAATTCATAACCTTAGTACTTTTTCCTTATTACTCTTTGTATATGTATCCTCCATATCCTTTGTACCTATCTCACGACCATGCAATGTACCCCTTTTCTCAATAGCAATATCATCAACCTTCTAAATAAATTAATCTAGAAGCACCTTCTAGGCCCCAAAATCAAATTCTAGATTGGACCTACCAAGGACCACTAAGTTTGATGTCTTATTATCCCATTCCCCTAGCAGCTATGAACACATTATCTACCTTTGATGGGATCAAGAAAAAGACAATAATAGATCATCTTAATAAAATTTTGACACTCAAATCAATTCATCACATCCAAGAGGAAGGGATAGCAGCAGGCTTGCTAATTTACTCTCTTAATGATAAGGATATTTTATGGTATAGAGGATTACTAGTTAATTTGGTTACAATTTAGGCATCAATAGTGGAACCATCTATGCATAAATTTGGTAGCAAGAAAAATAGATACTTTATTTTATTTTATTTTATTTAAATGCAAGACAAAGACATCCTTAAGAAAATATACATGATTTTAATATTATATTCTTGAGTACTTTAAACCTAATCTTACAAAATATTAGGGCAAACGAAGAACATGCATTACTTCTTACATCAAAGGTTTACAATATGACTTAGCTTTAACGGTTTATAATGCTATCCATTGAATGATAGTTGTAGCTTTTGAAGAAGTAGAAAGAGAAGAAGATGTTAACATTTTAGTAGGAAAAATATCCTTGCTCCACTAATGGCCTATACAAAAAAGTTACTTAGAATTTGTCTATGTCTATTTCTATGTCCACCATATTGTCTATTCCTAAACCCCAACCAAATGCCTTCAAATATCCTTCTACATCATCATACACCATTACTCATGCTAACCAAAGTGTGTAATCCACTATAGCTTTCCAACCATAACTCCCATCCCTTCTTGCTCCATCTAGCCCAAACAATGAGCCAAACAATAATTTTATGATGAGCAAAATGTTGGAAGCGATCAAAGCATTGGTAAATCAGTATAATGCTATAAAGCAACAATGGAAACAATCATAGAATTGGAAACCCAAAAAACTTTGTACCTCACAAAATCAAGTGCCATGGCAAAGTGCTAATCAAGGAGTAAGTCAAACTCATAACCACATGGTTATCATTAATATAGAAGTAGAGCTCGCACAATGTCTTCATTGTAATAATAGGCATGATCCCACAAAGTATGTTGGAGCTATCAAACATTATCACATAATTTAGTATAATCAACAATATCAAGCTTAGAAGGTCATCATCATGGGCCAAATAATCCCTATAATGAATCAGATCATGTACCAACAACCTCAAGATCTACAATCAATAAACCTAGGTGTTGTAGGTGAGTTGGAGAGGAGAGGCCAATCCTCCAAGGGAGGTCCCAGGTTCAAATATCCACCCTACCAAAAAGCTGAATTGGGTATCTAAAATCCAATTGATAATGTTGGTGCGGGCAGGGTCGGGTGCGACCCCCGGGTGACTTTGACGGTGTAGAACCCATTGTTTGTGGTCTCTCAGACCAAGGCAGCTCCGCAAGGAATTTTTTGCTTAAAAAAGAAAAAAAAAGAAAGAAAAAAAAAGATCTACAATCAATACCTCTCCTTCCTAATCCCAATAACTCTATCCTAGAAAATTTTAGTGCTATGGAAACTAATAAAGAGTCAACATTTTAAGATTATGATGTATGTGCTACCTAGCATTGGGTTGATACTAGGGGCAAGAGGAAAGCTTACAAAGAGCAACCAATTAAGAAATAAAGTAAACCTAGGAGAGGTACAATAGTCCTTAGAATATGGAGATCTCTTTTACATTTGAAAGATAAAAGGCCACACAAAATATGAGGCCACATGTACACCTCAAAAGGGGAAGGAAGAGACACAAACCAATAAAGACATGAGGATAGATAAAGGAAAAGAACCTATAATGGGTAATAGATATGGAGAAGTAGTTGATAATCCCACTTAAAATAAAGGCAATAAAGAAAGGTATTGGCTTCAAAAGGGCCAAAAGGCAGTTAAAATACCCTTCTCTCACAATTGAAGAGTGAGCTACAAACATGAAGCATAAAAATTTCATAACACAAAGTGAGGGTGCCTCTATGAAGTTCAAATCCAACATCATGAAGGTAATGAAAAGAAAACTAAAGTTAACATGCTAGAAGCATTAGCCCTACCAGGACAATTAGATCTATTATAGGAGGATCCACAATAGTAGAAAAGGAATTATGCTAAGGGTAAGTAGCCAAAATTCACTCCATCTGATATTGTAAATCAATAATATTTGATTTAGAGTACCTAATAGACATCTAGAAAAATATGTCAGATATATTGAATGCCCCAAAATCAAGGATACTAAAACTACCTTCATTTTTTGTGACACTCAAAATAGAAAACTATATACTATAACAATTATGCCTAAAGCTATTTTCAAAGAAATGGGTTTGTGTTACACTAAGACAACTATACATCGATTTAAATGGATAACATAGAAATTAGCATTGTAGGGGTACTCAAGGGCCTAGTAATAACTATACTTAAACATCTATAGTTTATAGTAGTGCAATGAGTGAGTCATGGACCTACCTCTTTACTTTAGTATGTTTCTATCCAAAGAGTGGACATGTAAGTTATCAAGAGATGGATACCTAGCAATGGACTATAAATATATGAAAGTAGCAAATGATAGAAAGGTTATGAGGATTGAAAATGAATCACCTTACAACTACCTTATGAATAAATTTAATGATGAGAATATAGTAAACTAGTATGAGCTACTATAATTTGTAGAAGATGATGAAGATCTTGAAGGCGACTAGGATCTAGAGATTGGCATGATAATTGGTGTATTGCAAGATAATGGAGGTCCTAAAGTTGAATATGAAGAGATTGAATAAGGAAACTATCTCATCACTAAAATGCCTTCCAATATTTTAGCTCTAACATGCCAAGAGATAAATAATATGTGGATAATGTATCAGAACCATGAATGGGATGGGTGTTGACATTCAATTCATCAACCCATAAAGTGCATAGATTCATTTTTCCTATAGGTTACTATTCAATTATACCAATAATATGGTAAAATGCAAACAACTATGCACCAATATTAGAAAAGTTTATAAGATAGGAATTAAGGACATAATTATATATGGCAACTCTAAACTAATTGTAAATTAGGTCAATTCCTAGTGTGCCACAAAGAATAGACACCTAAAGTCTTACAAGTGTTGAGTCTGGAAATTTTTGGAAAGTTTTGATACATATGAAACCAAAGAAATGCCCAAAGGATTAAATGCAAATGTAGATGAGTTGGAAGGGATGACAACTTGATTTCACCCCACAAATCATATGTGGAATAAGCATAAAAAGTTAAAGGTAGTCTTCAAGCCAACTATTCTTGATAACTCTAATCATTGGTAAGTCTTTCACAATGATGAGCAAATCATAGAATTCCTTATCAAGAAGGCTCAATATGCTCAAGAAAAAAAATAGTATAGGGATGAAATAAAGAATGGAGTCATACAACTAAATTTGAATCAATTACCCATGGGTCTAATAATCCTAGAAAACCCATTTAACCCTAATGTTAGTACAAGAAAAATAAGCTTCAAAGTAAAATACTTTTCATATCATCCTGTTCAGGTAGTTGAAGGGAAGAATCTACTACTTGGAAGAGATTGAACTCAAGAAGAAAATGACCTTTTCAAATAACTTTGTGGTAAGTATAAAGATATTATTACCTAGTCATATGAAGTTCTTAATGTCTATAATAAATAAATATAGAGCATACTATTTAATTGGAGCCTGGTGCTAAACCTTTTAGACAACAACACGACCAATGGATCTAGAAATAAAAGTAGTAATGAAGAAAAATTTATTGAAGCTTTTGTAAGCTTAGATTATATTTCCAATCAAGCACTCTATTTGGATTTCCAATTTGGGTCTTGTATGCAAGAAAAATGTTGATATAAGGCTATGTGTTAGATTTGGAAACTTGAATTCAGTCTCTTTAAAAAATAACTACCCATTGCCTATGATTAATAAAATTTTGTAAAAGGTAGCTAGGTCATAGATGTCCTTCCTTGATGGATTCTTAGGATACAACCATATTTGGGATAAGGATGCATATAAACATAAAATAAATTTCATCATTAAGTGGGTCACCTTCATATATCAACGAATGCCATTTGGTCTATTAAATGTAGGGGCAATTTTTTAGAGGGTCATGGACATAGCTTTTTCCAAGCTTGTAAGTGAGACCGTTCTCATTTACCTAGATGAAATAAATGGTATTTTCTAAATATAGGAGTAAGCACATTGACCACCTCAAGTCATCCTTTTAGAGGTGTAAGGAATTTGATATCTATTAACCTTAAGAAGTCTATTTAAATGGTCCTAGAAAGCAAATTGCTAGGTTATGTAGTATAAAAGGTCTAGCTAGATCATAGATGTCCTTCCTTGATGGATTATTAGGATACAACCAGATTTGGGATAAAGATGCAAATAAAAATAAAATATATTTCATCATTAAGTGGGCCACCTTCATATATCAATGAATGCCATTTGGTCTATTAAATGTAGGGGTAATTTTTTAGAGGGTCATGGACATAGCTTTTTCCAAGCTTGTAGGTGGGACCATTCTCATATACCTAGATGAAATAAATGGTATTTTCCAAATATAGGAGTAAGCACATTGACCACATCAAGTCATCCTTTTAGAGGTGTAAGGAATTTAATATCTCTATTAAACTTACGAAGTCTGTTTATATGGTCCTAGAAACCAAATTGCTAGGTTATGTAGTATAAAAGGTCTAGCATAGATCTTAATTGAATAAAATCCATCTAAGACCTATTGTTGCGTTAGAACTTGAAGCTTTGATAATAATATTATGAAAGTGGAAAGGGTATTTAAATACAATGGTTGGCAAAATATGGCATAACAACCTACAACTACCCTTCTCCACTAGTGAACCTTAGAAACCATGTGTTGAGAGGTTACTCAACCAACATTCACAATACATGATATAATAACTTCTAACATTCCCCCTTCTAACATCATAGTCTTGGAGAGAGAAATTCATAAATCTTCAAATTTAACATGTCCAAGTGGTTTAAAATAATATTATTGATGATGTTCATCATCTATTACTAGAGGAAATCTCCTGGCAGTGTGAGCATATTTATAGAGAAGGAAATCAAGTAGCAGATAAATTAGTGAATTATGATGTTGATCTTCATCCCGATGAAATTTAAATTTTAGAAGGCAACTAGCCAAGTGATATTTTGTCTTAATCAAAATGATGTCAAGGAGTTGATTGTGGAAACATAGCACTTCAAGGAAGTTGAAGAATATATTTAAGAGAAAAAAGAAAAAAAAACTATGATAAAAATGTATGCTACAACAAATGTAATATTTTGGTATTTTTATGGGAGTGGCTCCTAATAGAAGCCACATATAACCTATTAAAAAAAATATATCCAAGTGGTTTAGTGAATACGTCCACACCTTGCTCTTATATAGGACATAATTTGATATGGATGTTATGTTATTGAACATGTTCATGGATGAAGTGTCACTTCATGTCAATGTGCTTGGTTATTTCATGGAAAACTAGATTATGAAGAATTTCTAATACTCCTTGGTTGTCGTAATGCATGATTGTAGGTTTATCTTGTGGTACTCTCATATTTATCAACATATATTTCAACCATATCGCTTCAAAAATAGCTCATCTTCTTGTGTGATATTATGCTTTAATGGAATATCATTCAATTGTTTGTTGTTTCTTGCTTCTCCATGATATAAGTGTAGACCCTAAAAGGAAGACATAGCTCTAGGTTGATTTTCAATCATCAATGCCACTTGCGTAATCTGCATCTATATAACCTGTTAAGAGGAACTGATCACTCATCTTGAATTCCATACCATATTGACTAGTGGCTTGTATATATCTTAGAAATCATTCTACTACCTTCCAATGTATCATATTTGGTTCCTACATGAAATGTGAGATATAGATCATTGTAAAACTGATATATAATTTTATGTAATTTAGATATATAAGACTAATTGTTGATAGAGCATTGCATTTGTTGTAGGAGAGGAATCAAATGGTGAGAGTTTTAGAATTGATTCCATAGGAGTTGCTATAGGCTTGCACTTGTAATATTTCATGTGATATTTTCAAGGATATTCTTGGTATATTTGCTTGTGAAACAAATATATGATGATGGTTCAGTTTCACTTCTAGTCCTAGGAAGTAGTGTAATAATATGAGATTTGTCATGCCAAAATATTTCTTTAAATCTTTATTTTTAGCTAGAATCATCCTTTTAGAACTTCCTATGATGACAAAATTATATACATACACATTGATGAATACAATTCCCTCTCTTGCTCTTTATGATACAAACTTGTATCATACAAATTTCTTTTAAATCCATGCTTTTCAAAGACACTTTTTACATCCACTTGATGAATTTTCCATCCAAACCATGCAACTAGGGAAAAAATAATTTTGATGGATTTTATTTTTGTTGTAGGGTTAAAAGTTTCTTCATAATCTATGTCTTCCTTTTGTGCATACTCTTTTTTTTTTTTTTTGATAATTATGTGTTTGTATTTATAGCGGGTTTTAACAAGGATCCCAAAACCTGATTACATAAGCAATGGGCCTAGGGCATCAATCCCTTGAAACTGAACACCAAAACAGAAATCCCGCCCAGCGGTAACAGTAAGCATGAAACAAACCCTCTCGGCGGGAAACAAACAAATAAGAAAAAAAGTAGTTTTGGAGATCCCGCTCAGCGGGAGTAGCCAAAAACCACCATCGAGAAGATCCCGCCGTAGGGAAGCAAAGAAAAACCGTTACAATAAAATCTTGCCTCGCGGGAAGCAGTCAAAACCACCACAAACAGTCCCGCCTAGCGGGAAGCAACAGGGAAATCCCGCCATTCGGGAAACCGGCAGAAAAGAAAGGATACCGCCTCGCGGGAAAACCGGCGGATTTGGCGGATCCCGCCCTATGGAGAAACCATCCCGCCCACCGGGAAAACATTCATTTCAGCGAGAGACATCCTGTAGGAAGCCGACAGCCAGCACAGAGAGGATCCAGTCCATCAGGAAGTGACCAGAGAGTTGCACCACAAGGAACCCGCCCCGGGAAAACAGAAGAGGATCCCAGCAGCAGGGACCAAGAATCCCGTCCAAGCACAGAGCCTGTCGAGGATTCACAAGAAAAAGGGGGAAACTGTCCAAACCCTAAACCGTCACCTCCACCGCACTGAGAAACGCAGGGGACCAGATCCACGTGAATCACCTGCAAAAAACCCCAGGGGGAAGCCTGAGGGAAAAGGGAAGGGATCCCCAACCAAACAGGGATCCCTGGGAAGCACCAGTCCGAAAAAACAACCAAGGAAACCCTAGCCGGCCGGGAGGGGCGCAGATAGTGGAGAAGGATCTCCCCCCATGAGATCATCTGCAAACAACCACTCCCCGGGAGGGATGACCTGGGTTGAGCCAGGGACTGGGCAGAAACCAAAATCCATGGGAGGGGGAGCAGGGGAGGGACCAGAGCCCTCCCCTATCAACCCTATCAACGATCCAACTTTCTATTCTTGTTCCTTTGTGCATACTCTTTTACTACAAGTTGTGCTTTGTGTTTATAAAAACTACAATCTAATTTATATTTTACTTTGAAACTCCATTTGTATCTAATAGCCTTTTTATCTGGTGGAATACCAACAAGATCTCAAATCTTATTTTTCAATAGTGCTTGATATTTAATATGCATGGCATTTTTCCAAGTGATAGATTTAAGGGCTTCCTATATTGTAGATGGCTCAACTATACTCATTAGAGCCATATTTTGTGCATTGTGAGTCATACTTCATGTTCTTGATCTTGTAGAAGAAGTGTTTGGGATTCCATCTATCCTAGATGCTTTTAATGTACTAGTGCACCACTTGGGTATTCTCCTTGTATGTTGTGGTGGAGTAGATAGATCTGCTTCATTATTGACATTGCTATATTTTTTCATTTGTAACTTCTTCAGCACTTTCAATCATTATCAGAGCTAAGCTAGATGAAGATTCTTAAATGATTTTTCTTCATCATCAAAAATAACATCATGACTAATATATAATTTCTTATAAGTTTGGATCAAATAATTTGTAGGCCTTTGATTCATCACTGTAGCCTAGTAGGATGCATTGCTAAGATTTTTCATCTAATTTATGTCTTTTATCCTTTGGAATGTATAGGTATGCTATACAACCAAATACCCGAAGAAGAGAGATTATTGGATTGTGTTCACTTCATGCTTCTTCTGGAGTGATATGTTCAACAGATATAATGGGGCATGATTGATTAAGTAAACTATTGTATGTACTATTTCTATCCAAAATAAGTGTCCAAGTTATGAATCCTTCAACATGCTTCATATCAATTCCATGATTTTTCTATTTCTATGTTCTACAATACCATTTTGTTGTGGTGAGTAGGCAATTATCATTTGTTATTGAATACCACATTCCTTAAAAAATGCTAAAAATTCATTGCTAGTAAATTCGCCCCTCAATTTGAGCAAAGGACATGGATCCTTCTTCCTTTGGAAGTCTCTACTTGGGCCTTAAATTGTTAAAGTATAACATTTTATCTTTGTTCTCTAAAACATATACCCACATTTTCTAGTTATGATCATCAACAAAGAGTTGAAAATACATGGAATCATTATAACTTGGAGCCATGGGTCCATATAGATCAATATGGATCAAATCAAGAGATGCCTTGGCTTGATATTATGTAGTATTGAAAGGAGCTTGTTGCTATTTCCTAACTAAGCAACAAGAATAAATATGTGTGGAATTTTATAAATAAGGAAGTCCTTCGACCATATTTTTGTTTTATAATGCAATAAGGTGACCATAACTTAGATGATCATATCGTTGGTGCCAGATTGATGTAAATATATTGGAGTTTATGACTAATGCTAAGTTGTCATGATGAATTGTGTGAAGTTCAAACATATTTCATTTTTCTTTTTCATATGAAATAATATTAGAATTATTAGTTTAATCATAATTGATGCATACCTTGAATCTTTATTGCTTATCAAACTTGATCTTTAAGTTGTGGTCAAGTAGTTGATTGACCGAGAGTAAATATTTGGTGAGTCCTAGAACATTTAGGGCTTATGTGATTTTGCATTTGAGTGATCCAAAATACAATTTTATGTCACCTATACCTTTTATTTCATTGGACGTGTCATCCCTATGAGAAAATTTTCTTGCATGTCTTGAACACCTTAGATTTTAAAACTAAAATTTTTGTCCTATCATGTGTCTGGTTGCTCTAGAATCAATATACCAAATATTATTGACTTTGAGAATTTTGTTGATGCTTCAATTTCAAATGTGAATTCGTCGATAATATTTTTTGAAAAATTGTTTCTCCATGTGCCTTTTTTGAATTGCTATTTACTTTTAAAAATACTTGTTCTTTTTGTCTTGAATGTGATGCTTTTTCCTTTTGAAGTAGGTTCACCAAATTTTTAAAACTTGGTGTTTGCTTAGTGATATTTAATGTTGTCACAAAAACATTGTACTTTGATGGGAGAGATATCAAAATAATTGGAACTAATTTTTGATTAGATACTTGAGTTCCCAATGCTTGCAAATATGCTTACAACTCTATAATTCTCCTGATGAATGATTCCATATTTTCTCCGCTCTTTATCTTTAGAAAATGGATCTGGCTCTACAGGAATAGAATTTGATTTTTATTCTTGGCTTCAAAAACTATTTTTAGCTTCTACCATGCATCCTTCACCATGGTTGAATCTTGAATGTATGCTTAGACCTCATTTGCTACTTCGAACATGATATTAGTCTTGCCTTTCTATCTAGTTTGTTGAACTTTTCTTGGTCTTCTTTTTCTTCTTCAAGATGGGTAGTGGTCCTATATACTACTGACCATACTTCCTCAAACTCAAGCTATGATCTGAGTTTGGTTTTCTAGGCAACATAATTATTTTCCCTCAATAACCGAAAATCTGGCAACACAAATTTTGATGCTCTACTAGCCATAGTAAACTTTTACAAAATTTGAATATTCTTCTTTCACTGAATTCACCTTGAAAATTTCTTTTTGACGAGTATATATATATGCCTATACTCGTGTTTTAACAGTTTCCTCAAGTTTCAAAAATTTGAAGTCATGTTGAGCAAACAAAATATGATGGCATTTTCTTTCTTCTTACTCCAGTATTTTAAAAAAATATTTTTAGAATATTCTAAAATCTTCAAAATAATATAGGCCCTTATTTTTTTATCACAATTGTGTAATGGGGGAGATAATAACTAATGCCTCTTGGTTATTTTCTTCACTAGTAATGTGGAAAAAATATTTTCTATTTTTAGATCTTATCTTACCTAAAATATCTTTTTCATATTATGTGCAATCTTGGCATCTTGTATCTTTCCACGTATCTATTTTTTATTAATATTTAAGAAATTATTTGATTTATCATGTGTCTATTTTAGATATGTCTAATCATGATGCTTCTCTGGTATATTTTAGATTCATTCTACGCAGGTTTTGACATTCAACTTAGGCCTTCATATGGCTTGAGTCTACATTTGGCTTGGGACTATGTCTAGCTTGGATCTGCATCCAGATAGGGTCTTGTGTAAAATTTTTAATCCTTTAGTTTGAATGGATATTCATAAAATTTGGACACCAAAAATATTGTTTTGTTTTTAAAGATTTTTGTGCCTAGTCTTTGTCAACTTGTGCTATCTATTGATGGAGATGATGATGGGTGATGAGGCCTTCACTTTTGTCACTTTCTAATCATACTCGACTTGAGTGGTTCCTCAATGACTTCTTTGTGTAATGCATTATGATTTTTTGACATCTTGTTAACATCGTATTACTTTCTTCTAGAAGCCTTTATTTAACATCTTAGATGTCTATATTGCTCTTAAATGTGGGAGTTTCACCAGTGTTAACTCAAGGAATTTTGGGTTCTCTTCTATGAGGAGGAATCATTCTTATTGATTTCTTTTTTATATATAAGTGTTGTTTTGCTTTCACATACCTTTCATTTGGTAAAAATGGATTCATATGAATCCAACTACCATTCAAAAAAAAATTATGATCTAATATTTAGATCATTCGTTAGATAACTTATTTTCACATTTACCTTTCTTCTTTGATTTTTAATTACTTTTTCTTTTATATTCTTCCTATATTCTCTAGTTAGTTTCTTTATTGAGTACCTCATGAATTCCAACCATGTTATCCTTGCTTTTACACTTGTGTGCTTGTTCTAGAGTTGTCTTTTGATGGCAAAAATAATGATGAGTTTCTTTCATGTTTCCTTGGAATAATCTTCAATGCAAATTTATTTTTGTTGTTTTGATAAGTTTCTTTCTTGTTCCCTTGGAAATTTTTCTTCAATGCAACCTTCCTTAAGTCGAGAGTGAGCTTTTATTGCTCTTTTGATATTTGAATTTGTATTTCTTGTATAAATTCCACTAGTTGTTGATTCTAATGGTTCAAAGAAGGCTTGAGCCTTTGTCAAATGAAATATATTTCTTATGTTTCATAGTGACTTCATTTTATTAGAATATTCTTCAACTCTTTGAAGGGCAACTATCCTGTGATCTTCTTGCAATGCTTTTAAGAAGATTCAATGGCTTCTTCTTTTTTATTTTTCTTTAAATTTTGAGGAGCTTCTTATGGCTTCCTTTATTTTTGAGGAGATTCTTATGTCTTCCTTTATTTTTAAGAAGCTTTCTTATGGCTTCCTTTCTTGCCTTAATTGTTTTGGTTGTTAACTTGTAAGCTTTTACCTTTGGTAGGGTTTTTTCATCCTAATTGTTTTGACTTACCATGGAATTTTTCTTCATGTTGATGATTACCTATCCTTTTGAGGTTTTCTTTAAACAATTTTATAAAGGGTAATATTACCCTTGAATGTGTTCTCAAACTTAAAATTTCTTTTCTCAGAGAGTGCTCTTTTGGCTTTCTCAGTGTCAAAGATAGAGGAGGATCATAAGGGGAATTATTTCTTCCTTCTACCTACTTAATACCACATGTTAGAACTTGAAGCTTTGATGATCATATTATAAAAGTGAAAAGGGTATTGAAATACAATGGCTGCCCAAATATGGCATAACAACCTACAAATACCCTTTTCTCCTAGTGAACCTTATAAATCATTTGTTGAGTGGTTACTCAACTAACATTCACATTATACATGATGTAGTAACTCCTAGCATGTTGCCCTCATAAATAAATGGGATAAGGTCATTCTAATGTCAAATATAATTTGATGCTACGTTTGTTATACATTTTACCCAAATGGTCAGGCCCATAACTAAGATGTCAAAAAAAATACTTCCCTAAAGTGGACTAACAAAGAAAAGGAATACTTTTGGGATGTTAAAGATGCCATCAACAAAGCTCCAATATTGATCATCTTAGAATTCTCCAAATATTTTAGGTTGTATGTCTTTGGTACAAATGAAATCATTATAGGCATATTAACCCAAAATAATGACAAAGATGATGAAAATACCATCTCATTCATGAGTCAAACTCTTCACAACTACAAAGATAAATATACTCATATTGAAAAATAGGTGCTCATCATCATGAAGGCTCTCCTGAAGTTCATGTTCAGTTTTGCAATATTTTCTAGAAACCTTCCAAAACATGCATTGACCATAATCATATGCTAAAAAAGAAGAAAAGATAGTTAAAATATAACAATAGTAAATGACAAAAGATAAATGAAAGGAGATGACAAGAAATGTAAGGTGGGTGTTGGTAGGCACCCAATATATCACATTTTATTCACTTTTATAATACAAATGGATCATCATTGAGGTGTATTTATAGTGATCCCAAATCTCCAATGAGAGATTAACCTCATTAACTTTTACTCAAGGTTTACCTTATAATAAAATAATAATAAATTACCTTTTATGTGAGGTTATCTATAAAGGTGGACTAATCAATACCACTAAGGGTGATATATGAAATGGACCTATAGGCTTACATAAATGAGGAATGCTTGTAGTCTATATAAATGGAACTTATAAGCACCTCATCACACTTTTGGCCTTGGTCTAAACAAGTTTAGATTACACAAATTATAACGCTCCCATAATCTAAGTTGATAGGAACAAGGAGATAAGGCATTAGAGGTAACATTCCCTCATAATGGATGCTTTTGTGGCCTTTGTTGTTCCTCCTTCATCCTCATATTCATCATCAAAAAGTTTGTGTCTAGCCCTTTGGAATTCTATATCAATCTTCTTTCACCTTGTAATACAATTCCTGATGAAGTGTCCTTTCCTATTACAATATTTGCAAATGTTTGACTTCTTTGAAACCTTAGACTTACCCTCAAGAACTTTTAGATGCCATTGAATTGAAGTCTTTTGGATGAGCTTGTGTATGATAAAGAGATCCACTATTCTTCAGTACCACTTCATAATGGATTAGAATCTTGAAAAGGACTTTAAGAGAGATGGGTTTTGGTTCTTTGATAGTCATATCATTCAAATAAAGAACCAAGTCAACTATATGAAAAGGAGGAGAAATATTAGAAGTAATAGATTTGACATACTCTTCATCACTCTTTACCTTGCCTTCTTCCATAATTGGATCAAATTTTAGCGCTTTGAAGTGAGATATATAGTTTTTGACATTATTAAAATCTAAAAATTTGAGATTAGAGAGCTTAATTTCTATTTTGTTAACTTCACTAGCACTTACCTGTCCATAGATTTCTTCCAAATAAGTTCATATATCAACAATATTGCTCTTCTCTTTGATATGGGAAAGTACATCTAGTTATATTAACATGAAGAATAGTTCAAGAGCTTCCTCCTTTCTCTTACCGAGTTCATGATCACACTAGCCTTCTTTTGACTCATTATTAAAGATAAACCAAATATTTTTTATTGAGTAAAACTACTATTTGAACTGAACAAGTGTTATAATTTTTCCCATTGAGATGGGTAACACACCCTAAGAAGTTCATATTGCATAAAAAAACCTAAACAAATCTATTACATGTCTTTAGACAAATGTCACCACTGCATAGAGCTCAAAAACTCATGCAATCTAAAAAATGGGCTCAAAATGCTTCTATATGCAAAAATTATGGCCTCTAGAAGATTTGGTTATATTAGCTTTAAAATTAGGAAGAAATTAAATATTAGACCTTAGATTTTTTTTCCAAATTAGCTATTGCAACATGTTGCCACTAGATTGGTTACTTCATTTGTGAATTAAGATTTGATATTTCATCTTATGTGATTGGGAGATTGATCTCCTTACCAATATAGATGGGACTTGAATCTGAGAACTTGTCCAAAATAGTGGACATTATTACCAATGTACCATCCACACACTTTGTAAACAAAAAGGAATGATATGACATACACCTTGTTGTAAGCCTAAGAGGAAGAAAAAGATGGTGGCACCAAGGCTCAACCTTAGAGCCTCCTATCCGTAAGCTAGCAAACCAATAATTGAGCCATAAGAATTTCTAGGTAGAAAGAGAGGTCAATATGCATTTAACATGTATCCATCCTTGAACGCTCACCCCTTCAAAAATTATCACCTATGAGTTTTGAATTTCCAACCTCCAAGCTATAAGCGAGCAAATTGATTATTATGCTACATTGTTGCATGCGATGTAAAGAAGGTAAGAAGCCTTTTTTGAACCTACTTATAAAAGATATTTTATAAATATTTGTAGGAATTCAATCATAAAATGTCCTTAGAACCAGACAACAAAACGATCACCATGCCACTTTATTGGATGGCAAGTGGGAGCCTAGGTGTCTTCAACAAAAAATAATAATTATAAAGGGAGACTAGGCTTTGAACACACACCCTATGAAACTAAGGTGCTCACCCTATCCATTATGTTGACCATATTAGTGTGTCACTGATTCATTTGATTACATGGTTGAGTGATAACATGACACATGAAATGAGCATGTGCAAATATTGTGCATGGGTGGTGCCAAATACATGGCCTAATTTTTTTTTTTGAAAATTCAAAAAAATAAATGCACAAGTCCAAACTTGACCTAAATGCTCTCTTCAACCACTGATGTGACAAATTATCCTTTTCAATAATAAGTGAAGTTGCTTTAGATCTTGCTTTGATACCATGTTTGAATTTACAATATTTTCCAAAAACCTTCCAAAACATGCATTCACCACAATTGTATGCCAAAAAGAAGAAAAGGTGATTAAAAGATAGCAATAATAAATTATGAAAGATAAATGAAGTGAGAAGATAAGAAGTATAAGGTGGGTGACAACAGGAACCACAATATATTACATTTTATTCACTTTTATAATACAAATGGATCCTCATTGAGGGGCATTTATGGTAATACCAAATCCCCAATGATAGGTTAAACTCAGGATGACATTAACATAACCTTGAGGTTAACCTTACAATGAAGTAATAAAAATTGCCCTTTAAGTGAGGTTATCCATAAAGGTAGAATTACCTTTAGGCTTGTAGGCTTACATGAACATGCTTGTAGGCTTACACATATGAGGAATGCCTATAGGATTACATAATCACATACCCATAGACTACATAAATAGAACTCATAAATACCTCATCACACTAGTGGTCTTAGCCTAAACAAAATTAGATTACATAAATTTTAATAATCTAGGTATTATCTATCACAAAGTAAGACTATCATCTTCATAGTACACCCCAATCTATGATATATTGTATTGCACAATTAATTAGGAGAAAATAGGTTTGGGTGGACTCAATAAGATTCAAGAATTTGACACTATGATCAAACCCACCAAATTAATTTGGGGAAGCGTCCTATGTGAAATCTTAACAAGGATGACCTCTAAATATTAGATTGCTCAAATAGAAGAGATACATATTGATGGCATGACTAGACAAATGGGTAACATGTGTAGATATGTGTCTATAGGGAAGCTACTAAAATAGTTTATGGATAAGGAAAGAACCCCATTTAGATAGAAAATAATGAATTATAATTGGCTAGATGGCTTCTTGTTTAGAAAAGGATATGATGGCATCATAATCCACTACATAGAAGAACAAAAGAAGGGGACCTTGATCAATAAATACTAGGATTAAGGAGGGTTTGTCTCTGTGCCTAGGATAGATCACAAAATCATGAGAGCTAGATACTATTGGACTACTATTTTAACTAATTTTTACATGTAAGTTAACAATTATAAATCTTGTTGCATATTTTGAGGAAGGAAAAAGAGATCCAATGCTTCTAAATTCTATTGTTGTGATTGAACCTTTTCAAAAATGGGACCTAGACATAAAAGGTAAAATCAACATGTTTTCAAGTGCAGGACATGGACGAATCCTCATTGCTATGGACTATTTCACCAAATGAGTTAAAGTGGTCCTAGCCAAAGCACCTAATCAAGATAGGATGGTTCAATTGCCAAAAGATATCATCATCAGTTTTAGAGCACATACTTTCATAATCATAGATAATGCCACCTACTTTAAGGGGGATAAGATGATGACACTTTACCTAAAGTACATATTCTTGCATAAGATATCATCCAATTACTACCCTCATAGGAATAGCTTGGTTGAGTCAACCAACAAGAACATCACAAAGATATTGAAAAGAACCATCTCAAAGTCATCAAGAGACTAGAATATTAAGTTGCACATTGGATCATCCCATTATAAGTTGATCTACAACAAGAAAGCTATGATACCAATCAACTTAGATCTTCCTTACCTCCAAATTTCACAACTTGAATTGAAGGACATCAATGTTGATCCTATGTAAGCGAGGTTAAATCCATTGCTTACCCTTGAAGAGGAAAGAGAAAATACATTAGAGAAGATCATGCAACATCAAGAAGTAGTCAAAAGGTGATCTGATAGAGGATCCATAAAAGTAGAATATAAAGAAGGAGACTTCATATTAAAATGGGATGAGGATTGAGCAAAGACACAGGTATAGTAGAAGTTTTATTCCTTATGTAATGGGCCCTACCAGACTATTAAGATCATGGTTCTAGAAACCTACAAACTTACCTCCATGGAAGAAGTAACGTTACCTATTTTTATGAATGGGCAACATTTCACTCAATCTAGTGATAAGAATTCTAGCTAAAAGAGTGTGTATGTACATATAATAGCAACTATTATTTTTACAAGTATCCCTTATTTGTACCTCACTTCTATCTCTCTCTTTCCTCTAATTTTTTTCCATCATTTCCTTAATTTCCCTTTCTCTTCCTCTTTTTATTGTTATGTGTGTAGTATCATCTTCTTGATGTTAAAAAATGGAGGAGGACCACACTAATTTCCCTAGGGCCCACCCTAGACCAACTGGGGTGAGGGAAAATAGCCCCTTAACATGCCAATCACATCATCCAAATGGCCCATGCCAAGGTCCATGCAAGGCATGCATTGCTTGGGGTCTTTATAAACATAGAGGGGGCTAAAGGAGCCTCAATTTACATCTTGCACTCAACAAAAAAGTATTCTATTCACTCACAAGTTGCACACATCCTAAAAAATAAACTACATTTTTTGCACTCTGATAAGCTATCCAACCTAAGCAAGTCACATGGCTATTGGATACCTTTTAGATAGGCCAACATGGTCAAGAATTCATAGGGTTTCCATTCATAAGTTGATGTCACATTGAGAGACTTCAAATAGGAAAACCTCTCCAAGCCTTTGTCAAAAAAATCAAGAGTGCAATTTTTTTTAAAGTTTGAAATAATTAGTGAATCACTCAACTTTGACAAGTAATTTTCTCAAATTCTATGAGTGAATTATTTCTTTTGAACTCACTAGAACCCTTACAACAAAAAAATCACTCTATTTTCTAGAGTGGGCCTAATGGTGGATATATTGGAACTTTATATAAAGTTCCAAGGTTTGAATCCTATAGGGGGTTGGGGTTGTACACCATGCTTTGGTAATGGCAGTATGGCTAGATAACCATATATAGTAGGTAAATAACATCCTCCATGAGGATCGTCTCATATGGCCTATTTTATTGCAAACATTAAAGACCATTTTACCTTTTACCTTTTAAGCAACCCACTTAATTTTATTGAGTGAATCCCTCCTTTTCACCAATCCTCCTATGCACCATATCAAGAGAATCAATCTATTTTTGTGAGTGAAACCCAAAATAGGTAATTTTTAATTTTAATTTTAATTTTTTATTGTTTCATCCATTTTCCATTCTAAGCTATTCCACATCTTCCAACCTCTTATTACCTAAATCACCTCCATTTTTGCCACCTTTCATAACTGCCATTCCACCCACTACCATTCCATTTTTACCTATTTCCATCATATCATGGGAGGATAGACTATCAGAATTCCAATTATATAGGAAGAAGAGAGGGAAGAGAAAGATACCAGGATATCCTCCACCAAAGAGACCTTAGGAGTACTATGATGACCCATAATAGAGGGTAGAGGAGGGAAATTATACACATGCAACTAAGAAAATAGGGAAAAAACACTCTTAAGGTTTAACTTAGGGCCTCAAACCAACTCCTAGAGCATTAGAAAAATATGGACATTGAGGTTAGTTATGAATTTAGTACTCCAAGCCTAGAGTTTCCTAGAGTTGGTATAGATAATAGCAAAAAGGTATGAACTTATGACCAGGAGTTTTAGGCTCCCACAATAGAAAACAAACTTCTATATATGATAGGGATTTATACGGAGTATGCTAAACATTGTTGGTGACATGACTATGTGGGTTTCCTATAGCCTAAGGATATAAAAGTATTTTTACTATAGGCACCTCAAGACTTATTGGTGGGATTTATCGATCCTTTACCTAAAGAAACCAGACTTACTATCCAACTTTAGTATCTTACTAGAGTTAAGCTTGTTCAAATATGATATTCAAATGGTGTTGTCAAGGATAGTTATGGTCCTAAGAAAAATAAGTGATCTAAAGCTCTATTAGAAACACATAGCCCTGCTCCATGATGTATAGCCTATATGAGGTACTCCCAAAAAGATCTACTATGTAAAATACATCTCATATAAGATGGATAGTCAATTGAAGGATTCCAAGGAGGAGAGAAAATTAATTACAACTCCTACCTGGTCTGGTTAATCTTATACTAGAACAAAAACTAGTTTTCCACCCTTTAGTTACACTAGGTATGAGCTAATGGATAACCTCTATCAGTTGTGGAGTGTATGGATGTACCCTACCAAGAAGTGGGAAAGACCTCCAATTGCTTCTATGATAATATGTACAAGATCATTTTAAAAAAATAGAGGAAAGACTATCATATGAGGTGTGATAACTACCAAGTGACAAGAAATGGCCAACTAGGAATTTCTATTTGAGGAGGACCAAATTTTTTATCTACCTCTATGGCTTTTTAGCCATGCCCTTTGAGTTACCTACATATATTCCCAATCACATGTTCAACTTGGAATATGTGCAACAACTCAATTATGTGGACTTGAAGTACTTCAAGGGGTAGAAGAAGACCACCTTCTACCCACTCAAGTAGCCAATAATGAACATCATCCCAAAATTATATGGGTTTCACTCGGTAGCACAGGCATGATTAAAAAATATGGGTTTGAAGTAGCTAAAAATATCATCGGTCCTCTGATCCAAAGGGAATATTCAAGTAAATCTTAAAATATAAGAAACTAGATACCTTATTTACCCATGAGAAGAGGTATAATGTACAACAAAAGGCCAACCTATATGAAGAAACACCCCCTTCCACTCTAGTAAGTGACCATGGGTATGAATATGAAACTTATAGTTGGTAAGCTAATCTCCCAAAGTGGCACACCTTCTACATGAAGGTGAGGGACATCTTTGACCCCAAAATCAAGTTGAATCATCAAAAGTTAGGGATGCTCAAGAAAATAATATATACACATTAGAATATCCTCACATTGTAGAGGATAAAGTATAATATGGGCACAATCACTAATCCTATTAGAGATAGTATATTCATGCTAAATTATTTCCCATATAGGATATAAGACATCAAAAGAGCAGGAAGAGGGCCAAAATGATCAATGAAGCAATAGCTAGTGGCTCAACCCCTTAGAAACCCAAGAAGAAAAACATACCAAAAATCCTCATTTTTGTCACACTAATAACCATGGTAGTAGTTAGTTCAATGGTAAGATAGATGACCATAAAGGGAAAGGTATTTTGAAATATAGGATTCAATGTTTGGAGAGATAGTGACAATGAAGGAGCAACAACAATAGTGAAAAACAACTCATATTGAGGAGGGGAAATCCCTCAAGGAGGCTTCCCTGCCAAGTTGAGAATGACTAGTCACACGACCACTGTTACAACAATTTTCACCATCCTTACACCATCCACTACTCCCCCTTATCTCTCTATCCTTTATTCTTCAATCCCCACTTCTCTCCATTCCCATTATTCCATTGCACTTTTCTCACCCTTCATCAATGTATCGTTAGATTCTCCAAGGGGTACACTACTCCCAATGATCACTATCATAGTTGGGACCACACACATCACATCCTTTTTATACCTAATAATCCAAGTCATGACATCACAACCATTGGTATTGTACATGGTGTCACCTCTATCAACCTTACCATCACCAACCATGTCACCTCTTGCCAACATCTTGGCATCACACTCCACTCACCAATTTTACTAAATTCCCTTTCATCACCACATAATTTTCTATGATTGCTCTACCATCCACTTCCACCTACCCAATGTACCTACCATCTTAGGTGAGTCAAATCCTCATGTAGGCAATGATTTTCACCTTCCTAACCCAAGGAGTTGAGTTTGCAGAAGTACCCCCACAAATCAACATGACTACTAGGCCAAGTTTGTTCTTCACATGGAAATCCAGAGAAACAAACATCACCAACGCATTTGATTTCCTCATAAATGAGAAGAAGGGAAAAATAGAACATAAGATACTCAATGAGAGGACCTCTAGGGCTTTTGTACTCATGCAATCACAATTATCAAGGAAAAGAGATAAATTATTCATTATCGAGGCTAGAGAAATTAACCCCTCCAAGATAGCAACAACCCTTGCTAAATTGACTACTAAAGTATCTGAGCTAGATCTACAAAAGATGGACCCACACCAAATGGTCTAATTCACAAACTAGCTCACTCTTGGCATGGTTATGAAATTTGACGACCTCGTAGTTGAGGTTGTAGCACACAAACTAAGGATAAAGTGCTTGTGGTAAAAGTTGATCAACTAAAGGTGTAGAGTGATAAGATCTAATAGGAAAATGAGGGCCTTAAGAAAGATGCTTTAGAGAAGGATCAACTAAAGAAGTAGTTTTATGACCTTAAATCCAAACTTGTTGAAGTTGACAAAAAACAAGAAAGGTTTAAAGATCTCGTGCAATAGATGATAGAAGATCAAGGTCAACTCCAAGAGAGCTTGAATGCAAAATAATAATAAATTATAGAGTTGATATCCTTAAAGATAACATAAGTAGTTGTAGACCCTAAGGCAACTCAAGACATCCAAAAGATCAAGTCCCTCTAGGATAAGATAAAAAAAAGAGGCAAAAAAATACTTGAGTACTTTCAATTGACCTTCTTTATAGATGAAATCCTAGAGCAAGTAGATAAGATGATCAAAAATTATGGAGTAAATATCAAGGGGTCCTTAAAATCCTTATCTTTATGCCAATAATACATGCACAACAACATGAGATATATCACAAGGATCTGGTCAAGAAACTATTGAAAATCCTAGATTGCTCAGGAACCAAAAATCCTGATTAGATTTTTATTAATTTATAATCTTTAAATATAGAATATATCTGCCAACAAGTATACCTTGCTGACAATACACACTGCTGACAAGGCATGCTAACTTTTTAATAAAATCTAAATAGATCTTTTTAAACCTAACTTTAGGAAAATAAATCTAAAATGTTGTTTCAGATCCTTATCTTCCCTTTTCACCATAGAAGCATTTGACTCCAATGCTTTTAAAAAAAGGTGAAGAGAAGATATTACAAATAGAAGTGCCCAAAAATGAAATCCTTGAAAGTGGTATTGAAGACAAGAGAGATAGATGGTGAACAAGAGCCCCAAAGGAGATCACCAAAACTCCATCAAAAGGAGTATCAAAGAGCAAAACACATTATTAAAAAGGATCCAATAGGAAGCCCCAATAGGATCTCAAGGTCTGTTGCCACTAGGTCAACCTCTAGCATGTAGGAATGAACACTACTATGTTGAAAAAGGGTCTTGTAAAAATAATGTTCAATCTTCTCCCTAAAAATTTGCATGTTCCTCAAAACCTTCAGTCATATGCCAAACTAAGCATGATCTAAACCAGGTAGAATGGTTGATCCAATGCTCAAAGACCATCTTGAATTGTAGTAAGTGGAGGAAGAGTGGCAACAAAATAGAGGAAATAGGCACAAATCATTAAGATCCAAGACAAGCATAGAAAAATCCTGATAAAAAAAAGTGATCAGGAACCAAAAATCCTGATTAGATTTTTATTAATTTACAATCTTTAAATACAAAAGATATTTTTCGATAAGTATACCTTGCTGACATTACACATTGCTGACAAGGCATACCGACTTTTCAATAAAATCTAAAAATATTTAAATAAATCCAACTTTAGGAAAATAAATCTAAAATGTTGTTTTAGATCCTTATCATAGATGCACATAGGAATATTTAGACTTGCAAAGATAACCTAGCATCATTAAGAACCCAAGTTTAGGAAATGGACAAGGAGATTCAAGGGTTGATTGCTACAGAGATCCTTAATATTTTTTATGAGCAAAAGCACATCCTGGATGATGACATAATAAATACAAAGTTTGATGAAGAAAAGAGCTAAGTCAACCAAGAGGATATAGTTGAGACCTATGAGAAGTTAGAGTCAGTTTATGCCAAGCTACAAGAGCTGGTTGCTAAATAAGAGGAATTGTTAAAGAATCCTTTTGAAGATCTCATAGGGAAGGCAAAAGATCTTGCATCAATATAGTTACCAAGTGATACTAAGTGGCAAAAGTTTTTGAGATTGTTACCACAAAAGACTAAGTAAGGAGAACCAACAATTTTGACGATTTTGTCGCGAAGGCCCTAATTTTGTAGACTCTATGCCCAAGGATAAAGGTAAGATCTAGGATCTTAAGCCAATTGAGCTTGATGTCCATTGAAGTTTCCATAAATGTAGTACTTCAACATTACCTTGCAATTTTGATAAAATTTAAAGGGAAATACAATAAAGAAATTAGCTAGCAGGTGCCTCCCAAAAAATCTCAAAATTTGATCAAGTATAAATAGGAACCAATCTGCTTGCAAAAACTATCCGATTGGCTCCAAGTAACAATTAACTTATTTGAAGAAGACTAATTGACTTAAGGAAGTGATTCACTCAACAAATAGTGATACTCTATTTGTAAATGTAAGTGATTCACTTGTCAAACTAGAGCAAACCACTCAGATAGTCAGAAATATAATTTGAAGTTGCAAATCCCAAGTAAAATATTTTGGAAAGCGACATTTGGGCACATAGTTGTGCACTATGTCATTTTGAAAGCCTTCTAAGCATGTTAGAGGCATAGGTGGAGGCATGTAACATTTGGTGGTGCATCATTTTGCTAAAGTTACCTCCAACTCTTTGCTTTTACTAGGAGTAATTGTTTATCACTACAAGTAACTCAAGTTTAAACTTTTACTATAAATATGGCCCTAAACCCCTCATTGTATTCATATTTTGTCCATGAGAATTCAAAGCTACATTATGTGAAACCCACATTGTGCTTTTTCCTCATGAGATTATAAGAAATTGGCAAGTCCTTCAACATTTCATCAATAGCACCACCCTCTTAGTTTGTTACGTACATAGTGATTGTGGGATGGCCCTTCTTGCATATCTTGTCATTCACTTATCCCTTTTGTAATCTAATGAATAGGTGGACATTGATGTTATTTGACTTCTCATGTGTTGATTGATCACACACTTTCCTCACTATGGTTTAAAACTTGTATTTGCTTAAATCTCTTACACCCTTAAAGTTTTATGCATTTTATTTCCACATTTTCCTTTCCATCCTTTACTTTTAATGCAAGTTAATGTAATTTAGTGTCAGAGTATTTTGTGAGAATAGTGAAGCTGACCTAAATTCAGAGCGTTGGATAAACTGTTAAAAATCCCTTCCAATTTTTTGAAATTTAATTTGGGGCACAAATCTCAATTAGAAGTCAAGACAATTTCTCGGCTTAACAATAATTTTTATACTTTCACTCATCCATCATTTTAAATATTAGTTTGATGTTTTTTCTTTTGTCAATGAGATATTATTAGTGTCTAAAGCCACCACATGTTATCTTTGTATCCCTTTTCATTATGCATATTTTTTCTTTTATTGTTGAGAATTTGAGTACCATGTCAATTTCATTTGATTATATTTCTATTATGAATTTGTTAAAATGGACCTATATGTTCTTTGAGGTCATATCATTGTTAGTTATTTATCTATATTTTTTCTAATGCAATCATTATATATTTATTCATTAAAAAATCTAATGGAAATCACTCAATAGATTCTATGTTCTTTGACACACTATCCTAAATTTGATTGTGATATGTGCATTTGCTTCTCTAGTTCTCTTTTTTCACTTATATCCCATTTGGGACACTATATGTATCATGTTGACTAGGCCCACAAGCACATAAAAAATCCATTGAAGTGATATAGATAATTTTATTGTTTGTGTGATTATATTTAATTAACATTGTTATTGGTATTTGATTTTATTGATTCTCATCCTTTTGTTATTGACCTTGCATTTGTTGACCTTGAACATAGGCATTTAAACCCATATAGTAAACTTAAATTTGTACTAACCATATTGATTTTAATGTTATTATCATCTATGACATGACGTTAATATTAGTTACAATGTGATCTTGTAGTTTGAAAAGTATAAAATTGTTATTTTCTAGCCAAGCTTAAGCATAGTTCAAGTGAGAAATAATATAAGTATGGATCCAAAATTTATAATCATACAATAAGTATAGGACATATTTTCTTGTCTAGATGCAGTTCTCTTACTTCAAGTGTTGAAACAACTCTTTTTTTTTATTTGGTGGAAGAAGGGGTTTTTAAAGGAACCCCAAACCTTTTACAAAATGGATCCACACAACTTAGAGAGATTAAGGGAGGCCCATAGGCCACCAAAAGAGAAACTAGGATCCAAAGATCCAACAGGATTGAACCCAAAAAAAACTACCAAAATAATTCCATACATACTCCTAAAATTACAAGACAGCCTAAGGGAGCTCAATCCCATGCATGGGAGAGCAAACGCCCTGATCGAGCTAACTAGACTAACAAAACAAAAAGGATAAGATAAAAAATATTCCCAACAAACCACCCAAAACCAGAACCTAGTTCTTGGTTCTACTAGATCTAGCTTCCTTCCCCAACCCTTCATCCTTTGGTTCCCACTCTTCCCATCCTATCAGGACCAGGATCTCCTCTTATTTGAATAGAGTCGAACTCTAGCCACAAAATAAGCAACAAACAAATTACCTTCTTCTAACATCATTAGCTAGTTGGATTAAGCCTTCTAAAAACTCCATGTTCCAAACTGTGATGTCGTTTTGAGAGGTGCCCAGGTTAGCCACAAAATCAGCCAAATTGTTACCCTCCCTAAACACATGTTGGTACTCGACAATTTCAAATGTTTGGGCCAATTTATGCACTTCCTCCAATAGGTTTGAGATTGTCCAAGTTGGAGTCTACATCCCTCTAACCATATTAATGATATTGAGTGAGTCACCTTCGATTATGAATTTTCTAAAGCTCAAATATTTTAACTGCAAGACTCCTTGAAAGAGAGCTCTAGCCTCAATTGCATGGCTAGTTTGGGTTCCGATGTTTTCAGCAAACGCCAAAAAAATTTACCCCTTCACATCCGTGATGACACCACTTTCTCTAGCCCGACCCGGATTACCCTTAGACGCACCATCAAAGTTTAATTTTATCCACCCAAGAGGGGGCGGTTCCCAAACAATATATGCTCTTACTGGATGATGGATTCTTAGGACTGAAGCAAGAGAAGATTTAAAACCCAAATTCTTTTCTATCCTAAATTTTGTACCAGTGTTCCCCGCATCCAGGGATAGGAGATCAACATTCTCCATCGCGGCAAGGACAATATTAACGAAAACTGACTCTGGGTGATGAGAAGTGTTCTTAAAAGCTCTAGAATTTCTTTCCTTCCATATCTGCCATCATAGATGAGGGAGGACAAAGGATGTGAATGATCGAATTTGAGGAGACAAATAGGGAATGCTCCATTGCTCCACATGGGAATTTAGCTCTTTAGGGGGAACCCAATCCATTCCCACTAGATGAAGCAACATCCCATTTTTTTTTTTTAGAATAGGAACACAAGGAGAACAAATGCTCAGGAGATTGTTCTGCCAACCCACAAAGATAACATTTGTTGGGCAAACTAAGACCTCTCTTCTGTAAATTATCCAACGTAAAGCACTTTTCCTGCACAGTAAACCAAAAAAAAAAATATTCACTTTGGGCATGAGACCTTTGCGCCAAATTTTCTTAGCGGGGAACCAAGGCTCTTCATGATCGTCAAGGAGTGCATAAGTCGATTTGACTAAGAAACATCCATTATTTTTAGCTCCCCAAACCAACCTATCTTGTTTATCTTCAGAGACTATAACAATGTATTTTAGCAATTCTGAAAGGGCTTTACAACTAATTTTTATCCACCTCTATGCAATAACATTTTGAAAGGAGTTCAAAAATTGACATCCCTCATTTTTCATATGAACAGTTCCACATCTTTTGCAAAACACACTTTGCCTTGGAGTATCTCTCATCACTTTAAAATGTAGTTCATGAAGCTCATTATCCCATAGATCTTATTTCTAAATTACATTGCCAACATATTATCATTCCTAAATTACAATATCATATTCGATTGCAAAGAATTCCATAAATAATTGATCTTTCTCTACTCTTCAACATAAATTTCAAATTGTTAAGCAATCCTTTAAATTATTGCTCAAACTATTATCATCTCTCTCATGGTTTCCACTTGATATATTGTCTCTACTCAAATGCTCCACCCAAAGTTTATTTCCATTCAATCACCTTACAAAATAATTCCTTCAATCCATTTCTTAAGTCATTAATATATGATTCAACTCCATGAACCATTACAAATTTTTTTAATACTTCTTAAAAATCAACCAAATTCTTAAGATCCTCAGTAAGATCCATTTATTCCCAAAAATTATTGGATTGTCATATATACAACCTCCCTATATTTTGTTATAGTATCAGTATAGAATATGTTGAAACATAAAAGTTGAAACAACATTTGCACTTGATGGCATACAAAACCATTGGTCACAAGTATCCCTACCATACTTAGGTTTGACATGTTTAACATTGTTTGAAATGAATCCATGGTCTCACTTGATACATTTGCTTCTTATAATGATTGTAAATATCCATAAACTCTCTTTGACCTATGTTTATGTAGTCTTAGATACAAGGAATTCTTACATTGCAGATATCCACAAAACTCTCTCTTTGAACCAAATAAATAAATATAATTTAAACAATTGGTAGTGCAAACTAGTCTATGAAACTCAATTGATGCTAACAACTTGGCATATGTGAATGTCAAACATGGTCTCACTTGATATATTTGCTTCTTGCTTCAACTCAACAATTAGATACAAATAATTCTTAAATTGTAAACATGCACAAAACTCTCTCTCATTAAACCAAACAAATAAATAAACTTTAAACAAAACAAGTAGTTGATGAAAAACTCAATTGGTGTTAACAACTCGACATCTATGAACATACTGTTAAAGTGTTAATTAGACACAAAAATAAACATAAAAATTTTAGAAAGACCTATATCCACTTACCATTGATTCATTATGTATAAAATATGACCTCATGTAACCGAAACTCATTCCTAATTTTGTATTCATACTTATTTATTACTTTGACTTTCACTTGTCTACAACTACTTTGCCAAGTTTTTAAGACAACAAATTTGAAATGACTATTTTCACTTAAATTGCTATATTTAAATTAACTTCATAAAAACGAACATCGTGAAGTATAATAACAATATTCTTCGTAATGGACATTACTTCATTAGCATTTAACATTTTTTTTTTTACTGAATAATAAGGGGTTGTACTTAGGTCCCCCACCCTTCATTAGCATTTAATATTAATGTTAAGATAGCATTCTTTTTGTCAAAGTTGAAGATGGGGTTCTACAAAGAGTATTTGGAATGGCATTTATATCAAGTCAAAGTCTCAATTCAACTTATGAAGTCACACCATTTACCCAGTTTTCCTTTTGAGACTTGTGGTTGTAATATTGCTTCCAAGGTGTCAAAAATGACAATTGGTTTTATTGACAATAATAAATTATTGTGATAAGGTTGTTTTTAAGAGTTACATTCATGATTAAAATCCTTACATTTTGTTAACAAACTTTTGCTTCACCTTTGTATGCATACCTCAACATGAGCATCTTAGTTTTAGATATTCATTAACATGCATCTCCAATATTTTTTTGTGTATTTTAAACAGAAAAAATACATCTTTGTACAATTATTATACTCTATTAAGGTATTAATGTTGGATAGGACAGATTTTAGTATGCAATGCTTACACAAATTGGTTCCATATCCTAATTATTTCTTCATGATCTCAACTAGTTTGGTGGCATATACTCTTTTGACACAGTTATTGGTGAGCATTAATAAAGAAGATTTTCAAAAAATAACATTTTAAGTTCTCTAATTCAAGTGTGTAAGAGATTACCATAATTTTGTATTCAAACCAAATAATACTAACTTATAAAAATAGTCACAACACAAAATTTAATTAAAATTTAATGATTGTAATGTTGATGCATTACAAAATGCATATAATGATTATAAAGTTCATCTTTGTGTCTCAAGTACACCTGCCTTCATTTCAAAAAACAAGGCTAAGAGAATTTGAGAGAATTGGAGTTGAATTTACAAGGGGTATAAAGGCATATAGGTGGATAATAAGTAAAAATGTTGTGCTATATTGTTAATTTGGATCCAAAGAGATATTTATGAGATATTTATGTCACGACATGGTGAGGAATTACAATTCTCTTATGTTGTTGTGGTTGGGGCTAGAGGAAGCAATACACACCTATAAATGATAAATCAAAGTGCTTAATGAGAAGAGAAACATATAGATATATTCCAACACATATGTATTTAATTAAATAGAGAACACTATAAAAAAGTTATACAAGAGGAAGCCCAAAATTATTTGCTTGGGAAGAATGCAACTTTGAGAAGGAATAACCCAAGTCAACAAAAGTAGATTTGTTTACGTACATATAAAATAGATTATGAAAGGGTGGCAAAATGGAAGTCCAACCAAATGTCCTATCACTTATTGAAACACAACTTAAATTTTAAAAGTCGTGTTCAAGTAACATGAACTCCACTTAAATATGGAGGGGTTAAGTCACACAATTTTATGGTGCCAACTACAAATGAAGTCAATAAAGAACCAATGCAAAGGTTTGTTGTAAGGGTTCGGGTTGAATCTTGGTTAACATGGTGTCAAGTCTTTGGCATAAGTGTTAGAAATTGAGATACCACAATTTTGTCATTATAAAATGGTGACAATCAAACTTTGGTGATATTTACACTTCTACTCATTATAAAACATCAAGATTTTTTGTTCCATTTTTTAGTATACTCATACTGCATTTTTATTATCTTGACAATTTTTGTCTCGTGCAATTTGTTGCCACATATTTAGTGTTATTATTGGGATGCAACTAAGTTTATGTTAAGCATTCAAATCAACACCTAGCCTTAAGCCTATGCCAATGTTTATTTCCAATGACATACAAAGGACTCTACACCATGTATACTTGATCGTATGATCTTATAGATGTGTCTTGCAATGCACATAGCATGCAATAGGCACCTTTAGACTGTGTAATGGATAATACACACCGTATCTATATGTTTTAATGTTAGAAGGGACAATGCATCAGGTATGTTTGACTTGTCCTACAAAATCTAAACTTTTCTTGAAAGGTATAATGTACACCCCTAGTTTGGAATTCTAGATGTGTAGGAGCATTGTAATTTTTCCCAATACTGGCAATGTTTGATATCAACAGATAATGCAAGTTTGTATCATGGACAAAAGTTATAACGTTTGATAGTCAGTTTCAACTAAACAATTATGACATTATTAAATCTGTTATTGTTTCAATCAAATAATGGACTGCTGTAGCAAACCACTCACGTAATGGTTTCAACATAGAGCAACATTCAATTGATATTCCAATGAAATATCAAGCATAAAATACCTTGGAACACCAAGAGAAAATTCTGTTGCAAAAAAGAGTATTAATGTTTTGGGTACTGAAGCAACTGGGCAACAAGCTCCTTGTCTCAGTCCTCTCATGGGCTTGCCGAATCTCATATGATATTCAAACCCTTCCCAAATCTGATCAACCACTGACCACTGGAACTTCCTCTTTGATTTATCTCAATGAAATAATACCGTTATCATCACATAATAACTTGCAGCAGTGAGAAAAGTCATGCTCATAACTGAAAATCAAACCCTCATGTGCCCAGAACTATGGCTGCTATTATAAAATTAATCCCTACAACAAGCATTCACCAAAGGACTCAAACATCATTGTCCTATATGCAAAAGTTTCTCAGAGAAAACCCAAAACCAATTGTTGATTGCTCCAAGTGTTATGATCAAAAACATGGTACGACACACTTGTATAGCAGAAAATGTATGACACACAAAATAATTCCCAACTCTTTAAAATCTCAAAAATACCCTTCAAGGGTCACTTAGGGCAAAGGATTTCAACTCAACAATGCCCATAAAAATATCTCCAAACCCTAAGATAATATTTGATGATTTGTGCGATAGCTAGGGATGAAAATGAAATAGCAATGATGTCTTCTTCAACAATTAAATCCCTGCAAAAACTCAATACAATAATTGATTAAAGGATCAACCCTTCTGAAAAATGGAATTCGATGTGGTATGCCGGAATCCCAATATGAAGTTCAATAACTCTGTGTGGAAACCCCAGCTCCAGAGTTCTGAATAATGAAGCACAATCCTAGCTTCTGAAATGAAGCCAACTGTATAAACATCTAGGGGTGATCTTTCACACCCAAAAATACTCAAATATGAAGGAGGTTTCTGTCCCCCAACAACCCAAAGAGCCGGTATGCCAGAAATCCCAAATTCTCCTCAGAGACCAAAATCCAAAACAATATCTTCCTTTTTTTCCAAATGAGGCCCAACTCCAAAATATAAAGGTGCAATTAGGGTTTGGGTGCCCTAATTAGGGTTGCACATACTTATTTTATTTATTTATTTTTAATATCTTTAATTTATGTCCCTTTACATCATAAAGAGGGCCACGTACCCCCCTTGGCCTAGGTATACCACTTTAAGTTATAACTTAACGTTATACCATTATATTATAAAGTGGTCCCTTTCACATCCATAAAGTGATTTCATAATATAAGGTTATTAAATAATAAATCACTTTAATGGAATATAACTTCACCCATTAAAATACTGGACCTCTACCCCTCAAAGCAACAATCCGTGAATGGTTCCGGATACCCATTTCGTCGAAGAATAATACTGTGCTGAAGTCGTCATCCGAAACCCTAAAAACAGACACTGCTAAAAATAACAAGTCTAGTCAAACGATCTCCAAATAAGCCCAAACGACCGACAAACATGAGCTCTTTGTAAGTTGATGAAGATAATAACCTCTACAGATGGCTCCCCAACAACTGACTTAGCCTACGGGAGCTTGTGTATAGGCTAATCTCCCCGATACACTAACTGCCTAGAAGAGGGGATATTACAGTCCGCCCTTCCCAAATATTGTTTGTCCTCAAGCAATGCCCAAACATAACCTAGTCAGTGGTCTGCATCCCAGATGAGGCCGCTTAGAATACCTGGATCCCATAACAACCTCATAAAGTACCCACCGAGCTAACGCTGCACCACACTGCTCCACACTGCTCCTCTAACAAGATGGAATTGCAGAAGTCTCAACTGCAATAGCCTGATGTAATCTCTCTCGAGTTTGACACCAACATGCCTGACTAAACTGGATCGAAATATCTCATACCACAACATAACAAAGAGATCAACATCACATGCCACTGCCAAACCAACACTAGGAGTGCCTCCATAACCATCACCTACCCAGCTCAACTCAGCACATGTACTCCAAAAGTGACATGGATGATCGCATGCCACCCAATCAATTGCAATAGACCAAACACCCTCGGGGAAGATGTCATCTATCATCAAACTCAGCCAAGTTGGGTGTAAACTAATCTGTATGACATCCAAAGAATCATCCACATCCCACTCCTACAACTCAACAAGAAACTCAGCCTCAGACTAAACTGGTATGCCCATAAAGTCTGAGCTCTGCCCCAAGTGACATCTCCGGCACGAGTGACTCAATCCAGTCCACTCTTGCACTCCCACTGATCATAATAGAACCGAGCCCGTGAGAAAACATTATGCTCAATACAGAAGTAGGATACTCAGTGATTTTCATCGGATAATGCCAACCCAAATGGTGACCAATCTCTGCTATGCAACCAACAGGGTCAAAGATAGCAAGGGTAGAACTGTAACTGGCCACCCAAAAAATGTATCGGCCACAAGAAACTGAATAATCCATAGTGATACTCCGACTCCCTGAGTCAAATAGGACATCCCATGAGTACCAGTGCTCCCCAAACATCAACAAGTCCACCAGTCTCCAAGCTAGGCTCAATACCTCTCTCCAATCCACTTGTATAAACACAAATGGATAAATGTCATGGCTGCTCAAGAAGTGAATGACAACATACCACTCCAACACGTAGTCAACCCTCACCCAAAACATGGTCCTACTATCATCCTCGAAGCTCATAGATACAAGAATATGATTCTGGTGAACTCAACTCCAAAGTGGCCCTATCACCCTGAAACTGCACCCGACCACAAATGGTCTGAAAGTCAACTGGATAGAAGTCAGGAATGCATGTCCGTATAACACATGACCACGCCACCTTAGCCTCTGCTGAGCCACCCAATGTCTCCTCTCCCTGCAATGTATCTACAAGGCCAAACTCATAGTCAGCACGCTCAATCTGAGGGTAGCATGAATCTCTAAGCCCCAACAAAGAGTCCTCATGGAGTTCCTCAATGCCCTCCACCAACTGCTGAATCTCTATGCATCTCACCTATGCTACCTGCCCCCTATCTATGGCTGCCTTTGAAGACCGATTCTCAGCTTGGAACAATGAATAGTGAGCCAAACTGAGATCCAAACATAGTCTATCCACCTTGTCCTCTTTCTCATGGAAAGCGTCCAAGGTGACATCTACAGCTTTGATAGTTGTATCCTTGTCATGTATTACCTACAAGTACGCTGATTTGATTTCCTCCAGTGCACCTTTGATGTGTTTCAAATCAGCGAGGGAAACCACCTATTCATATTGGTTCCTAGGGGCCTTATGAATGATGTCCTCGAGCATCCTCTTAGTGTCATTAGTGGTGGACAACACATGCACTTCGTCTTCAATAGACACCGTGAGTTGGTTCTTCCAATTCTTATCCAAATTGTCATGGTCATAAATATTATGTTGACTGCTACTACAATTCAGACAAAAATCAGAACTAACCTCATGAATTTCAGCAGTGTCTTCCAAGCTTTTCCAAGCTTTTCCAAGCTTCATGTGCCTCCCTGTGTCCATCCTCATCAAACTCATCATTCACACAATCTGAAGATGAACTACAATCAACGTTAGACCCATCATTTGTCAAGTCTTCTTGGTTGTCCTGATGAGATGAACCATCATAATAATTTGATCTATGATCAGCAGCAAACTCAACTATGTTATGATTGGAAAAATCAAGTATAGGCTCATCGAAAAAGGTTGCTATGAAACCTGTAACATCACCATCATGTGCATTATGTCTGTCTAATCCTAACTGCAAATCACTTTGCGGATCACCCAAGAATATGTATCTCTCGAGTGCATACATCATAATGGGTTGGGTTTGAGAATACAACTTGTGTTCACCTGTACTACCATCACCAAGATGTGATGGGTGAATGTCAACTGGTGCTGATATGGTGTCCTCATGAAGTACAATCTCATCATCTGTATGTGCAACCTTGTCTACTGGATAAACTTGTGAATTTTCCACACCTACCTTCATGTGAATTTTTTGATTTTGGCTCTTCTTCTTCCCAACTCCTTGCTGTCCAGGTAGACTCTCAGCTTCTTCTTACGACTTATTACAACAATGTCAACCAATATATGTGCTGCAGAAGAATAAACCTTGCCCTGCCTCCAAACGACTAATAACAAGGTTAACAGAGGCTGCGGAATGGAGTCATATTCATCAATGATTAAGGACATGATGTCCTCCATGTCACAACAAACGAACTCGTCATGTTCCTCACCAATAGAAGATATGAAATAATAACACATACGGAATATATCACTATCACAACCCAAGTCAATCAGCAGATTACTGGAACGAAGACTGACCATCAACTCCAAATTCTTTACTTACCAAACAATGGGCTTCTGATATCACTCAATCCCTAGAAGCTGTCAACAATCGTATGCATAATTTCCTTCTTTTTTGTATCTTCATATGGCACCTCTGGAGCTGTGATCCGTGTGAGTTCACTTAAACAAAAAACGAGTCTTATCCTGTCATTTGAATGTGTCATCTTGTTGATAAGCAACACACCCCCACTGAAAAATGAGATTCCATCCTTAGAAAATTCTGAACTTTCATTTTTTGCAGCAGGGACCCTCTTGATCTTTTCAGGTTTTAAATCCATATTTTGCTTGCCTCCTTTTTAAAGTTGTGCTTTTTCTTGCATTCTAGCATTGTTATCCAAGAATTCACTTTTTACATGCTAGAATCATTCATGCACAAGCAAAATCTTGCACCGGTACCGAGAAAATCCAGAAAACAGTTGCATAATTCATCGAAAAATCAAACTTTCCATTTTTGGTAGTGTCGCGATATCGCGACACTTCCATTTTCGGAAATGTCGCGATATCGCGACGTGTAAGTCAAAATGCGGCTAAGTGCCGAAAGGTCGCGATTTCGCGACATGTCGCGAAATCGCGACGCTTTTGGGAGAGAGAAGCAAGTCAGTACGGAGGGCGCGATTTTGCGACATGTCGCGAAATCGCGACATGTCGTATTTTCGCGGCAGGAGAGAGAAAGTGGGCTGCAGGATGAAAAATCGGCTAAGTCGAAACATGTTCCAAAATCGCGGTCAACGCGGTCAACGCATGCAGGTAGAGGAACTGTCGCGATATCGCGACGTGTTCTAGAATCGCGGCTGAAAATCAAGAAGCGTACGGAGGCCAGGAAGGGTCGCGATTTCGCGACATGTCGCGAAATCGCGACATGTCGCGTTTTCGCGGCCGACGAGGGAGGAAGTTGCCGATGAGCTGGCAGGGTCGCGATTTCGCGACATGTCGCGAAATCGCGACATGTCGCAGAATCGCGGCAGGAGAGAGAAAGTCATAGTTGACCTGAAAGTGCATTCCGGCGGGAAACAGAAGGCTTCCTGGGGTAGCGACACGTGTCAAAGCGTGAATGGGACAAACGAGGCCGACATGCAAGCTTATTTTGCGGATTTAATCTGTTTTTAATGTTTTAAGCTTCGATTTAATTAAAATGCTAATCTAATGCATCTTTTTGTCTTTCATGCAGGATTCCACCTGGCACTTACGGGACAACCGGGAAAGACCATAAAGGCGAAGATAAAGTGCGGATTTAGTCAAGGACCGCCATGCTAGGAGAGAAGATGCCGGTGAGAGCATTCAACAGGAGATTTATTGCAGAATTAATAGCATGGAGACCATTTCAACTCGGGATGGATTTGCGGAGATCGAATTGATGGAGAAGTGGTGACTCATCCGGCTCACCAGCAGAATTAATGAAAGCATTTATTTGCAACTGCGAATGAATGCAAGTTGCATTTTATTTTATCTTCTCCATTTATGGCAGCTGACTGCACAGATTTGCCGAAGGGTTAAGTTCTATCCGGACTTTGATTTTTAAATGGATTTTTATTGTAAAACCCGGGTCCTAGGGTTTAAGTGCGATAAGATTTAGGGTTTGAGCAAGATATTTTGGAAAAGATCATGGTCTGTCCTGAGTCTATAAATACAAATTCTAAATGTAATCGCAGGAGGCGGAGACTTAGAAATAAAGGCTTATAAGCAATTTCTTGCAAATTTTGTGAAATCCTTTGTTTCCGGACTTGGAGTTGATGTGCTTTAGCTTTTCCCGTGATAGCATGGCCGGGAGCCTAATCTTTTGCAGAGTGTGATAAGTGTATTTTCTTTTGTTATCCGTTCCATTTAAAGTTTGTTAGATATATGTCAGTAAATCCGCCATTGTCAAGATTAAATATGTCGTTAGGCTTCGCTTGTTCTATTGTCTCGCTAGGGGAAATTACAGATTTGAGGTGTAAGTTTGTTCTAATTGCTCTGTCTTCACCGTGCGAGCTAGGGTCGCAGGTGAAAGATACCGATTTTAACCAGCTGCCCTTGGATTTATGATTTTCTGCTAGATCTGTTTCACTCTGCCTTGTGCTCTTAGTTGAAAGTGATCTTAGACTGACTGGACACTTTCTTCTGGGATTTGTTCTGTTGTGAAGTTGATAGCATAGATAAGATTGATAGTTTGGGTTTACAATTGATGTTTGATAAACTTCTCTTTTCTGCCTTACCCTACCCTCTCTTTGCTTTCCGTGAATGATCCATTTTTATTTTCTTTATTTGCCTTTTATTTAAATCTGCTGACCCATGAGAGCTAGATCAAAGAATTCAAGTCAAATCTGATTGTCAACAACTTTTGCAACTACTGAACAAGTTCAAGAACCCCCTGTAAGGTAACAGAGCAGTCCATATCGAAATCTATTCCAGAAGTGGAAAAGAGTGAATTGTCATTCGACCCAACTCTGTAACTCGCACCTTGGATAACCAGCTAGATCCTAAAGATGAGTGGGATCAGTCCCGTGGGTGTCTCCGGAGCTTTCCTTGCCTTCATCCTTTTTCCCGGGGTGTGCATGAAAGCCGGACCAACACCTAATTGGCGCTAGAAGGAGGGCCACAGAACATCTGTTCTTAGTGCACTTGAGTTGAGAAATCCGACTGTATGTGGAACTAAAACTGTATTTTATCCAAAGTCGGGTAGCCAATTTTCCCCTCCTCCTCAACCCAACATCTAATTGGCGCTAGAAGGAGGGCATGAACTCAGTTCAAGTATTGTAAGGGCATAACAGCAACATTTGAAGGACCCACAGTGAACTCCGGACAGTTTTATAAATTGTCAGTACAGTTTTATAAATTGTCAGATTTTACAGTTTTTAAATTGTCAGTGCTTTTTTAAAGTTGTCGGTGCGTTTTTGAAATTGCCAGAGAAGGCCTTAAGTTCAGTGGTTTGTTAAGAACAGTTCTATCATCACTTGCAGTTATCCAATTACAAATCAGAACATCACTGTCAGCCAAGTAATAATGGCAAATTGGTTGGGCTCCACCGCTTTGAACATTCCGGGTATAGCCCATGACCTGCCCAGAAGTCCAGAAAGGTATCTCCCTAGGTACAAACATGATGGGACAAGAACTGCAGAAGAACATCTGCTAGCTTTTAAAAATGCTTTAAGATTGTTGAATATACAGCATGAAGATGTTGCCTGCAGATTGTTCCCGTTCACTCTCCAGGAGGGAGCTTATGACTGGTTTTTAAACCTCACCAAGGAATTCCATTACTAGTTGGGATGATCTAGAGAAAGCTTTTATATCACGGTTCGGTGAAGTGATAGATCCCAAAGATTTTATATCAGCAATTTTCCAAGCATCAAGAAAGAGTCGGGAGAAACTGTCAGGTCTTTCAATATGAGGTTCCAAAGAGCTTACGGTAGAATGATTGGCCATTACATCCCAAATGCAAATCTGGCCTTAGAAATCTACAAGAATGCATTGGATTCGGTGACCTCTATTTTCCTCAAGAGAGACATTAATATTACAACCCTGGCAGGGGCTTATAAAGAAGCCTTAATTCTTGAAAGACAGCTAGGGCCTCAAATTTTGAGCAGACCTTTGATATCCTATGTTACACAGAACATGCCTGTTCCAGGACCCCATTCCACATCATGAGTTAGTGCCAACATGTCATGCTCTACCCAAGGAGACTCCGTTAACTGTCACATCCACTCAACATGTGCAAAATACAGAGAAAAGTTTTGACAAATTCAAAGTGCAGGTGCTTGAACTGAACAATTGTGATCTGGCACCACCCAAATCTGAAGTTTTTCCCGGTGAGTTAAATTTTCCTAGAGATCAAAGAAATATTGATATTTCTAGTTCACCCAAAAATAGTACAACCAGGGTTTCAGATTCTGTCACTTTTCCCGAAGAGACAGAAAGTCTTGTACAGACTTCTGTGGATGAAATGCAAGATTTTCAACAGTTCAAAATGGACAAGTTATGACTTGAAATGTGAGAGTCCGTAACTTAATAATGATCCTTCCTCATCGGAGGATGATGAAAGTGAGATTCAATCTCACTATGCGAAAGTAACTGAGGAGGATAGCATCATTGAGGATATGAGGGAACTTAAAGCTGACATCACCCTCTATGAATTGCCTCAGATTGTTGGACAAAACATTAACTTGATTGAGGCTTACTCTGGACCACCTGTTGAATTTCAAGAAAAGGAGGAAAAGATGGTAAATATGAATGTGGTCAACCAACTTGGAATTGATGAACTGTCTCAACATAAGCCTGCAACTTCTGAACATAATATCAAAGATAAGGCTATAAACTGTGTTGATGCAGATATTGGAGTTTATGATTTGGCAACCGAAAAGGTGAGAACAATTATAGCCCTAATCAATAACAACAATGATGTTTGGACATTGCACATTGATGAGGTTAAGTCTAAGCAAGGCTCAGGTGAAAAGGAAAATTGTAAGCATTCTGCTAGAGGGATAAAAATTGAAGTCCTGGATATTGAAGCAGTGCAAGCAACCACAAAATGTTCAAGTTGTTAAGAACCAGGGCATACGGATAAAACATGATTTCTTTCGAGTTGTCACATCATTTTGAAAATGTGGTGGTCCGGGTCTCGTCAAGGTTTTAAAGTATTTGATCCTGGGGTTTTTTACATTCGAGTCCTTTTGAAAGAACTCGCAAACCCTTTAATTAGAAGCATAAACATGTTATCATATGATTTGTTATTATATGATTTGTTTAATTTGAAGGAGTTGCAGATTTGTTTTTCAAATGGGACAGGGAAGACGAGAAACCCAAGTCTTTCCCGGATAGCAAATTTTTGAAGCACGATGCGGAGTGCATTTCGTCAACGGGACTCGAAAGGTAATTTTTTTTAAATTACTTGCATGGTCAAAATTTTTTAAAGCACCATTTCTCTGCTTTCCCAACTGCTGCATTTTTTGAGTATGAAGGGAAGTTGTAACATATGTATGCATTGTAAATAAGCTTTGAAGTTTTTCAGTTTTATTTCTTTGTCAGTGCAGTTTTTATTTCAATGTCTGTGTTTTATCTTTTTTTAATTTTAATGCTCAGAGTTTTAATTTATTTGTTTTTCGTTTATTTCTTTGTTTTATTTTTAAATGTCTATTTTTTTTTTCTTTAGTTGTTTTTCTTTAGCTTGTCTTTATTTCTTTTGTCGTTGCTTTTTATTTCCTTTCTTTGTCTTTTTATTTTAGCTTGCTTTTATTTTAGTCTCGTACATCTTTTCTTTATTGCATTTCTTTTTCTTTTGTCTGTACATTTTCTTTATTTTATTTCATTTATTTTTATTTGCTTCGATTCTTTTAGTTTATTTCTTTTATTGCCTCGTATCGCTTTTATTTTCTTCCCTCCCTTTTCCTTTTCTTTGTTGTCTTTTTTTTTTTTTTATTATTTGTTTTAGTTCTTAATTTTGTCGTCTGTATACTGTGCTTTGCATCCTTTGTAAATAGCCTTGCGTTTGTTTTATTCCTTTGTCTCGTACATTGTGCGTTTTTGTTTAGTTTATTTTATTTGCATCAGTGCGGTTTTATTTTGTTTTGCTTTAAAGCTTGTGCCTGTCCTTGGAAGCCTGTACAAAGTCCTTTGGCTTCTGAAATTTTCTATCCTTTGCCTTTGCCTGAGCAATCAATGAAAAGTCAGCCTGCTGAAAATTGTTTTATTCCTAGCTGATAAATCCTCAATCCAGTGCCTCCCCATTCTGCTCATTATTCTAATTGAGATAGTCTGCTTGCACTAAACTGTGGAACTATTTTGTTATCCAGGATGAAGGTAGAGAGATGATTGGATCTTGTGTCTTACTTGCCACGCTTGTTTTAATGATAGAAAAACTGTTATGTCGTTTAGTTGGAGGAACTCCCGGGGAATCCAAGAAAAGTCTGGTTATAAGAGGGGACTATGGTTCATGCAATTATTTGGGTGTCACCGGAGGCTATCAATGCCTAGACTGAAACAGTTCCAGATTGATCAAATAATAAAAGAAAATTGTAATTTCTCTAAGGTCTTCCAGATAGTGATATATTTCAAAAAGAAGAGAGATAAAAAAAGAGAGATAAGAAAAGAAAAAAAGAAAAAAAGAGTTATATGATCAAAAGAGGCAGCCAATATTAGATTCTGCCCTACAGTTGTAAATTGGGTCGTGTAAATCTAAAGGGTAACTCTGTCTAGGCTGTAAAAAGCTAAACTAGTAAACAGAGCTCTACTCGGTTTCCCCATTTACAATCTAGAAAAGTTGATTAATCCAAGTTTATCATTCAATTCAGTCATCCTTGAAGAAAGTTCTATACCTTTGTAATTGCACATCATAAATCTTCCTTGAAGTAATCCGACCTAGTATGTCCTTGGGAAATTTTAACAATTGGCAGTTAGTAGTCAATTTATTGTGAAGAATGCCTCGTGGCAAGGCATGATGCATGGTCTTTTTGTTTTGAAACCGGAGTCTTGGGTTCTAAAATAGTGCTACTATTTTACCCGCGGATATCGCCATTTGTTGATAAGCAACACACCCCCACCGAAAAATGAGATTCCATCCTTAGAAAATTATGAACTTCCATTTTTTGCAAGCGGGGACCCTCTTGATCATTTTCGGGTTTTAAATCCAAAATTTGCTTGCCTCCTTTTTAAAGTTGTGCTTTTTCTTGCATTCTAGCTGTGTTATCCAAGAATTCACTTTTTACATGCTAGAATCATTCATGCACAAGCAAAATCTTGCACCGGTACCGAGAAAATCCAGAAAACAGTTGCATAATTCACTGAAAAATCAAACTTTCCATTTTTGGTAGTGTCGCGATATCGCGACACTTCCATTTTCGGAAATGTCGCGATATCGCGACAGGTAAGTCAAAATGCGGCTAAGTGCCAGAAAGGTCGCGATTTCGCGACATGTCGCGAAATCGCGACAGTTTTTGGGAGAGAGAAGCAAGCTGTACGGAGGGCGCGATTTTGCGACATGTCGCGAAATCGCGACATGTCGTATTTTCGCGGCAGGAGAGAGAAAGTGGGCTGCAGGATGAAAAATCGGCTAAGTCAGAAACATGTTCCAAAATCGCGGTCAACGCGGTCAACGCATGCAGGTAGGGGAACTGTCGCGATATCGCGACGTGTTCTAGAATCGCGGCTGAAAATCAAGAAGCGTACGGAGGCCAGGAAGGGTCGCGATTTCGCGACATGTCGCGAAATCGCGACATGTCGCGTTTCGCGGCCGACGAGGGAGGAAGTTGCCGATGAGGCTGGCGAGGTCGCGATTTCGCGACATGTCGCGAAATCGCGACATGTCGCAGAATCGCGGCGGAGAGAGAAAGTCATAGTTGACCTGAAAGTGCATTCCGACGGGAAACAGAAGGCTTCCTGGGGTAGCGACACGTGTCAAAGCGTGAATGGGACAAACAGAAGCCGACATGCAAGCTTATTTTGCGGATTTAATCTGTTTTTAATGTTTTAAGCTTCTGATTTAATTAAAATGCTAATCTAATGCATCTTTTTGTCTTTCATGCAGGATTCCACCGGGCACTTACGGGACAACCGGGAAAGACCATAAAGGCGAAGATAAAGTGCGGATTTAGTCAAGGACCGCCATGCTAGGAGAGAAGCTGCCGGTAAATGCATTTAATGGAGATTTATTGCAGACTTGATAGCATGAAGACCATTTCAACTTCGGGATGGATTTGCGGAGATCGAATTGATGGAGAAGTGGTGACTCATCCGGCTCACCAGCAGAATTAACGGAAGCATTTATTTGCAGATGCGAATGAATGCAAGTTGCATTTTATTTTATCTTCTCCATTTATGGCAGCTGACTGCACAGATTTGCCGAAGGGTTAAGTTCTATCCGGACTTTGATTTTTAAATGGATTTTTATTGTAAAACCCGGGTCCTAGGGTTTAAGTGCGATAAGATTTAGGGTTTGAGCAAGATATTTTGGAAAAGATCAGGGTCTCGTCCCGAGTCTATAAATACAAATTCTAAATGTAATCGCAGGAGGCGGAGACTTAGAAATAAAGGCTTATAAGCAATTTCTTGCAAATTTTGTGAAATCCTTTGTTTCCGGACTTGGAGTTGATGTGCTTTAGCTTTTCCGTGATAGCATGGCCGGGAGCCTAATCTTTTGCAGAGTGTGATAAGTGTATTTTCTTTTGTTATCCGTTCCATTTAAAGTTTGTTAGATATATGTTGTAAATCTGCCATTGTCAAGATTAAATATGTTGTTAGGCTTCAGTTGTTCTCTTGTCTGCTAGGGGAAATTACAGATTTCAGGTGTAAGTTTGTTCTAATTGCTCTGTCTTCATCTGTGCGAGCTAGGTCTGCGGTGAAAGATACCGATTTTAACCAGCTTGCCCTTGGATTTATGATTTTCTCGCTAGATCTCGTTTCACTCGCCTTGTGCTCTTAGTTGAAAGTGATCTTAGACTGGATCGGACACTTTCTTCTCGGGATTTGTTCTGTTGTGAAGTCGATAGCATAGATAAGATTGATAGTTTTGGGGTTTACAATTGATGTTTGATAAACTTCTCTTTTTTGCCTTACCCTACCCTCTCTTTGCTTTCCGTGAATGATCCATTTTTATTTTCTTTGTTTGCCTTTTATTTAAATCTGCTGACCCATGAGAGCTAGATCAAAGAATTCAAGTCAAATCCGATTGTCAACAACTTTTGCAACTATCGAACAAGTTCGAGAACCCCCTGTAAGGTAACGGAGCGATCCATATCGAAATCTATTCCGAAGTGGAAAAGAGTGAATTGCCATTCGACCCAACTCGGTAACTCGCACCTTGGATAACCAGCTAGATCCTAAAGATGAGTGGGATCAGTCCCGTGGGTGTCTCCGGAGCTTTCCTTGCCTTCATCCTTTTTCCCGGGGTGTGCATGAAAGCCGGACCAACACCTAATTGGCGCTAGAAGGAGGGCCACAGAACATCTGTTCTTAGTGCACTTGAGTTGAGAAAACCGACCCTATGTGGAACCACCTATTAACAAACTGTATTTTATCCAAAGTCTGGTAGCCAATTTTCCCCTCCTCCTCAGCCAACATCTAATTGGCGCTAGAAGGAGGGCATGAACTCAGTTCAAGTGTTGTAAGGGCATAACAGCAACATTTGAAGGACCCACAGTGAACTCCGGACAGTTTTATAAATTGTCAGTACAGTTTTATAAATTGTCAGTACAATTTTAAATTTCTTTTTAAATTGTGCTCGTTTATAAATTGTCAATGCGTTTTTGAAAGTTGTCGGTGCGTTTTTGAAATTGCCGGAGAAGGCCTTAAGTTCGATGGTTTGTTAAGAACAGCTTCTATCATCACTTGCAGTTATCCAATTACAAATCAGAACATCACTGTCAGCCAAGTATTAATGGCAAATTGGTTGGGCCCCACCGCTTTGAACATTCCGGGTATAGCCCATGACTTGCCCAGAAGTCCAGAAAGGTACCTCCCTAGGTACAAACATGATGGGACAAGAACTGAGAAGAACATCTCGCTAGCTTTTAAAAATGCTTTAAGATTGTTGAATATACAAAGATGAAGATGTTTCCTGCAGATTGTTCCCGTTCACTCTCCAGGAGGGAGCTTATGACTGGTTTTTAAACCTCACCAAGGAATTCCATTACTAGCTGGGATGATCTAGAGAAAGCTTTTATATCACAGTTCGGTGAAGTGATAGATCCCAGCATTTTATATCAGCAATTTTCCAGCATCAAGAAAGAGTCGGGAGAAACCGTCAGGTCTTTCAATATGAGGTTCCAAAGAGCTTACGGTAGAATGATCGGCCATTACATCCCAAATGCAAATCTGGCCTTAGAAATCTACAAGAATGCATTGGATTCAGTGACCTCTATTTTCCTCAAGAGAGACATTAATATTACAACCCCGGCGGGGGCTTATAAAGAAGCCTTAATTCTTGAAAGACAGCCTAGGGCCTCAAATTTTGAGCAGACCTTTGATATCCTATGTTACACGGAACATGCCCGTTCCGGACCCCATTCCACATCATGAGTTAGTGCCAACATGTCATGCTCTACCCAAGGAGACTCCGTTAATCTGTCACATCCACTCAACATGTGCAAAATACGAGAGAAAAGTTTCGACAAGTTCAAAGTGCGGGTGCTTGAACCGAACAATTGTGATCCGGCACCACCCAAATCGAAGTTTTTCCCTGGTGAGTTAAATTTTCCTAGAGATCAAAGAAATATTGATATTTCTAGTTCACCCAAAAATAGTACAACCGGGGTTTCGGATTCTGTCACTTTTCCCGAAGAGACAGAAAGTCTTGTACGAGACTTCCGTGGATGAAATGCAAGATTTTCAACGAGTTCAAAATGGACGAGTTATGACTTGAAATGTGAGAGTCCGGAACTTAATAATGATCCTTCCTCATCGAGAGGATGATGAAAGTGAGATTCAATCTCACTATGCGGAAGTAACTGAGGAGGATAGCATCATTGAGGATATGAGGGAACTTAAAGCTGACATCACCCTCTATGAACTGCCTCAGATTGTTGGACAAAACATTAACTTGATTGAGGCTTACTCTGGACCACCTGTTGAATTTCAAGAAAAGGAGGAAAAGATGGTAAATATGAATGTGGTCAGCCAACTTGGAATTGATGAACCTGTCTCAACATAAGCCCGCAACTTCGAACATAATATCAAAGAGGAGGCTATAAACTGTGTTGATGCAGATATTGGAGTTTATGATTTGGCAACTGAAAAGGTGAGAACAATTATAGCCCTAATCAATAACAACAATGATGTTTGGACATTGCACATTGATGAGGTTAAGTCTAAGCAAGGCTCGGGTGAAAAGGAAAATTGTAAGCATTCTCCTAGAGGGATAAAAATTGAAGTCCTGGATATTGAAGCAGTGCAAAGCAACCACAAAATGTTCAAGTTGTTAAGAACCAGGGCATACGGATAAAACATGATTTCTTTCGCTTGTCACATCATTTTGAAAATGTGGTGGTCTGGGTCTGTCAAGGTTTTAAAGTATTTGATCCTGGGGTTTTTTACATTCAATCCTTTTGAAAGAACTCTGCAAACCCTTTAATTAGAAGCATAAACATGTTATCATATGATTTGTTATTATATGATTTGTTTAATTTGAAGGAGTTGCAGATTTGTTTTTCAAATGGGACAGGAAGACGATAAACCCAAGTCTTTCCCGGATAGCAAATTTTTGAAGCACAATCCGGAGTGCATTTCGTCAACGGGACTCGAAAGGTAATTTTTTTTAAATTACTTGCATGGTCAAAATTTTTTAAAGCACCATTTCTCTGCTTTCCCAAGCTGCTGCATTTTTTGAGTATGAAGGGAAGTTGTAACATATGTATGCATTGTAAATAAGCTTTGAAGTTTTTCAGTTTTATTTCTTTGTCAGTGCAGTTTTTATTTCAATGTCTGTGCGTTTTAATCTGTTTCGGTTTAATTTTAATGCTCTGCAGTTTTAATTTATTTGTTTTTCAGTTTATTTCTTTGTCAGTGCAGTTTTATTTTTAAATGTCTGTACAGTTGCAGTTTTTTAGTTTTCTTTAGTTGTTTTTCAGTTTTAGCTTGTGCAGTTTATTTCTTTTGTCGGTGCTTTTTATTTCCTTTCTTTGTCTTTTTATTTTAGCTTGCTTTTATTTTAGTCTGTACAGTCTTTTCTTTATTGCATTTCTTTTTCTTTCTTTGTCTGTACGATTCTTATTTATTTTATTTCGATTGCTTTATTTATTTTTTTTCATTTTTATTTGCTTCATTCTTTTAGTTTATTTCTTTTATTGCTCGTAAGTTTTTATTTTCTTCCCTGCTTTTCCTTTTCTTTGTTGTCTTTTTTTTTTTTTTTTTTCTTTATTTGTTTTAGTTCTTAATTTTGTTGCTGTACATTGTGCTTTGCATCCTTTGTAAATAGCCTTGCGTTTGTTTTATTCCTTTGTACGTACATATGCAGTTTTTGTTTAGTTTATTTTATTTGCATCAGTGCAGTTTTATTTTGTTTTGCTTTAAAGCCTGTGCCTGTCCTTGGAAGCCTGTACAAAGTCCTTTGGCTTCTAAAATTTTTTGTCCTTTGCCTTTGCTTGAGCAATCAATGAAAAGTCAGCCTGCTAAAAATTGTTTTATTCCTAGCTGATAAATCCTCAATCCAGTGCCTCCCCATTCTGCTCATTATTCTAATTGAGATAGTCTCGCTTGCACTAAACTCGTGGAACTATTTTGTTATCCAAGATGAAGGTAGAGAGATGATTGGATCTTGTGTCTTACTTGCCACGCTTGTTTTAATGATAGAAAAACTGTTATCTTTGTTTAGTTGGAGGAACCCCGGGGAATCCAAGAAAAGCTGGTTATAAGAGGGGACTATGGTTCATGCAATTATTTGGGTGTCACCAGAGGCTATCAATGCCTAGACTGAAACAGTTCCAGATTGATCAAATATTAAAAGAAAATTGTAATTTCTCTAAGGTCTTCCAGATAGTGATATATTTCAAAAAGAAGAGAGATAAAAAAAAGAGAGATAAGAAAAGAAAAAAAGAAAAAAAAGAGTTATATGATCAAAAGAGGCGACCAATATTAGATTCTGCCCTACAGTTGTAAATTGGGTCGTGTAAATCTAAAGGGTAACTCTGTCTAGGCTGTAAAAAGCTAAACTAGTAAACAGAGCTCTACTCGGTTTCCCCATTTACAATCTAGAAAAGTTGATTAATCCAAGTTTATCATTCAATTCAGTCATCCTTGAAGAAAGTTCTATACCTTTGTAATTGCACATCAGAAATCTTCCTTGAAGTAATCCAGCCTAGTATGTCCTTGGGAAATTTTAACAGCTGGCAGTTAGTAGTCAATTTATTGTGAAGAATGCCTGTGGCAAGGCATGATGCATGGTCTTTTTGTTTTGAAACCAGAGTCTTGGGTTCTAAAATAGTGCTACTATTTTACCCGCGGATATCGCCATTTGTTGATAAGCAACACACCCCCACCGAAAAATGAGATTCCATCCTTAGAAAATTATGAACTTCCATTTTTTGCAAGCGGGGACCCTCTTGATCATTTTCGAGGTTTTAAATCCATAATTTGCTTGCCTCCTTTTTAAAGTTGTGCTTTTTCTTGCATTCTAGCTGTGTTATCCAAGAATTCACTTTTTACATGCTAGAATCATTCATGCACAAGCAAAATCTTGCACCGGTACCGAGAAAATCCAGAAAACAATTGCATAATTCACTGAAAAATCAAACTTTCCATTTTTGGTAGTGTCGCGATATCGCGACACTTCCATTTTCGGAAATGTCGCGATATCGCGACGGGTAAGTCAAAATGCGGCTAAGTGCCGAGAAGGTCGCGATTTCGCGACATGTCGCGAAATCGCGACAGTTTTTGGGCGAGAGAAGCAAGCTGTACGGAGGGCGCGATTTTGCGACATGTCGCGAAATCGCGACATGTCGTATTTTCGCGGCAGGAGAGAGAAAGTGGGCTGCGGGATGAAAAATCGGCTAAGTCAGAAACATGTTCCAAAATCGCGGTCAACGCGGTCAACGCATGCAGGTAGAGGAACCGTCGCGATATCGCGACGTGTTCTAGAATCGCGGCTGAAAATCAAGAAGCGTACGGAGGCCAGGAAGGGTCGCGATTTCGCGACATGTCGCGAAATCGCGACATGTCGCGTTTTCGCGGCCGACGAGGGAGGAAGTTGCCGATGCGCTGGCAGGGTCGCGATTTCGCGACATGTCGCGAAATCGCGACATGTCGCAGAATCGCGACGGAGAGAGAAAGTCATAGTTGACCTGAAAGTGCATTCCGGCGGGAAACAGAAGGCTTCCTGGGGTAGCGACACGTGTCAAAGCGTGAATGGGACAAACAGAAGCCGACATGCAAGCTTATTTTGCGGATTTAATCTGTTTTTAATGTTTTAAGCTTCTGATTTAATTAAAATGCTAATCTAATGCATCTTTTTGTCTTTCATGCGGGATTCCACCTGGCACTTACGGGACAACCGGGAAAGACCATAAAGGCGAAGATAAAGTGCGGATTTAGTCAAGGACCGCCATGCTAGGAGAGAAGATGCCGGTGAGAGCATTCAACAGGAGATTTATTGCAGACTTGATAGCATGGAGACCATTTCAACTCGGGATGGATTTGCGGAGATCGAATTGATGGAGAAGTGGTGACTCATCCGGCTCACCGAGCAGAATTAATGGAAGCATTTATTTGCAGTTGCGAATGAATGCAAGTTGCATTTTATTTTATCTTCTCCATTTATGGCGATTGATTGCACGCATTTGCCGAAGGGTTAAGTTCTATCCGGACTTTGATTTTTAAATGGATTTTTATTGTAAAACCCGGGTCCTAGGGTTTAAGTGCGATAAGATTTAGGGTTTGAGCAAGATATTTTGGAAAAGATCAGGGTCTGTCCTGAGTCTATAAATACAAATTCTAAATGTAATCGCAGGAGGCGGAGACTTAGAAATAAAGGCTTATAAGCAATTTCTTGCAAATTTTGTGAAATCCTTTGTTTCCGGACTTGGAGTTGATGTGCTTTAGCTTTTCACGTGATAGCATGGCCGGGAGCCTAATCTTTTGCAGAGTGTGATAAGTGTATTTTCTTTTGTTATCCGTTCCATTTAAAGTTTGTTAGATATATCTTGTAAATCTGCCATTGTCAAGATTAAATATCTTGTTAGGCTTCGATTGTTCTATTGTCTCGCTAGGGGAAATTACAGATTTGAGGTGTAAGTTTGTTCTAATTGCTCTGTCTTCACTTTGTGCGAGCTAGGGTTGCCGGTGAAAGATACCGATTTTAACCAGCTGCCCTTGGATTTATGATTTTCTCGCTAGATCTGTTTCACTCGCCTTGTGCTCTTAGTTGAAAGTGATCTTAGACTGACTGGACACTTTCTTCCGGGATTTGTTCTGTTGTGAAGTCGATAGCATAGATAAGATTGATAGTTTTGGGGTTTACAATTGATGTTTGATAAACTTCTCTTTTACGCCTTACCCTACCCTCTCTTTGCTTTCCGTGAATGATCCATTTTTATTTTCTTTGTTTGCCTTTTATTTAAATCTGCTGACCCATGAGAGCTAGATCAAAGAATTCAAGTCAAATCTGATTGTCAACAACTTTTGCAACTACCGAACAAGTTCAAGAACCCCCTGTAAGGTAACAGAGCAGTCCATATCGAAATCTATTCCGAAGTGGAAAAGAGTGAATTGCCATTCGACCCAACTCGGTAACTCGCACCTTGGATAACCAGCTAGATCCTAAATATGAGTGGGATCAGTCCCGTGGGTGTCTCCGGAGCTTTCCTTGCCTTCATCCCTTTTTCTGGGGTGTGCATGAAAGCCGGACCAACACCTAATTGGCGCTAGAAGGAGGGCCAACATCTTCTTGCTGGGTGACTGTTGATTTTTTTCCCAATTTTTTCCCTCCTCCTCACCAACATCTAATTGGCGCTAGAAGGAGGGCATGAACTCAGTTAAAGTATTGTAAGGGCATAACAACAACATTTGAAGGACCCACAGTGAACTCCGGACAGTTTTATAAATTGTCAGTACAGTTTTATAAATTGTCGGTATTTTAAACTTCTAAATTGTCGGTCTTTTAAATTGTCGGTGCGGTTTTGAAATTGCCGGAGAAGGCCTTAAGTTCGGTGGTTTGTTAAGAACAGTTCTATCATCACTTGCAGTTATCCAATTACAAATCAGAACATCACTGTCAGCCAAGTATTAATGGCAAATTGGTTGTGCCCCACCGCTTTGAACATTCCGGGTATAGCCCATGACTTGCCCAGAAGTCCAGAAAGGTACCTCCCTAGGTACAAACATGATGGGACAAGAAGCTGAGAAGAACATCTCGCTAGCTTTTAAAAATGCTTTAAGATTATTGAATATACGACATGAAGATGTTGCCTGCAGATTGTTCCCGTTCACTCTCGAGGAGGGAGCTTATGACTGGTTTTTAAACCTCACCAGCAATTCCATTACTAGTTGGGATGATCTAGAGAAAGCTTTTATATCACAGTTCGGTGAAGTGATAGATCCCAGCATTTTATATCAGCAATTTTCCAGCATCAAGAAAGAGTCGGGAGAAACTGTCAGGTCTTTCAATATGAGGTTCCAAAGAGCTTACGGTAGAATGATCGGCCATTACATCCCAAATGCAAATCTGGCCTTAGAAATCTACAAGAATGCATTGGATTCGGTGACCTCTATTTTCCTCAAGAGAGACATTAATATTACAACCCCGGCGGGGGCTTATAAAGAAGCCTTAATTCTTGAAAGACGATTAGGGCCTCAAATTTTGAGCGAGCCCTTTGATATCCTATGTTACACGGAACATGCCTGTTCCGGACCCCATTCCACATCATGAGTTAGTGCCAACATGTCATGCTCTACCCAAGGAGACTCCGTTAAGCTGTCACATCCACTCAACATGTGCAAAATACAGAGAAAAGTTTTGACAAATTCAAAGTGCAGGTGCTTGAACTGAACAATTGTGATCTGGCACCACCCAAATCTGAAGTTTTTCCTGGTGAGTTAAATTTTCCTAGAGATCAAAGAAATATTGATATTTCTAGTTCACCCAAAAATAGTACAACCAGGGTTTCAGATTCTGTCACTTTTCCCGAAGAGACAGAAAGTCTTGTACAGACTTCTGTGGATGAAATGCAAGATTTTCAACAGTTCAAAATGGACAGTTATGACTTGAAATGTGAGAGTCCAGAACTTAATAATGATCCTTCCTCATCGAGAGGATGATGAAAGTGAGATTCAATCTCACTATGCGGAAATAGCGAGGAGGATAGCATCATTGAGGATATGAGGGAACTTAAAGTCGACATCACCCTCTATGAACCGCCTCGGATTGTTGGACAAAACATTAACTTGATTGAGGCTTACTCTGGACCACCTGTTGAATTTCAAGAAAAGGAGGAAAAGATGGTAAATATGAATGTGGTCAACCAACTTGGAATTGATGAACTGTCTCAACATAAGCACTGCAACTTCGAACATAATATCAAAGAGGAGGCTATAAAGCGTGTTGATGCGAGATATTGGAGTTTATGATTTGGCAACTGAAAAGGTGAGAACAATTATAGCCCTAATCAATAACAACAATGATGTTTGGACATTGCACATTGATGAGGTTAAGTCTAAGCAAGGCTCAGGTGAAAAGGAAAATTGTAAGCATTCTGCTAGAGGGATAAAAATTGAAGTCCTGGATATTGAAGTAGTGCAGCAACCACAAAATGTTCAAGTTGTTAAGAACCAGGGCATACAGATAAAACATGATTTCTTTCAGTTGTCACATCATTTTGAAAATGTGGTGGTCTGGGTCTGTCAAGGTTTTAAAGTATTTGATCCTGGGGGTTTTTTACATTCAGTCCTTTTGAAAGAACTCTGCAAACCCTTTAATTAGAAGCATAAACATGTTATCATATGATTTGTTATTATATGATTTGTTTAATTTGAAGGAGTTGCAGATTTGTTTTTCAAATGGGACGGGGAAGACGATAAACCCAAGTCTTTCCCGGATAGCAAATTTTTGAAGCACGATCGGAGTGCATTTCGTCAACGGGACTCGAAAGGTAATTTTTTTTAAATTACTTGCATGGTCAAAATTTTTTAAAGCACCATTTCTCTGCTTTCCCAAGCTGCTGCATTTTTTGAGTATGAAGGGAAGTTGTAACATATGTATGCATTGTAAATAAGCTTTGAAGTTTTTCGGTTTTATTTCTTTGTCGGTGCAGTTTTTATTTCAATGTCGTCGGTTTTAATCTCTTTCGGTCTTAATTTTAATGCTCCGGTTTTAATTTATTTGTTTTTCGGTTTATTTCTTTGTCGCGTTTTGTTTTTTTAAATGTTTATTTTATTTCGTTTTATTTCCTTTCTTTGTCTTTTTATTTTAGCTTGCTTTTATTTTAGTCTTTTCTTTATTCATTTCTTTATTTATTTTTTTTATTTGCTTCATTCTTTTAGTTTATTTCTTTTATCTCTCTCTTTTTATTTTCTTCCTCTTTTTTTTACTTAATCTGTGGCTTTGCATCCTTTGTAAATAGCCTTTTGTTTTATTCCTTTTCTGTTTAGTTTATTTTATTTGCAGCTTTTATTTTTTTTGCTTTAAAGCCTGTGCTGTCCTTGGAAGCCTGTACAAAGTCCTTTGGCTTCTAAAATTCTATCCTTTAACCTTTGCCTGAGCAATCAATGAAAAGTCAGCCTGCTAAAAATTGTTTTATTCCTAGCTGATAAATCCTCAATCCAGTGCCTCCCCATTCTGCTCATTATTCTAATTGAGATAGTCTGCTTGCACTAAACTGTGGAACTATTTTGTTATCCAGGATGAAGGTAGAGAGATGATTGGATCTTGTGTCTTACTTGCCACGGTTGTTTTAATGATAGAAAAACTGTTATCTTTGTTTAGTTGGAGGAACTCCCGGGGAATCCAAGAAAAGCTGGTTATAAGAGGGGACTATGGTTCATGCAATTATTTGGGTGTCACCAGAGGCTATCAATGCCTAGACTGAAACAGTTCCAGATTGATCAAATATTAAAAGAAAATTGTAATTTCTCTAAGGTCTTCCAGATAGTGATATATTTCAAAAAGAAGAGAGATAAAAAAAAAGAGATAAGAAAAGAAAAAAAGAAAAAAAAAGAGTTATATGATCAAAAGAGGCAGCCAATATTAGATTCTGCCCTACAGTTGTAAATTGGGTCGTGTAAATCTAAAGGGTAACTCTGTCTAGAGTTGTAAAAAGCTAAACTAGTAAACAGAGCTCTACTCGGTTTCCCCATTTACAATCTAGAAAAGTTGATTAATCCAAGTTTATCATTCAATTCGAGTCATCCTTGAAGAAAGTTCTATACCTTTGTAATTGCACATCGAAATCTTCCTTGAAGTAATCCGACCTAGTATGTCCTTGGGAAATTTTAACGGTGGCGGTTAGTAGTCAATTTATTGTGAAGAATGCCCGTGGCAAGGCATGATGCATGGTCTTTTTGTTTTGAAACCAGAGTCTTGGGTTCTAAAATAGTGCTACTATTTTACCCATAGATATCGCCATTTGTTGATAAGCAACACACCCCCACTGAAAAATGAGATTCCATCCTTAGAAAATTATGAACTTCCATTTTTTGCAGCAGGGACCCTCTTGATCTTTTCAGGTTTTAAATCCATAATTTGCTTGCCTCCTTTTTAAAGTTGTGCTTTTTCTTGCATTCTAGTTGTGTTATCCAAGAATTCACTTTTTACATGCTAGAATCATTCATGCACAAGCAAAATCTTGCACCGGTACCGAGAAAATCCGGGAAAACGAGTTGCATAATTCATTGAAAAATCAAACTTTCCATTTTTGGTAGTGTCGCGATATCGCGACACTTCCATTTCGGAAATGTCGCGATATCGCGACGGGTAAGTCAAAATGCGGCTAAGTGCCGAGAAGGTCGCGATTTCGCGACATGTCGCGAAATCGTGACGGTTTTGGGAGAGAGAAGCAAGCTGTACGGAGGGCGCGATTTTGCGACATGTCGCGAAATCGCGACATGTCGTATTTTCGCGGCGGGAGAGAGAAAGTGGGCTGCAGGATGAAAAATCGGCTAAGTCAGAAACATGTTCCAAAATCGCGGTCAACGCGGTCAACGCATGCGGGTAGAGGAGCGTCGCGATATCGCGACGTGTTCTAGAATCGCGGTGAAAATCAAGAAGCGTACGGAGGCCAGGAAGGGTCGCGATTTCGCGACATGTCGCGAAATCGTGACATGTCGCGTTTTCGCGGCCGACGAGGGAGGAAGTTGCCGATGCGTTGGCGGGGTCGCGATTTCGTGACATGTCGCGAAATCGCGACATGTCGCGAGAATCGCGCAGGAGAGAGAAAGTCATATTTGACATGAAAGTGCATTCCGGCGGGAAGCGAGAAGGCTTCCTGGGGTAGCGACACGTGTCAAAGCGTGAATGGGACAAACGAAGCCGACATGCAAGCTTATTTTGCGGATTTAATCTGTTTTTAATGTTTTAAGCTTCGATTTAATTAAAATGCTAATCTAATGCATCTTTTTGTCTTTCATGCGGGATTCCACCTGGCACTTACGGGACAACCGGGAAAGACCATAAAGGCGAAGATAAAGTGCGGATTTAGTCAAGGACCGCCATGCTAGGAGAGAAGGCTGCCGGTGAAAGCATTTAACAGCAGATTTATTGCGAGACTTGATAGCATGGAGACCATTTCAACTTCGGGATGGATTTGCGGAGATCAAATTGATGGAGAAGTGGTGACTCATCCGGCTCACCAGCAGAATTAATGGAGGCATTTATTTGCAGATGCGAATGAATGCAAGTTGCATTTTATTTTATCTTCTCCATTTATGGCGATTGATCTGCACGATTTGCAGAAGGGTTAAGTTCTATCCGGACTTTGATTTTTAAATGGATTTTTATTGTAAAACCCGGGTCCTAGGGTTTAAGTGCGATAAGATTTAGGGTTTGAGCAAGATATTTTGGAAAAGATCAGGGTCTATCCTGAGTCTATAAATACAAATTCTAAATGTAATCGCGAGGAGGCGGAGACTTAGAAATAAAGGCTTATAAGCAATTTCTTGCAAATTTTGTGAAATCCTTTGTTTACGGACTTGGAGTTGATGTGCTTTAGCTTTTACGTGATAGCATGGCCGGGGAGCCTAATCTTTTGCGAGTGTGATAAGTGTATTTTCTTTTGTTATCCGTTCCATTTAAAGTTTGTTAGATATATCTTGTAAATCTGCCATTGTCAAGATTAAATATCTTTGTTAGGCTTCGGTTGTTCTATTGTACTGCTAGGGGAAATTACAGATTTGAGGTGTAAGTTTGTTCTAATTGCTCTGTCTTCATTTGTGCGAGCTAGGGCTGCCGGTGAAAGATACCAATTTTAACCAGCTGCCCCTTGGATTTATGATTTTCTGCTAGATCTGTTTCACTCTGCCTTGTGCTCTTAGTTGAAAGTGATCTTAGACTGACTGGACACTTTCTTCTGGGATTTGTTCTGTTGTGAAGTTGATAGCATAGATAAGATTGGTAGTTTTGGGTTTACAATTGATGTTTGATAAACTTCTCTTTTATGCCCTACCCTACCCTCTCTTTGTTTTCAGTGAATGATCCATTTTTATTTTCTTTATTTGCCTTTTATTTAAATCTGCTGACCCATGAGAGCTAGATCAAAGAATTCAAGTCAAATCCGATTGTCAACAACTTTTGCAACTATCGAACAAGTTCGGGAACCCCCTGTAAGGTAACGGAGCAGTCCATATCGAAATCTATTCCGAAGTGGAAAAGAGTGAATTGCCATTCGACCCAACTACGTAACTCGCACCTTGGATAACCAGCTAGATCCTAAAGATGAGTGGGATCAGTCCCGTGGGTGTCTCCGGAGCTTTCCTTGCCTTCATCCTTTTTCCCGGGGTGTGCATGAAAGCCGGACCAACACCTAATTGGCGCTAGAAGGAGGGCCAGAACATATGTTCTTAGTGCACTTGAGTTGAGAAATCCATTGATGTGAAACTATTTTATCCAAAGTCTAGCCAATTTTCCCCTCCTCCTCAGCCAACATCTAATTGGCGCTAGAAGGAGGGCATGAACTCAGTTCAAGTATTGTAAGGGCATAACAACAACATTTGAAGGACCCACAGTGAACTCCAGACAGTTTTATAAATTGTCAGTACAGTTTTATAAATTGTCGGTACAGTTTTTAAATTGTCAGTGCAGTTTTTGAAATTGCCAGAGAAGGCCTTAATTTCAGTGGTTTGTTAAGAACAGTTCTATCATCACTTGCGGTTATCCAATTACAAATCGAGAACATCACTTGTCGACCAAGTATTAATGGCAAATTGGTTGGGCTCCACGACTTTGAACATTTCGGGTATAGCCCATGACATGCCCGAAGTCCAGAAAGGTATCTCCCTAGGTACAAACATGATGGGACAAGAAGCTGAGAAGAACATCTCGCTAGCTTTTAAAAATGCTTTAAGATTATTGAATATATGACATGAAGATGTTGCCTGCAGATTGTTCCCGTTCACTCTCCGGGAGGGAGCTTATGATTGGTTTTTAAACCTCACCGGCAATTCCATTACTAGTTGGGATGATCTAGAGAAAGCTTTTATATCACAGTTCGGTGAAGTGATAGATCCCAACATTTTATATCAGCAATTTTCCAGCATCAAGAGAGAGTCGGGAGAAACTGTCAGGTCTTTCAATATGAGGTTCCAAAGAGCTTACGGTAGAATGACTGGCCATTACATCCCAAATGCAAATCTGGCCTTAGAAATCTACAAGAATGCATTGGATTCGGTGACCTCTATTTTCCTCAAGAGAGATATTAATATCACAACCCTGGCAAGGGCTTATAAAGAAGCCTTAATTCTTGAAAGACAATTAGGGCCTCAAATTTTGAGCAGACCTTTGATATCCTATGTTACACGAGAACATGCACTGTTCCGAGACCCCATTCCACATCATGAGTTAGTGCCAACATGTCATGCTCTACCCAAGGAGACTCCGTTAAGCTGTCACATCCACTCGGCATGTGCAAAATACGGAGAAAAGTTTTGACAAGTTCAAAGTGCAGGTGCTTGAACTGAACAGTTGTGATATGGCACCACCCAAATCTGAAGTTTTTCCTGGTGAGTTAAATTTTCCTAGAGATCAAAGAAATATTGATCTTTCTAGTTCACCCAAAAATAGTACAACCAGGGTTTCAGATTCTGTCACTTTTCCCGAAGAGACAGAAAGTCTTATACAGACTTCTGTGGATGAAATGCAAGATTTTCAACGAGTTCAAAATGGACGAGTTATGACTTGAAATGTGAGAGTCCGAACTTAATAATGATCCTTCCTCATCGAGAGGATGATGAAAGTGAGATTCAATCTCACTATGCGAAAGTAACTGAGGAGGATAGCATCATTGAGGATATGAGGGAACTTAAAGCTGACATCACCCTCTATGAAGTGCCTCAGATTGTTGGACAAAACATTAACTTGATTGAGGCTTACTCTGGACCACCTGTTGAATTTCAAGAAAAGGAGGAAAAGATAGTAAATATGAATGTGGTCAACCAACTTGGAATTGATGAAGCTTGTCTCAACATAAGCACTGCAACTTCGAACATAATGTCAAAGAGGAGGCTATAAAGCGTGTTGATGCGAGATATTGGAGTTTATGATTTGGCAAGCTGAAAAGGTGAGAACAATTATAGCCCTAATCAATAACAACAATGATGTTTGGACATTGCACATTGATGAGGTTAAGTCTAAGCAAGGCTCAGGTGAAAAGGAAAATTGTAAGCATTCTGCTAGAGGGATAAAAATTGAAGTCCTGGATATTGAAGCAGTGCAGCAACCACAAAATGTTCAAGTTGTTAAGAACCAGGGCATACGGATAAAACATGATTTCTTTCGGTTGTCACATCATTTTGAAAATGTGGTGGTGCAGGTCTGTCAAGGTTTTAAAGTATTTGATCCTGGGGGTTTTTTACATTCGGTCCTTTTGAAAGAACTCTGCAAACCCTTTAATTAGAAGCATAAACATGTTATCATATGATTTGTTATTATATGATTTGTTTAATTTGAAGGAGTTGCAGATTTGTTTTTCAAATGGGACGGGGAAGACGATAAACCCAAGTCTTTCCCGGATAGCAAATTTTTGAAGCACGATGCGGAGTGCATTTCGTCAACGGGACTCGAAAGGTAATTTTTTTTAAATTACTTGCATGGTCAAAATTTTTTAAAGCACCATTTCTCTGCTTTCCCAAGCTGCTGCATTTTTTGAGTATGAAGGGAAGTTGTAACATATGTATGCATTGTAAATAAGCTTTGAAGTTTTTCGGTTTTATTTCTTTGTCGGTGCGGTTTTTATTTCAATGTCTGTGCAGTTTTAATCTATTTCAGTTTAATTTTAATGCTCTGCAGTTTTAATTTATTTGTTTTTCAGTTTATTTCTTTGTCAGTGCAGTTTTATTTTTAAATGTACGTACGATTTGCGGTTTTCGGTTTTCTTTAGTTGTTTTTCGGTTTTAGCTTGTGCGATTTATTTCTTTTGTCAGTGCTTTTTATTTCCTTTCTTTGTCTTTTTATTTTAGCTTGCTTTTATTTTAGTACATACGATCTTTTCTTTATTGCATTTCTTTTTCTTTCTTTCTGTACGATTACGATTACGATTTAATTTATTTCGATTCATTTATTTATTTCAATTTTTATTTGCTTCGATTCTTTTAGTTTATTTCTTTTATTGCTGTACGATTTTTATTTTCTTCCTCTTTTCCTTTTCTTTTTTTTGTTTTAGTTCTTAATTTTCTTGCTGTACTTGTGCTTTGCATCCTTTGTAAATAGCCTTGCGGTTTGTTTTATTCCTTTGTACATACAGTTATCGATTTTCGGTGTTTAGTTTATTTTATTTGCGATCAATGCGATTTTATTTTGTTTTGCTTTAAAGCTCTGTGCCTGTCCTTGGAAGCTTTGTACAAAGTCCTTTGGCTTCTAAAAATTCTATTCTTTAACCTTTGCTTGAGCAATCAATGAAAAGTCAGCCTGCTAAAAATTGTTTTATTCCTAGCTGATAAATCCTCAATCCAGTGCCTCCCCATTCTGCTCATTATTCTAATTGAGATAGTCTGCTTGCACTAAACTGTGGAACTATTTTGTTATCCAGGATGAAGGTAGAGAGATGATTGGATCTTATGTCTTACTTGCCATAGTTGTTTTAATGATAGAAAAAGCTGTTATCTTTGTTTAGTTGGAGGAACTCCGGGGAATCCAAGAAAAGTCTGGTTATAAGAGGGGACTATGGTTCATGCAATTATTTGGGTGTCACCGGAGGCTATCAATGCCTAGGCTGAAACGAGTTCCAGATTGATCAAATATTAAAAGAAAATTGTAATTTCTCTAAGGTCTTCCGGATAGTGATATATTTCAAAAAGAAGAGAGATAAAAAAAGAGAGATAAGAAAAGAAAAAAAGAAAAAAAAGAGTTATATGATCAAAAGAGGCAGCCAATATTAGATTACGCCCTACAGTTGTAAATTGGGTCGTGTAAATCTAAAGGGTAACTCTGTCTAGGCTGTAAAAAGCTAAACTAGTAAACAGAGCTCTACTCGGTTTCCCCTTTTACAATCTAGAAAAGTTGATTAATCCAAGTTTATCATTCAATTCAGTCATCCTTGAAGAAAGTTCTATACCCTTTGTAATTGCACATCAGAAATCTTCCTTGAAGTAATCCGACCTAGTATGTCCTTGGGAAATTTTAACGGCTTGCAGTTAGTAGTCAATTTATTGTGAAGAATGCACGTGGCAAGGCATGATGCATGGTCTTTTTGTTTTGAAACCGGAGTCTTGGGTTCTAAAATAGTGCTACTATTTTACCCGTGAGATATCGCCATTTGTTGATAAGCAACACACCCCCATTGAAAAATGAGATTCCATCCTTAGAAAATTATGAACTTCCATTTTTTGCGGCGGGGACCCTCTTGATCTTTTCGGGTTTTAAATCCATAATTTGCTTGCCTCCTTTTTAAAGTTGTGCTTTTTCTTGCATTCTAGTTGTGTTATCCAAGAATTCACTTTTTACATGCTAGAATCATTCATGCACAAGCAAAATCTTGCACCGGTACCGAGAAAATCCAGAAAACAGTTGCATAATTCACTGAAAAATCAAACTTTCCATTTTTGGTAGTGTCGCGATATCGCGACACTTCCATTTCGGAAATGTCGCGATATCGCGACAGGTAAGTCAAAATGCGGCTAAGTGCCAGAAAGGTCGCGATTTCGTGACATGTCGCGAAATCGCGACGAGTTTTGGAGAGAGAAGCAAGGCTGTACGGAGGGCGCGATTTTGCGACATGTCGCGAAATCGCGACATGTCGTATTTTCGCGGGGGAGAGAGAAAGTGGGCTGCGGGATGAAAAATCGGTTAAGTCGAAACATGTTCCAAAATCGCGGTCCAACGCGGTCAACGCATGCGGGTAGAGGAGCGTCGCGATATCGCGACGTGTTCTAGAATCGCGGTGAAAATCAAGAAGCGTACGGAGGCCGGGAAGGGTCGCGATTTCGCGACATGTCGCGAAATCGCGACATGTCGCGTTTCGCGGCCGACGAGGGAGGAAGTTGCCGATGTGGCGAGGTCGCGATTTCGTGACATGTCGCGAAATCGCGACATGTCGAGAATCGCGGAGGAGAGAGAAAGTCATAGTTGACATGAAAGTGCATTCGGCGGGAAACGGAAGGCTTCCGGGGTAGCGACACGTGTCAAAGCGTGAATGGGACAAACGAAGCCGACATGCAAGCTTATTTTGCGGATTTAATCTGTTTTTAATGTTTTAAGCTTCGATTTAATTAAAATGCTAATCTAATGCATCTTTTTGTCTTTCATGCAGGATTCCACCTGGCACTTACGGGACAACAGGGAAAGACCATAAAGGCGAAGATAAAGTGCGGATTTAGTCAAGGACCGCCATGCTAGGAGAGAAGCTGCCGGTGAGAGCATTCAACGACAAATTTATTGCAGACTTGATAGCATGAAGACCATTTCAACTTCGGGATGGATTTGCGGAGATCGAATTGATGGAGAAGTGGTGACTCATCCGGCTCACCGGCGAGAATTAATGGAAGCATTTATTTGCGGCTGCGAATGAATGCAAGTTGCATTTTATTTTATCTTCTCCATTTATGGCGATTGATTGCACGATTTGCCGAAGGGTTAAGTTCTATCCGGACTTTGATTTTTAAATGGATTTTTATTGTAAAACCCGGGTCCTAGGGTTTAAGTGCGATAAGATTTAGGGTTTGAGCAAGATATTTTGGAAAAGATCAGGGTCTGTCCCGAGTCTATAAATACAAATTCTAAATGTAATCGCGGGGAGGCGGAGACTTAGAAATAAAGGCTTATAAGCAATTTCTTGCAAATTTTGTGAAATCCTTTGTTTACGGACTTGGAGTTGATGTGCTTTAGCTTTTACGTGATAGCATGGCCGGGAGCCTAATCTTTTGCGAGTGTGATAAGTGTATTTTCTTTTGTTATCCGTTCCATTTAAAGTTTGTTAGATATATCTTTGTAAATCTGCCATTGTCAAGATTAAATATCTTTGTTAGGCTTCGGTTGTTCTATTATACTGCTAGGGAAATTACAGATTTCAGGTGTAAGTTTGTTCTAATTGCTCTGTCTTCTTTGTGCGAGCTAGGCTGCCGGTGAAAGATACCGATTTTAACCAGTTGCCCTTGGATTTATGATTTTCTGCTAGATCTGTTTCACTCTGCCTTGTGCTCTTAGTTGAAAGTGATCTTAGGTAGTTGGACACTTTCTTCTGGGATTTGTTCTGTTGTGAAGCTGATAGCATAGATAAGATTGATAGTTTGGGTTTACAATTGATGTTTGATAAACTTCTCTTTTGCCTTACCCTACCCTCTCTTTGCTTTCAGTGAATGATCCATTTTTATTTTCTTTATTTGCCTTTTATTTAAATCTGCTGACCCATGAGAGCTAGATCAAAGAATTCAAGTCAAATCTGATTGTCAACAACTTTTGCAACTCGCGAACAAGTTCGGGAACCCCATGTAAGGTAACGGAGCGAGTCCATATCGAAATCTATTCCGAAGTGGAAAAGAGTGAATTGCCATTCGACCCAACTACGTAACTCGCACCTTGGATAACTCGGCTAGATCCTAAAGATGAGTGGGATCGGTCCCGTGGGTGTCTCCGGAGCTTTCCTTGCCTTCATCCTTTTTCCCGGGGTGTGCATGAAAGCCGGACCAACACCTAATTGGCGCTAGAAGGAGGGCCAGAACATCTATTCTTAGTGCACTTGAGTTGAGAAATCCACTGTATGTGGATATTTTATAAAAAAAAACTATTTTATCCAAAGTCTGTTAGCCAATTTTCCCCTCCTCCTCAGCCAACATCTAATTGGCGCTAGAAGGAGGGCATGAACTCGGTTCAAGTGTTGTAAGGGCATAACGACAACATTTGAAGGACCCACGATGAACTCCGGACGGTTTTATAAATTGTCGATACAGTTTTATAAATTGTCGATACGGTTTTAAATTTCTCAAATTTTATCGTCGCATTTTAACATTTAAAAGTCGGCTCGATTTCATAAATTGTCGGTGCAGTTTTTGAAAGTTGTCGGTGCGGTTTTGAAATTGCCGAGAGAAGGCCTTAAGTTCGGTGGTTTGTTAAGAACAGTTCTATCATCACTTGCGGTTATCCAATTACAAATCGAGAACATCATTTGTCGACCAAGTATTAATGGCAAATTGGTTGGGCTCCACGGCTTTGAACATTCCGGGTATAGCCCATGACATGCCCGAAGTCCAGAAAGGTATCTCCCTAGGTACAAACATGATGGGACAAGAAGCTGAGAAGAACATCTGCTAGCTTTTAAAAATGCTTTAAGATTATTGAATATATGACATGAAGATGTTGCTGCAGATTGTTCCCGTTCACTCTCCGGGAGGGAGCTTATGGTTGGTTTTTAAACCTCACCGGCAATTCCATTACTAGTTGGGATGATCTAGAGAAAGCTTTTATATCACGGTTCGGTGAAGTGATAGATCCCGACATTTTATATCGGCAATTTTCCAGCATCAAGAGAGAGTCGGGAGAAGCTGTCGGGTCTTTCAATATGAGGTTCCAAAGAGCTTACGGTAGAATGATCGGCCATTACATCCCAAATGCAAATCTGGCCTTAGAAATCTACAAGAATGCATTGGATTCGGTGACCTCTATTTTCCTCAAGAGAGATATTAATATTACAACCACTGGCGAGGGGCTTATAAAGAAGCCTTAATTCTTGAAAGACGGTTAGGGCCTCAAATTTTGAGCGAGTCCTTTGATATCCTATGTTACACAGAACATGCCTATTCCAGACCCCATTCCACATCATGAGTTAATGCCAACATGTCATGCTCTACCCAAGGAGACTCAGTTAACTGTCACATCCACTCAGCATGTGCAAAATACAGAGAAAAGTTTCGACAAATTCAAAGTGCGGGTGCTTGAGCTCGAACGGTTGTGATATGGCACCACCCAAATCTGAAGTTTTTCCTGGTGAGTTAAATTTTCCTAGAGATCAAAGAAATATTGATCTTTCTAGTTCACCCAAAAATAGTACAACCAGGGTTTCAGATTCTGTCACTTTTCTCGAAGAGACGAGAAAGTCTTATACTGGACTTACGTGGATGAAATGCAAGATTTTCAACGAGTTCAAAATGGACGAGTTATGACTTGAAATGTGAGAGTCCGAACTTAATAATGATCCTTCCTCATCGAGAGGATGATGAAAGTGAGATTCAATCTCACTATGCGAGAAATGGCGAGGAGGATAGCATCATTGAGGATATGAGGGAACTTAAAGTCGACATCACCCTCTATGAAGCGCCTCGGATTGTTGGACAAAACATTAACTTGATTGAGGCTTACTCTGGACCACTGTTGAATTTCAAGAAAAGGAGGAAAAGGTAGTAAATATGAATGTGGTCGGCCAACTTGGAATTGATGAGCTTGTCTCAACATAAGCACTGCAACTTCGAACATAATGTCAAAGAGGAGGCTATAAAGCGTGTTGATGCGAGATATTGGAGTTTATGATTTGGCAAGCGAAAAGGTGAGAACAATTATAGCCCTAATCAATAACAACAATGATGTTTGGACATTGCACATTGATGAGGTTAAGTCTAAGCAAGGCTCAGGTGAAAAGGAAAATTGTAAGCATTCTGCTAGAGGGATAAAAATTGAAGTCCTGGATATTGAAGCAGTGCAGCAACCACAAAATGTTCAAGTTGTTAAGAACCGGGGCATACGAGATAAAACATGATTTCTTTCGGTTGTCACATCATTTTGAAAATGTGGTGGTGCAGGTCTGTCAAGGTTTTAAAGTATTTGATCCTGGGGGTTTTTTACATTCGAGTCCTTTTGAAAGAACTACTGCAAACCCTTTAATTAGAAGCATAAACATGTTATCATATGATTTGTTATTATATGATTTGTTTAATTTGAAGGAGTTGCGGATTTGTTTTCAAATGGGACGGGGAAGACGATAAACCCAAGTCTTTCCCGGATAGCAAATTTTTGAAGCACGATGCGGAGTGCATTTCGTCAACGGGACTCGAAAGGTAATTTTTTTTAAATTACTTGCATGGTCAAAATTTTTTAAAGCACCATTTCTCTGCTTTCCCAAGCTGCTGCATTTTTTGAGTATGAAGGGAAGTTGTAACATATGTATGCATTGTAAATAAGCTTTGAAGTTTTTCGGTTTTATTTCTTTGTCGGTGCGGTTTTTATTTCAATGTACGTGCGGTTTTAATCTATTTCGATTTAATTTTAATGCTCTGCGATTTTAATTTATTTGTTTTTCAGTTTATTTCTTTGTCGGTGCGGTTTATTTTTAAATGTACGTACGATTTACGATTTTAGTTTTCTTTAGTTGTTTTTCAATTTTAGCTTGTGCGATTTATTTCTTTTATCGGTGCTTTTTATTTCCTTTCTTTGTCTTTTTATTTTAGCTTGCTTTTATTTTAGTACTATACAGTCTTTTCTTTATTGCATTTCTTTTTCTTTCTTTATCTGTACGATTCGATTACGATTTAATTTTATTTCGATTGCGTTATTTATTTTTTATTTGCTTGATTCTTTTAGTTTATTTCTTTTATTACTATACGATTTTTATTTTCTTCCTCTTTTCCTTTTCTTTTTTTTACTAATTCTCTGCTTTCATCCTTTGTAAATAGCCTTCTTTTTATTCCTTTGTTACTATTTTTTTTTAGTTTATTTTATTTGCATCTATGCGATTTTATTTTGTTTTTGCTTTAATCCTATGCCTGTCCTTGGAAGCCTGTACAAAGTCCTTTGGCTTCTAAAATTTTTGTCCTTTGCCTCTGCCTGAGCAATCAATGAAAAGTCAGCCTGCTGAAAATTGTTTTATTCCTAGCTGATAAATCCTCAATCCAGTGCCTCCCCATTGTGCTCATTATTCTAATTGAGATAGTCCTTGCACTAAAGCTGTGGAACTATTTTGTTATCCAGGATGAAGGTAGAGAGATGATTGGATCTTGTGTCTTACTTGCCACGATTGTTTTAATGATAGAAAAACTGTTATCTTTGTTTAGTTGGAGGAACTCCGGGGAATCCAAGAAAAGTCTGGTTATAAGAGGGGACTATGGTTCATGCAATTATTTGGGTGTCACGAGAGGCTATCAATGCCTAGGCTGAAAGCAGGTTCAGGTTGATCAAATATTAAAAGAAAATTGTAATTTCTCTAAGGTCTTCAGAGATAGTGATATATTTCAAAAAGAAGAGAGATAAAAAAAGAGAGATAAGAAAAGAAAAAAAGAAAAAAAAGAGTTATATGATCAAAAGAGGCAGCCAATATTAGATTACGCCCTACAGTTGTAAATTGGGTCGTGTAAATCTAAAGGGTAACTCTGTCTAGGCTGTAAAAAGCTAAACTAGTAAACGGAGCTCTACTCGGTTTCCCCATTTACAATCTAGAAAAGTTGATTAATCCAAGTTTATCATTCAATTCGAGTCATCCTTGAAGAAAGTTCTATACCTTTGTAATTGCACATCAGAAATCTTCCTTGAAGTAATCCAGCCTAGTATGTCCTTGGGAAATTTTAACAGCTGGCAGTTAGTAGTCAATTTATTGTGAAGAATGCATGTGGCAAGGCATGATGCATGGTCTTTTTGTTTTGAAACCGGAGTCTTGGGTTCTAAAATAGTGCTACTATTTTACCCGTGAGATATCGCCATTTGTTGATAAGCAACACACCCCCATTGAAAAATGAGATTCCATCCTTAGAAAATTATGAACTTCCATTTTTGCGGCGGGGACCCTCTTGATCTTTTCGAGTTTTAAATCCATAATTTGCTTGCCTCCTTTTTAAAGTTGTGCTTTTTCTTGCATTCTAGTTTGTGTTATCCAAGAATTCACTTTTTACATGCTAGAATCATTCATGCACAAGCAAAATCTTGCACCGGTACCGAGAAAATCCGGAAAACGAGTTGCATAATTCATTGAAAAATCAAACTTTCCATTTTTGGTAGTGTCGCGATATCGCGACACTTCCATTTCGGAAATGTCGCGATATCGCGACGGGTAAGTCAAAATGCGGCTAAGTGCCGAGAAGGTCGCGATTTCGCGACATGTCGCGAAATCGCGACGGTTTTGGGAGAGAGAAGCAAGCTGTACGGAGGGCGCGATTTTGCGACATGTCGCGAAATCGCGACATGTCGTATTTTCGCGGCGGGAGAGAGAAAGTGGGGCTGCAGGATGAAAAATCGGCTAAGTCAGAAACATGTTCCAAAATCGCGGTCCAGCGCGGTCCAGCGCATGCGGGTAGAGGAGCGTCGCGATATCGCGACGTGTTCTAGAATCGCGGTGAAAATCAAGAAGCGTACGGAGGCCGGGAAGGGTCGCGATTTCGCGACATGTCGCGAAATCGCGACATGTCGCGTTTCGCGGCCGACGAGGGAGGAAGTTGCCGATGGCTGGCGGGGTCGCGATTTCGCGACATGTCGCGAAATCGCGACATGTCGCGAGAATCGCGGAGGAGAGAGAAAGTCATAGTTGACATGAAAGTGCATTCCGGCGGGAAACGGAAGGCTTCCTGGGGTAGCGACACGTGTCAAAGCGTGAATGGGACAAACGGAAGCCGACATGCAAGCTTATTTTGCGGATTTAATCTGTTTTTAATGTTTTAAGCTTCGATTTAATTAAAATGCTAATCTAATGCATCTTTTTGTCTTTCATGCGGGATTCCACCTGGCACTTACGGGACAACCGGGAAAGACCATAAAGGCGAAGATAAAGTGCGGATTTAGTCAAGGACCGCCATGCTAGGAGAGAAGGCTGCCGGTGAGAGCATTCAACAACAAATTTATTGCGAGACTTGATAGCATGGAGACCATTTCAACTCGGGGATGGATTTGCGGAGATCGAATTGATGGAGAAGTGGTGACTCATCCGGCTCACCGGCGAGAATTAATGGAAGCATTTATTTGCGGCTGCGAATGAATGCAAGTTGCATTTTATTTTATCTTCTCCATTTATGGCGGTAGTTGCCACGATTTGCCGAAGGGTTAAGTTCTATCCGGACTTTGATTTTTAAATGGATTTTTATTGTAAAACCCGGGTCCTAGGGTTTAAGTGCGATAAGATTTAGGGTTTGAGCAAGATATTTTGGAAAAGATCGGAGTGCTGTCACGAGTCTATAAATACAAATTCTAAATGTAATCGCGGGAGGCGGAGACTTAGAAATAAAGGCTTATAAGCAATTTCTTGCAAATTTTGTGAAATCCTTTGTTTACGGACTTGGAGTTGATGTGCTTTAGCTTTTACGTGATAGCATGGCCGGGAGCCTAATCTTTTGCGAGTGTGATAAGTGTATTTTCTTTTGTTATCCGTTCCATTTAAAGTTTGTTAGATATATCTTTGTAAATCTGCCATTGTCAAGATTAAATATCTTTGTTAGGCTTCGGTTGTTCTATTGTACGCTAGGGAAATTACTGATTTGAGGTGTAAGTTTGTTCTAATTGCTCTGTCTTCATTTGTGCGAGCTAGGTCTGCAGGTGAAAGATACCGATTTTAACCAGTTGCCCTTGGATTTATGATTTTACTGCTAGATCTGTTTCACTCTGCCTTGTGCTCTTAGTTTAAAGTGATCTTAGACTGTCTGGACACTTTCTTCTGGGATTTGTTATGTTGTGAATCTGATAGCATAGATAAGATTGATAGTTTGGGGTTTTACAGTTGATGTTTGATAAACTTCTCTTTTCTGCCTTACCCTACCCTCTCTTTGCTTTCAGTGAATGATCCATTTTTATTTTCTTTATTTGCCTTTTATTTAAATCTGTTGACCCATGAGAGCTAGATCAAAGAATTCAAGTCAAATCTGATTGTCAACAACTTTTGCAACTACTGAACAAGTTCAGGAACCCCCTGTAAGGTAACAGAGCAGTCCATATCGAAATCTATTCCGAAGTGGAAAAGAGTGAATTGCCATTCGACCCAACTACGTAACTCGCACCTTGGATAACCGACTAGATCCTAAAGATGAGTGGGATCAGTCCCGTGGGTGTCTCCGGAGCTTTCCTTGCCTTCATCCTTTTTCCCGGGGTGTGCATGAAAGCCGGACCAACACCTAATTGGCGCTAGAAGGAGGGCCACAGAACATCTGTTCTTAGTGCACTTGAGTTGAGAAATCCATTTGTATGTGGGCGAAGCCATGTGGCTAAACCTATTTTATCCAAAGTCGGTAGCCAATTTTCCCCTCCTCCTCAGCCAACATCTAATTGGCGCTAGAAGGAGGGCATGAACTCGGTTCAAGTGTTGTAAGGGCATAACGGCAACATTTGAAGGACCCACGGTGAACTCCGGACGGTTTTATAAATTGTCGATACGGTTTTATAAATTGTCGGTACGGTGTTTTAAATTGTCGATGCAGTCTTTTAAATTGTCGGCTCGTTTGTAAATTGTCGGTGCGGTTTTTGAAAGTTGTCGGTGCGGTTTTGAAATTGCCGGAGAAGGCCTTAAGTTCGGTGGTTTGTTAAGAACAGTTCTATCATCACTTGCAGTTATCCAATTACAAATCAGAACATCACTGTCGACCAAGTATTAATGGCAAATTGGTTGGGCTCCACAACTTTGAACATTCCGGGTATAGCCCATGACTTGCCCAGAAGTCCAGAAAGATACCTCCCTAGGTATAAACATGATGGGACAAGAACTGCAGAAGAACATCTGCTAGCTTTTAAAAATGCTCTAAGATTGTTGAATATACAGCATGAAGATGTTGCCTGCAGATTGTTCCCGTTCACTCTCCAGGAGGGAGCTTATGACTGGTTTTTAAACCTCACCAACAATTCCATTACTAGTTGGGATGATCTAGAGAAAGCTTTTATATCACGGTTCGGTGAAGTGATAGATCCCGACATTTTATATCAGCAATTTTCCAGCATCAAGAAAGAGTCGGGAGAAACTGTCGGGTCTTTCAATATGAGGTTCCAAAGAGCTTACGGTAGAATGGCTGGCCATTACATCCCAAATGCAAATCTGGCCTTAGAAATCTACAAGAATGCATTGGATTCGGTGACCTCTATTTTCCTCAAGAGAGATATTAATATTACAACCCCGGCGGGGGCTTATAAAGAAGCCTTAATTCTTGAAAGACAGTTAGGGCCTCAAATTTTGAGCAGCCCTTTGATATCCTATGTTACACAGAACATGCATGTTCCAGACCCCATTCCACATCATGAGTTAGTGCCAACATGTCATGCTCTACCCAAGGAGACTACGTTAACTGTCACATCCACTCAGCATGTGCAAAATACAGAGAAAAGTTTTGACAAGTTCAAAGTGCAGGTGCTTGAACTGAACAGTTGTGATACGGCACCACCCAAATCCGAAGTTTTTCCTGGTGAGTTAAATTTTCCTAGAGATCAAAGAAATATTGATCTTTCTAGTTCACCCAAAAATAGTACAACCAGGGTTTCAGATTCTGTCACTTTTCCCGAAGAGACAGAAAGTCTTGTACGGACTTCTGTGGATGAAATGCAAGATTTTCAACGAGTTCAAAATGGACGGTTATGACTTGAAATGTGAGAGTCCGAACTTAATAATGATCCTTCCTCATCGAGAGGATGATGAAAGTGAGATTCAATCTCACTATGCGAGAAATGGCGAGGAGGATAGCATCATTGAGGATATGAGGGAACTTAAAGGTGACATCACCCTCTATGAAGCGCCTCGGATTGTTGGACAAAACATTAACTTGATTGAGGCTTACTCTGGACCACCTGTTGAATTTCAAGAAAAGGAGGAAAAGATGGTAAATATGAATGTGGTCGACCAACTTGGAATTGATGAGCTTGTCTCAACATAAGCACTGCAACTTCGAACATAATATCAAAGATAAGGCTATAAAGCGTGTTGATGCGAGATATTGGAGTTTATGATTTGGCAACCGAAAAGGTGAGAACAATTATAGCCCTAATCAATAACAACAATGATGTTTGGACATTGCACATTGATGAGGTTAAGTCTAAGCAAGGCTCGGGTGAAAAGGAAAATTGTAAGCATTCCGCTAGAGGGATAAAAATTGAAGTCCTGGATATTGAAGCGGTGCGGCAACCACAAAATGTTCAAGTTGTTAAGAACCAGGGCATACGGATAAAACATGATTTCTTTCAGTTGTCACATCATTTTGAAAATGTGGTGGTGCGGGTCCCGTCAAGGTTTTAAAGTATTTGATCCTGGGGGTTTTTTACATTCAGTCCTTTTGAAAGAACTCTGCAAACCCTTTAATTAGAAGCATAAACATGTTATCATATGATTTGTTATTATATGATTTGTTTAATTTGAAGGAGTTGCAGATTTGTTTTTCAAATGGGACAGGGAAGACAGTAAACCCAAGTCTTTCCCAGATAGCAAATTTTTGAAGCACGATCCGGAGTGCATTTCGTCAACGGGACTTGAAAGGTAATTTTTTTTAAATTACTTGCATGGTCAAAATTTTTTTAAAGCACCATTTCTCTGCTTTCCCAACTGCTGCATTTTTTGAGTATGAAGGGAAGTTGTAACATATGTATGCATTGTAAATAAGCTTTGAAGTTTTTCGAGTTTTATTTCTTTGTCAGTGCGGTTTTTATTTCAATGTCTGTGCAGTTTTAATATGTTTCAGTTTAATTTTAATGCTCTGCAGTTTTAATTTATTTGTTTTTCAGTTTATTTCTTTGTCAGTGCAGTTTTATTTTTAAATGTCTGTACGATTGCAGTTTTCAGTTTTCTTTAGTTGTTTTTCGATTTTAGCTTGTGCGGTTTATTTCTTTTCTCGTTTTTTATTTCCTTTCTTTGTCTTTTTATTTTAGCTTGCTTTTATTTTAGTCTCGTACGGTCTTTTCTTTATTGCATTTCTTTTTCTTTCTTTGTCTGTACGATTACGATTTAGATTTAATTTATTTCGATTTGTAGTTTATACAATTTTTATTTGCTTCAGTTCTTTTAGTTTATTTCTTTTATTGCCTGTACAGTTTTTATTTTCTTCCCTGCTTTTCCTTTTCTTTGTTGTCTCTGTCTCTATACAGTCTTTTGTTTTAGTTCTTAATTTTTTTGCTGTACGATTGTGCTTTGCATCCTTTGTAAATAGCCTTGCGAGTTTGTTTTATTCCTTTGTCGCATACGGTCTGTGCGATTTTCAGTGTTTAGTTTATTTTATTTGCAGTCTATGCAGTTTTATTTTGTTTTGCTTTAAAGCCTGTGCCTGTCCTTGGAAGCCTGTACAAAGTCCTTTGGCTTCTAAAATTTTCTGTCCTTTAACCTCTGCCTGAGCAATCAATGAAAAGTCAGCCTGCTGAAAATTGTTTTATTCCTAGCTGATAAATCCTCAATC